>CM070040.1:46330846-46349922 GCA_036250615.1 Ptychadena robeensis
TATTCTGTGAGGAGCAATGATGCTCCATGCTGGGGTATCCTCTGTGAGGAGCAATGATGCTCCATGCTGCGGTATTCTGTGAGGATCAATGATGCTCCATGCTGGGGTATTCTGTGAGGAGTAATGATGCTCCATGCTGGGGTATTCTGTGAGGATCAATGATGCTCCATGCTGAGGTATTCTGTGAGGAGCACTGTGCAAACTGAAAGTATTCACTGTATCACCTTTTCCACATTTTCTTATGTTACAGCTTTATTCCAAAATGGGTTAAATACTTTATTTCCCCTCAGACTTCTCACACCGCATAAATGACATGAAATACATGACATGTATTGAGAATGTATTAAAAAAAAGAGAAAGCACATATACATAAGTATTCACGGCTTTTATAATGAAGCTCAGAATTGAGCTCAGGTGCATCCTGTTTCCCCTGATCATCCTTAAAATGTTTCTGCGGTTTAATTGGAGTCCACCTGTGGTGAATTTGGTTGATTGGATATATATATATATATATATATATATAGATATATATATATTAGACGGTTCATGTCAAAGTACAAACCAAGCAAAGGAATTGCCTGTAGACCTCCGAGACAGGATTGTTTTGAAGCACAAATCTAGAGAAGGTTACAGAAAAATTTCTGCTGTTTTGAAGGTCCCAATGAGCACAGTGGCCTCCATCATCCATACGTGGAAGAAGTTCAAAACCACCAGGAGGTCACTCTGTCAGAGTTGATGAGATCCTCTGTGGAGAGAGAAGAACCATCCAGGACAACCATCTCTGAAGCAATCCTCCATCAGGCCTGCATGGTAAAGTGGCCAAATGGAAACCAGCAGGAACTGGGAGAGTATGTTCTGTTATGTTCCCACTTAGGCGATTAATCGCCTGCACTAGCGATTTTCAATCGCTGCCAGAATTGCCCTCCAATCGCCTACACGAGTTTCAATGGGCTTGTCCCCATTGGTAGGATGGCGCACGGTTGCGATTGGAGCCGCGATCTAATCGCGGTGGCATTTTCTTTTTTTTAAATCGCCTGCGAAAATCGCCTAAGTGGAAACATAGCCTTAGGATAAAGGAAAAGATGACTGCAGCAATATACAGACATCCTGGATGAAAACCTGCTCCAGAGCGTTTATGAACAAAGACTAGTGCGACAGGTCATCTTTCAGCAGGACAACGACTCTAAGCACACTGCCAAGATATCAAAGGAGTGACTTCAGGACATCTCTGTGACTGGGCTTGAATGACCCAGCCACAGCCCAGACTTGAATCCATTAAAAATCTCTGGAGAGATCCTAAAATAGCTGCACCGATGCTTCCCATCCTTCCCAAACTGATGGAGCTTGGGAGGTGCTGCAGGGAGGAATGGGCGAAACTGGCTAAGGATAGGTGTGCCAAGCTTGTGGCATTATGTTCAATGTGCTATGTGCTTTCTCAGTTTGGAATAAGGCGGTAACACAACAAAATGTGGAAAAAGTGATGCGCTGTGAATACTTTACAGATGCACTCTATTTCCTGTTAGGAGCAATGATGCTTTATACTGAGGTATTCCCTGTGAGAAGCAATGATGCTCCATACTAAGGTATTCCCTGTGAGGGGCAATGATGCACTGTGCTGAGGTATTCCCTGTGAGGAGAAATTATACTTCATGCTGAGGTATTCCCTGTGAGGAGCAATGATACTCCATACTGGGGGAATTCCATGGGACGAGCAATGATACTTCATACTGAGAAATTTCCTGTGAGGAACAATAATACTCCATGCTGAGGTATTCCCTAGGAAGAGCAATGATCTCCCATGCTGAGGTACTCTCTGTGAGGAGAAATTATACTCCATGCTGAGGTATTCCCTTTTAGGAGCAATGATGCTCCACACTGAGTTATTCTCTGTGAGTAGCAAAGATATTCCATGCTGAGGTATCCCGTGTGAGGAGAAATGGTGCTCCATACTGAGGTGTTCCCTAAGATGAGCAATGATGCTCAGTATTAAGGTATTCCCTGGGAGGGGCAATGACGCTCTGTGCTGAGGTATTCCCTGTGAGGAGCAATGATGCTCCATACTGTGGTATTCCATGGGATGAGCAATGATACTCCATGCTGAGAAATTCCCTGTTAGGAGCAATGATACTTCATGCTGAGGTATTCTCTGTGAGGAAAAATTATACTACATGCTGAGGTATTCTCTTTGAGGAGCAATAATACTTTATGCTGAGGTATTCTCTGTGAGGAGCAATGATGCTCCATACTGAAGTATTCCTTGTGAGGAGCAATGATACTCCATGCTCAGGTATTCCCTGTTAGGAGCAACAATACTCCATATTGAGGTATTCCCTATTAGCAACAGGGAATACCTTTGTGTGGAGTATCATTGCTTCTAACATGCTGAGGTATTCCCTGTGAGGCGCAATGATGCTCCGGGTTAGGTATTTACTGTGAGGGGCAATGATACTCCATACTGAGGTATTCCCTGTGACTGTGGGGAGTAATGATACTCCATACTGAGGTATTCCCTGTGACTGTGAGGCGTAATGATACTCCATACTGAGGTATTACCTGTGAGGAGCAATAATACTCCATGCTGAAATACTTCTGAAGCCATACTGCACATGTCTGCACACTAATACTCTTGGTATCAGTCTTTATCTTCCCATGATATAATGTTACTCACAATATATTTTAGGGTTACAGTTACATTTGAAAAGTCTAGATTGTGTTGTAACAATTGTTCCATGTTTAACTCTCCACATCCGAATACTGTGCCCCCCCCCCCCTCCCAATGTTTTACATACTAGATTGGAGGATTGTACTAGGCTTGTATTTCTAGGCAGGACAGTGAGAAAGTAATATCAGACATGCAATACTCATGTAATGCTTTGTGTACACAGAGTGACATTCTATACCTTAGTGTCAGCTGGGAAGAGCCAGGACAAGTAAACAGAGTGACTCTACACTAAGACGTGGTATTTAGATGTAATGATACTGTCAGATGCAGAATAAGTCAAGGCTGCGGGCTGGTCATCTGACGAATACTTCCAGGATTACCGCTGAACTTGTCAGGACACAATAGCCTTCTATTTCAGGGAGGCCGATCAATAGAGGATTCCCTGATTCAAATCAAAGCCACAGAAAGATTAGACCTTGAAGTAATGATATGAAAAACTCGGCAGGGGGCCGCCCTTAGATCTCTGCACTTTGTCAGTGACTTTTGATGGGATTAGGATGGAAAAATGAGGCATGGCTTTTTCCTGATTCCTAAACCAGTTCGGGGTTTACCACAGGGCAATGACCTTAGATGCTTCACATTGCCTTTCTGATGAGAAACCTCGCTGACCCGTACATTATTACACCGAGAGGTGGAAACTATTGGGGAATAAGGGATGTGGGGGCACTCAAAAATTGGAATTTCAGACGAGGCAATTGATACATTTTTCCAATAAGAGGTGCAAGCATTTATATATGGTATACATATACTCATAGTACATATTGCCAAAGGTATTGGGACAGCCCTCCAGATCAATTCATTTAAGTGTTCCAATCACTTTCATGGCCATATGTGTAAAATAATAGAACACCTCAGCATGCATATTGTTTCTAGAAACATATAAGAAATAATGGGCCGCTCTCAGGAGCTCAGAGAAGAGTGGTACCGTGATAAGATGTCACATGTGCAAAGTTCATTTGTGAGCTAGACTGGAAGGTTTAGAAAGTGATTGGAAGGTTTAGAAAGGTCCTCATATTACATAGTTTTGGTACAACAAAAGTTGATTGCATGGAAATTGTATGGTAAGATTGGAAGGCTAACAATACACGGGTCGATACCCATTTGATGGACCCATGCTCGATTGCAGAGTGATGAGGTCACTATGCTGCGCGGGTCGATTGAAAGGGAGTCGATGTGCACCACTTTGCACATGGATTCCTGTTCGATAGGGACACTGGTCCTATGTACACCCGGTTTTGTGAGATATTTTCTTGCCGGCGGCTGCAAAGCAGAGGGGCTCACCACGTAAGTTTTTTTGTTTGCTTTTCCGCTTGATCGACTAATGAACGGCTGCTGTGAATGCTTAATCGAACCAACGATTGAACAGAAGATTGAACTGCCCACCTTTAGATTAGCTCAAGAACAGAGCTTCATGGAATAGGTTCCCATGGCTGAGCATCTGCATTCAATATCAATTCATGCAAGGAAAGCACACTTACCACTGGACTCAATAAGTGCAGTACAATGTTCTTGTGGATTTGGCAGGTGCCAGGGTATGGTATGTGTCTTACTGCATTGTGCCATTTGCTTGGTGAAGTGGCCCCTTGAATCCAGGAACTCTGAATATTTTAGAATACAAGAGATTCTGTTCATGCTCCCAATTTGTGCGAATGGTTTGGGGATAACCCTAATCATAAAGCAAGGTCCAGAAAAACAAAGCTGACAGAGTTTCACGAGCAGTTACTTGACTGACCCTCACAGGGCCCTGACATGAACCTGGGGACGAAGTGAATAAGAAAAAAAGCACATTCTATGGATTTTATTTAAAAGAGCAGATTTATTATATATAACACAGGCACACATATTTTAATGATTTAAAAAAATATTCAATATATGTAAAAACCAAACAAAACTATACACAAGCATACAGAACACATCTTTTCTTATTTTCCAAAATTTGCATACACATCATTTAGTAGGGAGTACTAGACATAGGTCCCTATGAAAAAATACTTTGTGACATACAATTACTTTTGGTGAATGATATTACAATCCATGATTTTATACATGTCATGTATATATTACATACATGTCAATGCTTAGTATCTCTGCGGTAGTGGAAAAGGACCCCCCCTTCTCACTCAGAGCAGTATACACCATTAAGGAGTGTGCGGGTGGCTCCTGAGCAACACAACCCACACTTTGTTGAAAGAACCTTGACTGTGACCACTGTGCTAGTCCCAGGCCGCACTCACACATGACAGAAATAAGCTTTGTTGAAAGAACCTTGACTGCGACCACTGTGCTAGTCCAAGGCCGCACTCACACATGACAGAAACAAGCTTAATGACAGGTCTCTCTGACGGGCCACGTGCAGCCTTTCCACCTGTGCCTAAGGGTTCGGGAAGAGGGCTGCTGGTTGATGGATGTCTGCCATATCTTCACTCTAGCCCAGTGTGATTGTTCCATGAGCTGAAGATTTATAGTTCTGTTCATTAACTCTGATGAATATCTTCAGTTAATTTGAAGTTAAAAACAACTTTTTCCTTGTAAGTTCACTACCCAACACCTGCCGTTACATGCGCATGTATAAATTAGAACCAGGCCCAATACAAGTCAGACAGTAGGTTCGGATATTTTTTACTTATTTTATTTTTAGTCTGCAGCAGCCTGGGAAACGACTGGGTGCTTACGGAAAATTGTGCAGGCGCTCGGGGGTCCTTTAAAAAATGCCTCATTACAGGTCAATTAGGCTAAAGCATTTCAATTTTAGCATGTTTACTGGGCAGTCAAAAAACTCACGTGTAAATGTAGCCTTAAGTAGCTCTAATAACAACAATCATCACATGTTATAAAATAAATATAAAATAGTAAAAATAAATAAAAGTAAATGTACATAAAAGAAATGAGCTCAAACAACCCATTCAGTTGCAGAAATGAACATGTCTGATTTCTGCTGCCTAATATTCTCCATTATTTGTAAGGAATTTGTCAGAATGTCTTCAACTGTCCTGTCTGCAAAGCTGGCGATGGCTGTGACTTTATCTTTGGTCATGGATGTTGCCTTCCCAGTGTTCATGTGAATGTTTGGGCCCTGGAACATAAATTAACTATTTAGAACAGTTTATACTAGAGATCCTATTACACTTTTTCTCGACTTGTCCGCTTATTGCCCAATTTTGGAACTTGATGCGTAATATTTAAGCTTATGGAGAAGAGATGTCAGAAGTCCCTATTCTGACAGTAGCATAAAGCAGGGCCAGGGCTTTATTCAATTCAGCAAAAGCAGCCCCCCACTCTTTTTTATTGCTCCATCTAAGTTATTGAGATCTACCTTAGGGAGGCTTTTTAGAAGCAGAAACTTACCATATTTTTTGGAGCATGAGACATACTTTTTCACCCCCCAAATCAGGGGGAAATAGTGCCTGCGTCTTATGGTCTGAATGTGCCACCCCCAAGGCCACGCCCTGGCTTCCCGCCATCTCTCCCAAGTCAGATGAGAGATGCAGCCAGATCCTTCATCTGTACTGTACTGTTTCTACAAGCATAACCCTGCTAATAGAAGCAGTAGAGCAGAGAGACATACATGGAAGCTTCCAGCCAGCAGCCTCCATGTATGTCTGCCTGTAACTGTGAAAAGGGAGAAGGACAGTGCCGAATTCAAATGAAATTGAGCAACAATCTAAAGATCTGAGCTTGGCCAGGTTGGAAAGGTTTTGAATTTTTTTGAGTAATTTGTGTCTGATTGTCTTTAAGAACATACACTAACAACTTCAGAAACAATTGGGCATCAATTACACTATGTGATAGTCAATTGATCAACATTGAGGGCTTGTTTCCATTGAAGCTGAACGCATGGCATAGTTGTCACGCGTTTTCACACATTTTTGCGACGCTTTTTTTTTTTTTAATGCAGATGCGGATGCGGTTTGGACGCGGATGCGTTTCAAAACGCTGTAGCTAGCGTTCAGAAACGTGCCCTAAACCGCACCCAAACGCGCACAACCGCACCAGTGTTTGTGCTTGCGGCCACGTGGCTACAAACGCGTGGGCCCGCATCAATGGAAACAAGCCCTGAGGTAGCCATACACAGGATGATTTTCACCCGATTTTTGGGCCGGTGGCCTGGTCGCTAATCGGGTGAGCCCATCTGGACAGATCGACCAGGAATCTCCCTGCATGTTGGATCGCATGGTGAATCATCACATGACGTCATCACGCTGCAGTCAATCCCTCATCTATCAAGGGAGAGTCTCCTCGTCTATGGCTACCTTTAGACTAACAGTTGTTATTTAACCTCCTGAGCTAATTATTTCAGGGAGAGTTTGTATACTAACAATACTCACCTCGGGCATACCCACCTGTCCTGGCATACCTGCCGATCTTTCTGGGTCCACCTGAATGAACATGCATGATGCCGGAGACCTGACCATGACCTTCATGTTTTGGAGGCGGCATCGCTTTTTTCCAGCAAGGGGGAAGGAGGCAGGGTGCAGAATCGCGGCAGATTACGTTTGTCTTTTTTTTTTAAAGTGCACCACTGCCAAAACACCCAGGGTTAAACTGAAATTGTCATCCAAATTGAACATTGATGCAAAAGCTGATGTATGCATGGCTAGTGATATAACAGAAGGTCTGGTGTGCAAGGAATGTCTTTTTGCAGTTGGCACAAATGAATAGACTAAATGTTTTGGGGGGGATTTTGTGAGATTGGCCAAAACTGTGACGACTGCAACTCAATATTAAAAAAATGATGTACTTATTAAAACAATTCTCTTGGTGAGTCAAAAAAATGTGTGGTGCTTATTTGGGATGATTGCAAAATGAGCAAACAGTGGGGCCCGAAAGTCGACCCAAACAGAATTCTAGGGTGCATCACTAGCAGAAAAAAAAGAGTTCTGATTTAGAATGCATACTGTGTCCAGTTCTTATTTAAGAAATGAATGGCACAGATGTGTCTTTAATTGGACATTTGTTATCCCATCTATTGAGTTCCAGATATAGTATTAAGTTCCATATTAAGTTATGCTTGTTCCAGATTGTATATTTAAGCAAAACTTACGGTAAGTATGTTACCATATGAAAATGTTCACCGTTATATCTGATGAGAAGGAAAAACTTCCCACATTGTAGATGTTTTCCATAAATATCAAGGTTTGAACGTGAGTTTATAATTTTGGCCCACCCTATGTTTGGGTCTGACACCCCTGGCTTGTAAATAATATTAAAGAGGGCAGCATTTGCAAAGGCAACGGGCACATATGATAGACCACTTGATTTGTATCATAACCCAAAACATATAAGAATGGATAGGTGTGAATCATTGGATGTAAGGCATAGCTGTGTAAAAAGTAAGTACTCCTCATAAACTAGTATTGAGTAATATTTATTTTGTGGATTTGACCACTCCCCTATGCATAATACCTATGACCTATTTAAGTTCGTTTAATGTAAACCTTGATCATTTTAGGTCAATGGAGCGCTAAAATCGAATTGTATATGCCTAGCTTTAAGCTGGTCATACTCGGTTTGATTTAAGCATTCAATTGTCTTAAAACGATCAAAGTTTACATCAATCGAAGTTATATCGGAAGTTATATCGAAAACAAACATGTTGAAAAATTTTAGTTGATCGTACAACGATCTAACTAAAATCATAGCATTGTGTGTGTTGGTTGGGCGATTGTATTCGATGACACATTTATATTTGACTCTTCCCTGTGTTTTTTTTATCTAAAATCGACGATTTTTGTCGTATTAAAATCTAACCCTCCATGTTGTACTACTGGATTCGATTACAATCAGTGTTCCATGAAAAGATCAAGATCTAAAATTGAATTGAAGATCAATTGTGCTAAAATCAAACCAGGTATGCCTAGCTTTAGTGTACTTCAGATAAATTTTTGCTACAGATTTATGTAAGAACTGTTGCATCCCATTAGAATATGTGCTGTATAAGTATACATACCTGTAGAGTGATAGCTGAATTGTCAGCAGGCCAAGAATAATCCTGTTCTTTCTTCTTCAGTAATTTGTTATATGTTACTATACAGTCTTTTATAATCTCCATGATGATTGTATTAGCTGTATTTTCCACAAATTCACTGGTCTCCCTCCTCTTTGTAGTAAGTGACTGTAGCTTATTGTGAGTTTTGTTGTAAATTACAACATACTTGCCAAAGCTTTCTTCTGTGTTGTACTTGTTTTTCCTTTCACTGTCCTGATTGATTTTCTGCTGAAAAATTTTAGCAAACGTTTTAAATACATCAGAGATAACTCTTTTAAAAAGTTCATCTGCAACTTTTACAGCCAATGACTGTTGTTTCCCCTGGGGATGACACAACAGGACTTTATTGCCGGTGTCATGTGCACCGAAGACACTTATCTGCAAGGCCTGTCCAGGGTCCCCATCTTCATAATGAGGTGTTGTTTTTACACTATTTGTGTATATGCAACAGGAATTGGTTATATTGTTATCACGACTTGACTCTAAACAACATGACCTAGTTTGGTTCATGTTTTTGTCAGGACTTTTCAGGACTTTTTCATCTGAACCGTTTTCTCTCTTTAGTTTATCTGAACCTGCTTGATCCTCCTGGATACTATTTCTTGGTGATGGACCCTCTCCAGATTCATTGTTATCATCTCTGGAAATGTCTAAATTTGTTTGCTCATCAAACAGTAAATGTGAAATTTGCCCAGGTCTAACAAAAACACCACACTGTGCAGGACATTCAAAATACTTAACACCTTCACAGCTTCCATCATTGTCTCCCTCAGCCTTGTCTAAGGCTACTCCTGCCCAATAACCATCCCTGAAAGCTATCAACCCTTTATACTTCAGTGTTCCCGGCTTGGAAAGTTTTACCAATACCCTATCACCAATTGCAAAGCTGAACAAAGGGTCATGAAGATCATCTTCTGCCTTTGATAAAGTTAGGAATGGTGTACGTTGTTCCACAACATTGTGTACATGTCTTTGGTTTTCAGGTTCTATGGATGGGGCTTCTATGTATTCATCATCGGACAATTTATAAACTGGTTCGAAGGTTGGAATAAGAACATCTTCTGTTAATAAATGATCATACAGTAAATGGACTTCCTCAATTAGGCTAGCTTCTCGACTACTCTGCAAACTTTCTGTTCCAGAAAAAAACATTTCTTCTGGTGGAGTAGGGAAGTCCTCTGTGTCAACATCATTACTATTAATTGAATCTGTGTCCCTAGGGAAAGAGGGCAGCTCTTTGCTCTGATCCTGTTTTGCAGAGTACAACTCATCACTTCCGTAAGAAAGCTTTTCATCAACTGGAGAAAAGATTTCTGACAAGGTATCTTCAATAGGCTGTAGGACTTCATCTGTGATGAATATCACCTCTCCCTCACTAGGATGTGGAAGGCTTTTAATCTGACATAAATCTTCTGAAGTTGTAGTATGAAATGGCGCTGTCTCAATTTTCCCAAAGATTACATTTTCTGTAAAAGATTGTTTCACATTCATTTCCGTCATTCTTGTCCAGTCCTTAGTGCCAGATAAACTCATTCCTGCCACATTACTAATGTTTTCTGGACTCATTGATGTCGATTTCTGTAGGTCTGTAACTTTGACTGTAGTGCCATCCTGATTTTCCAGCAAATGTTCTACGCTGTATGTTTTTGAATCTGACTCTGTCACATCCTCAGATGTTGGAAAAGATTCAAATGCCAAAGGAGCTTCTTTAGATTCTTTCAGAAAATATTGAGGGTTAGGAGGTTCTTCCTCACAGCTAAGAGCAGATTTAATTATATTACTTTCATCACTTTGTCCAAATGGCTGAGCAGCTAAATCTTCATCAACAATAAACATTCTTTCAGTTGGGAAGCCATTAGATTCCACGTCAAACACATCGGAATCTCCACTCTCTGTGTCCTGACCATCCTGCCCTTGCTCAGATGCAGATACAGTACTTTCTGAGATCATGATGAGTTTAGCAGAAACTTTATAAAATTCAGCAAAAGAGGGCACAAGAGTTTCAGTTCCCTGTGCTTGCAATGACTCTTCTTTTGTTGGTTTTGGTATATCAACACTCCTAAATTCAGGAGCCAGTTGAGTATATTCTTTGTTTTCTCTGTCTGTAGTTATATTATTTAAATCTAAAAGAAAACATAAAAATCATAATATGATAAAATTGTATGTATCATTCAGATAGCCTATATGGGTACATTTCACATATCATCTCTATTTTACACCCAGGCACTCAATCAATCACCTATTACACATTTTTGGGGAGGGCAGAGAGTTATCATCTCCTTCTTAATTTGTGATCCCCAATTGATATTAACATATTTCTTTATAATAAAACCAACATACTAGATAGGTACAATTATAAAGCTATATCATAGGTCTTTAAAATAAATCATAACTAAATAGACATTTTTTTCTGAATTCTATATATTATTGATATTTACAGATGGATGACCATGTGCACCGTAGACCCTTATTTCTTCCTCCTTGTATTCAATTGAAATTTCCAGCCAATCTGGGTAGATTTTGTTTTGTGAGTAGTTATGTATGAATACGACTTATTGGTTTGAAAAGTATTGCAAAAGTATGTAAACAATGAATTGTATTTTAATAATAACAATAATGCAACATTGGAATTTGCAGAAGAAGCCAATGGGTGAAACACGTAGAGAGAAATGTTCAGAGTCCCATGGTTTACATGCCTACCAATACCAGTGGATATGATGTACCTGTATACATTGATTCTTATTAACTTTTTACAAAAGTACAGACTTTCTGTTCATAGATTTATTATATTTTTTGATCTAGTAATTAAGTACTCATTCTAATTTGTGCCTTAAAAGTCCCTGAGCCCTAGTCTCATCATGAGGGTGGTTGGAGTTAGAGCAGGGTTCGGGAACCTTCTTGGCTGAGAGAGCCATGAACGCCACATATTTTAAAATGTAATTCAATGAGAGCCATACAATATGTTTAAAACAAAGGAGGACAGCTGTGATTGTCTTTTCAAACAAACTCAGAACAAGCTAGGCTTGTCACGAACGCTCGGAAGTTTAAAGAGTTGTCAGCGAGCAAGATGCAGCCATCAAAATAGCCACAACTGTAAAAAGATCTGTAGTGGCTACTATTAGAGGACCCTTTCACACTACATCCACTATAAGCTCATATATCTTTATGCATAAGTATATAAATTATTTAGGTATGAATTTTTCAGGTTACTGCTGGATTCTAGAACTTCACTTCATGATTTTTTTTTATTTAGGTACAAGTTAACTACCTTATTTCTCAGACTATAAGATGCCCCCCCCCAAAAAAATGGGGGAGGGGATGCCTGCGTTTTATATTCCGAAGGTGTGAATGGCCGGTCCTTGGCAAAGGAGCTGTCAGATGGGAGATTCACCCATGGCAGTTGAGCCCTGCTGATATTAGCAATGTAGGGCATAGATACATGAAACTGCTGCCACCCAGCATCTCTCTCATCGAGCTCTGCCTATGTGAAAGCTGGAAAACCATGAGAAATGTGCATCAGCCTGTCGACTGATAACACACTGCAAAACTCTGGCGGTCAGGGTTAGAGGCAGGAAAGCTGTCGGCCATCAGACACTCTGAAGTATAGGGTGCATCCTATACATCGGAGGGTCTTACAGCCTGGAAAATAGATAAAATGCTGAAGCTGTTAAATTTGGCCTAATACGAAGGCAGCATTTAGGCATAACGTTTATGTACCCTTTTAACATATATATATGTACTTTATCCATTTCAAATCATACAAATTGACTTGTCAGTGTTCTCTTACTCTGTTGTTGATCCAGGCTGTTTGTGTTCTTTGGTTGTGTCAGAATATCATGTCCTTGAACATCCAGGTTTTCACTTTAAGTGAAAATAGAAAGGAAAAATCAGAATGGGAAATACATAAAGCAAATACAATGATAAATGCTTCCTGTGCTCTCTAGCCTTTGACACTTTTTATGCTGTTTTCCTCTTGAAAAGTAAAACATAAAAAGGCATTGTAGTGGTAAGAAAACAGCAGAACTACAGGGTTGGTTTACTAAAATATTTAAACATGGAGAAAATCTACTTTGGGGTCAATACCAAATCTCATGCAGGGACAAATAAAGTGCAGGATGTTATGCTTATTGGTGATCATACCGCTTAATTAATTCTCAATAAACTGAGTAAATAATCTCTTGCAGAGTGATTAGCTCCTTTAGTAACCGAACCACAAATGCTGCAGGATTTTTAGTTTAAATAAACTTGAATCCAAATACAAAAATTAACAGTATAAAAAGATAAATTAAAACAAACAATTATAGCCCTCAATCATTATTACCTTATTTTAATGTAACAGAAGCAGCTTACCCTGTACTGGGAACCAAACTATATGTCTTTTCCCCACCAGCAGATACTTCATGCTCAAGCGGAAACAGCACATTCCAAGTGTGTTATTACAGCAACGTTTATTTCTACCTGCGACAGACCATCCCACCTAGAATGTAAACTTTATAAAAGGCTAAAATTCCAATGTCTACACATTTTTCTGGTGGTAGAGCAGTGGGTGAGTTGATATGGGGGGCCACAAGTGCAGCCCTCGGCATCACTAAAGGGCCGCGCATAACACCAAACCAGCAGATCGACAGATTCCAGCAGGTGGTGGATCAGATCCCAGCAGGCACTCAAAACACGATGAATGGCTTTCGTGTATGCTAATTAGCGTGCTTAGCCAGAGCCTGGGTGAGTCCCTCACTTCTCTAGGGTGTGTTGGTGGAGGATAGGCAAACACGTGAGTTCCTTTGCATTAAAAGTTAGATTTTGGGGGCCGCAAGTGGGGGACCAAGGGGGGTCGCCGAAAAATGGCCAAAGGGAATCATAAGGCCCGTGGGCCACAGGTTGAGCATCTGGGGGTTAGAGGCATAGTAAACCATGATGAAAGAGTTACAGACATTTTTAAACTCGGCTTAGTGTAGATACTAAGGTGTTACACTGTAATAGTTATTGTGAATAAAATTTGTAGATTTACCCTTTTTCTTCTTCAAGATGCGTTTCTGGTATATGGATACACGTCATTGGGTCATCTTTACTAGTAGAATCCCCTTTCTCCTAATTAAAAGAAACAGAAACAGGTATTAAGTATTCATGTCATCATTAAAAATATATTTTTTTAAATTAAAGACGCACTGAGCTAAATGACGGATAGATATACGTCACACTGCAAGGAAGAGAGTGCTGCACATAAATAATAATTAACAGTCATGATCATCTTTTGATTCTACTGATCACACATAGGTCAAATATGACTTAATATAAAAGGTTGATATGTTTACTATTCTTGCATTCATGGGCCACTAACACCCTGCTTTACTATTGTTCCCAGCGCATGGCCAAGCATGTGTCTAATAAGCTAAAATATTCCCAAATGTGAACATGTGCTATAATTTAAACATAAGTATTTCTCAGGACTTGTTCGTTCATTTGCTGGGGATGATCTTTCAGAAAATTAAGTTCATACTTAGCGTAATTTCAATGTAATGGGTTCAATGTAAGTGAAATTATGGTGGAGACTACCCGTTAGCCGTTAGGAAATATATATATACAGTATATATATAATACTGTATATATTTATGTACATTAAATACTACATGTATACTCTGTAATTGTACATGTGTAGGATTACAAAGATACCTAAATCTCCTGGTGGAATATTTCATTAAAATTTAATGGAGGGTAAAACAGGAGAATAGGGCGTAACGTGTAAAAACTGGAGAATTAAACTCCAAGGTTTGTTTTGAACAGAACCACAAGACACTGGAGTCCTCCAGATGAGAGGGCAGAAGATGAGTAAATCCACTACATAAAAGTATATTATTACTATGGGCAGTATAATTTTTTAAACACAAATACATATTCTGAAATACTCAAGATTCTCTTACTACATCTTGTAATAATATGTAAGAATATATTAACGGTTTTGTTTGGTCAGCTAGAGCATAGAGTTTCTTGAGGCCTCTGATTAGTAGTATACTTCATTTGTAAATCTGAACTATCTTTATATTTGCAAGGGCCACAGAGACTTATTATTATGTATGTGAATGCATAATCATTATACATGAAAAATGTAAAGCAGGGGTTTGGCTTTGGCCACGTTACCTGTGAGTGATTGCCACGATCCTTCTGCGGCATCAGAAGCTCCTGACACACATTAGTAAGGGGGCTCAGGAGCGATCCCGTCACTGGCTCGCTCTTTGCTGATAAAGGATTGCTCTCATCTGCTCTATCTGTAATGCATAATGTACATTATTACCACCTCGCTCTGCTCTACAGAGTCATGCAGGTTAATATTTTTATCCATGCAATACTGCTGGTGATAAATCCCCTGATAAAAACATTAATCATAATAACTGTACTCTGAACTCTGATTTATGAGGATGAATAGTCAGCCATCTGCGGCCATTTCAGCATCTTCTCTTCTTCACACTGAATGGATAGACATTCACACTCTAAACCAATCAAAAAGGGAGGAGCACAGATCCAAAATTGTGCATGTACAAAAAAAAAATTAATGACATGTATTGAATTGTAATTCCAAAATAACTATCGTGTGCTATTCAGCAATATTTGCAATCATTATAGCTGTACAAAGCTGTAATCCAAATATTCCAGAGACGGAGGAGAAGAGAACATTAAGGCATAATTGTGCTTCAGATTTTTATTTTAAAAGGCACCCCTTTCTCATCCGGCAGCCACCTACCAAAATACTCTTCTGTTACTGTGTTCTTGAGTGGTTTATCCTGTCCGATCCGGTACAGTATTTAGAGAGATGTCTCAGCTCCTCTGTATTTGCTGTATCCCATTAATTTCCACTTGTGTGGGTAATTAAAGTATAGCTTTACTAAAAGTTGTTAACAAACATTTTGTATTTCAACTGTCTCTGGGGAGCTGATATGTCTGCTGAGTGGTAGCCATACGACATCAACTTTTCTTGATCGATTTTCAAATTTGCTTAAATGTGTAATTTAAATATTGACTGTCTGTCTAACAAACATTAAAAAGTGATTCCTTAAATTCCATTTCTTACCTAGTTATAAAGGTGTGTGCGCATCATACATGTATGATCATGTATTAACAACCCGGCCAATCATGACTCAATTTTACACCACCTGATTTCAATGTCTTTTGGTCAACTTATTCAGTTAAAGATGAATGGATTTACTAATGATTGACCTAAAAGCTTGTTTGATAGAACAGAAACCCATCTTCTTGAGTTTACATTTTTTACACTTTTCTGCCTTGCTGTCACTGTTATAACACACATCCTATTTAACTTGAAAATTCAGTTGGTGTGTTCCATACTTGCAACATTACTTCACCAACTTGATTCACAAACTACATTATTTTACTAAAGACTGTAAACTTTCTGCAAAAGTATGCTCCTTCAAAAAGTAAAGTAAGAATAACAAAAGTATATAAGAGCAACAGAAATAACAAAAGTACAGTAAAAAGTGAATAAATATTCATAAATGCATAAATGAAAGTTATCGGTTTCCAGGTTTCCAAACAGCTAGACTGTAGCTGTAAAGTATAAAGCTGGTTACACATGGCTCGATGATGAAACAAATTAGACCAACATCAGGCGTTGTGAGCGCGGACGGTGCCTGATGTTGCTCTCATCTGTTACAAGATTTGAGCCATCCACAGTTCCATCGAGCAGGATCAATGGAAATGGAACATGCTTGAAGGAACATGTAGGTTTTCAACATGTTGGAAAACCTTGGTCGAAATCCATTACTTTGAATGGGCACCATGGGTCTCTATCCAATGCAATGACGGGCTGCCAGCCACAGAAACGCTGTGGCTCGTTTTTTTTTAAATGGCCGTGTATCGAGCTGTGTGTACCCAGCTTAAGTAAAATCCTCTACACGGTGGGAGGTGTGTAGTACAGTCAAGTCTGTCAAACTCAAACTGTTTATATTGCAGTCATATTCTTTATCTCTAAATTGCAAAGGATTTGTGATGTATAGCTGTACTGTAAGGAGATGTTACTTGGTCTAAACTTGTCCTGTCTTGAGAACAGTCAGTTACCTTGTTTTATTGGAAGACCATTCATCATCTGGTGTTCTTGTCTGGTCTGATTGTCTCTTGGAAGTGAAGGAACAGTATGGTGGCTGTCGGGACCAGCATTTTTAGCATTTTGTGTCCTATGAAAAGCAAATATAACATTACATCTTACTGCCTAAAAACGGAAAATTTATATCAAAACCGTAGTTTTCCTTTCCTGACACACTCCATGTCGGCATATACATTGAGATAATGCGAGACACAGTGAAGTGTCTATAATTTTCTTCTGCTGGACATTTTGTGCACCTCTGCTCAAGAATTTGGTGGTGCAGTATATTTCCTCAGTAAATATGTCTAATCTCTTTCTATGAAGTGAAATGGCACAGACTACTTCTTGAGGTGCCAAAACTCCCTGCCTGCCGAACAGCTGCTTCATAAGGCTGGACTTCTGAAAAGTCATCCCTCCACATGCAACAGTTTCAGTTGACTGCAAGTCATTACTCTCCTGGTCCTCAACGATGAAATCTGGAGGGGTCTGTAAGGTTGCACCGCAAAATGCTTGAGCAGAGGCGGACAAATTTCTAGCAGAAGAAGACTGCAGAGACTTCCTCTGTATCTCGCATCATCGCAATGTGTATGCTGACATGGAGCTGTCAGGAAAACTTTTTTCTGAAAAAAGATTTCTGAAATAAAATCCTAATGATCAGACTTTTCTATAGGGCGCAACAAGTAATACTTTAAAATATACATATGTGTTCATTATGCAAATTTCACTCTTAAAAGATATAAAACTTTAGAGTTACAGCTTCTTTTCTTTTATACTTTCACACTGTTTTGCTAGGGTAGGTAAGAAGATTACGTACTGCTTTGTTGCTTCCCCTGGTGTATCCTCTGTGATATCCTCATCCACAGACAGGTCAGAAATGGCAGACTCAGTGTCTTGGTAGAGATGCTTTGTGGACAGAGAAGAATTATGTAATGTGCAATCCACCACTTCATTACTTGAGACCCACAGATTGCTTTGTCCAGAAACCTTAAAGAAAACGTTTAGGCTCTGAAAGTTTGTTACATTCTACTTACTTATCATACTCTAGCTTGTATATATTAAGCTAGCCATACACCATTTCGACTTTTGCATGATCGATCTAAGGGCTTGTTTCTACTAGAGCGATCGGCCATGGGTTGGCCATAGAAAGAAAATTCCGCCCGATCGCCCCCCTATCGGAAAATCACGCCTGATCACTTACATTGACATGAATTGACGCAGTCAAAAATCCGCATTCATTCATTGGCTATGGGCGCGATCAGATGCAATCGATCAGTAAAAAAGGTTGGCGTGCTTAAAATGCATCCATCCACGGCCAATCTCTCTAGTGGAAACAAGCCTTTAGATTTGATCCACCTATGTGAAATAATAATCGTCAGTCTAACATCGATTAATTGATCACTTTGTGCGATGCTGCAATGTAAAACCGATTGATCCTTCTACTTGGATCATTGACCAGGCTCCATCACTTAGTACCACAAATCGATTGACATACATAGAAACATAGTCAGAGACTTGTACAATCGGCTGAAATTTACCAACATGTCCGATCACTGCTCAATTAATTTTATGTTAGATTTTGATTGCGTTTGGTTGGTCGTACAAGGTGTGCAGGAATCGATTTCCAATAGATCTTCTTAAAACGATTGATATTTTTGGCAATCTAACGGAAATATTGAATTGTGTGTGGACGGCTTTAGAAACCAAATCTTAGCAAATTAAATGTTGTGCAGCTTACACTGTATGGTTTTCATAGAAAATACTACCGAGCTGTATGTTTTCACATCGGAAAAAAATAATTTTCTGTGTGGTCACTGCTACACCAAGTGAAAAACAAATTTAATAAACAAAGAAAAAAATACATCAATACAGTTTCTGGCCCTTCTCTACCTTGTCCATGACTCTAAAAAGGTTTGATCTATATTTTATTAGAAAATGGTATCTTCATCTGTTGTTATTATTTGTGACATTTAACTGAATGTTTAACTTAACCAAGATGATACTTTTAAGTTAAACACTTATGAAAGTGACTGTTTTACACATGATATATGTACCTACTCTTTAACTGAACCGCCATTCTTTCCCCTATTGATGTGTATGCTTTGAACCATGATAAGCGTTGCCAATTGTTGCCATTTTCAAAGTTATATACTTGTTTATGTGCTAGTTAGTATGACATTTTGACAAAATAAAGAATAAAACTCAGTACTGACGACTGGTACCTACCGTATATGCCGGCGTATAAGACGACTGGGCGTATAAGACGACCCCCCAACTTT
>CM070040.1:46350022-46362507 GCA_036250615.1 Ptychadena robeensis
GCATCCTGTAGCCATGGTAACACTGCTCTCTGTTCGTTACAATGTATCTCAGCTAGCAGCTCTGAGCACAGGCAGCAAAGATATAGTTACCGGCTCGCCTAGATGGTCCCCTGCACCCCCCTGCCTGCGGCACCCGGCGTATAAGACGACCCCCGGCTTTGGGGAGGATTTTAAGGTACTGAAAAGTCATCTTATACGCCGGCATATACGGTATATATTTTATATCATGGCTGTACAATCTCACAGCATGTGTTGCCTACCTGAACTCCGGAACTTTGCAATTTCTTTTGAATATCAGCGGCAGACTGCTGAATCTGTATGATCTCTTTTTGCTGCTTCAGGAGTAACTTCCTCTCTTGGTGTGCCGCCTTGTACATATTCTGTAGGTGTTGAATCTCTGCCTGCGGAACAGAAATGTGCATAGGTAAATTGGAAACTTATCAAGGGTTTTATCCTTATGACTTATGATCCATTATAGTAGTTCTTGTAAATTTTTGTTCAACTTTCACTGCTTTTGGATCTGCTTTAGGGCGCTTTGGCACTGTGTGCCATTTTTTTTTGGTAAAGGACGGGCTAGCAATAATGATACCAGTTTCATTGCTGCAGTGTGGCTAGTGTGAAAGGATCGTAAGAACTGTTTCACATCGTTCTGCTTTTAGTCCTTTGACATGCATTTTAATGAAAAAGTCACTTTCTAGCTTTGTAGAGACATTGCCAGCTGAACAGAATAAAAATAAAATATTTAGCTGGTAAACAAGCCATGTTTCAGCCATTTTTTGCAGTTACGAACGATTTGTTTAAAAAAAAATAATGGACAAAACTATTGGCACCTTCAACTTAATACTTGACAGCACACACTTTGAAAGAAATAACTGATGTTAATCACATTCGGTGACAATTAATAAAGCTTTTCATGCACTATTTTTCGATCTGCACAGAATTATGGTCACCATATCAAAATTAGTATGTGAAAAAAAAGTATGTGATTAGTATGTGAAAAAAAATGTGATGCTCCTTTCATTTGTAATTCAACTCAACCTTTAAGCAACAAACTGGTGCTGAAAATAAGGAAATTTCGATTTGGAATAGTTAAAATGAATGTCAATGTGTTTTTGGTGAGTGTGCCACACTGAGCATTGGAAAAGTGAAGATTGTCCAAAGTAATGGCGATCAAACAGGGAAATACCGACATATCGGATCCCTGTTCGATTGATATTTTCTTGAAGCAGGATCAATGGCGGCTCCAGGTGGGCTGTGTTTGATTCCTAAATGAATGATTGACACGAACGTGCATGGAAATAGATCGTTCGGGAAACTAAAAGTCATGTATGGCCGGCATAAATCCCATAGAGCACCTGTAGAGAGATCTAAAACAGCAACTGGGAGAAGGAAGTCTTCAAATATGAAAGACCCGGAGCAGCTGACAAAGAAGGGGATCCATTAGAGGGATGTTAATGTTTCTTTCATTGCTACAGAAAGCAACAATTATTTCTTAAAAAAAGCTTTGTTACCCAGAATTAAGTTGAGGGATGCCATATATGAGTGGCAACAGTAAATAGCAAGACAATTTCTAGGATATGTGGTTAATTTTCAGACATCAATGCAGCAGTGCCAATATCACCATATGTATCTCAGGTCTGTATTAGGTGTCAGTTGAGTCCAGCATAAAATAATTCTATGAACTATTGATAGCAGCAGCTAATGTAACACAGACATTGACCTAAAGCCTTGAAAATAAAGCCGTTCATCCATGTCAGCTGCATATCACCTCTGAGGGGAATAAAATGTTGTGGAAATGAAGTGAAGAAACTGTACATTGGACATCACTGCCTGTTCACAGAAAACACTCCAACTTTGCTGTGGACTTCATGCAGTACCTCAGGATTTATCCTATATTTCCATTGGTAAGTTGGACCATGGTGGTCCTTGTTTGGTTATTCTCGTTGTTGTATTTTGTTACTTTGAAAAAAATGAATAAAAACGCAATGAAAATGTTGTGAAAATGTTTTTCTTTTTGGTGGGTACTGCCAACAGCTACACCTAGGTCAGCCCATTGCATATCTGTAGCAGGTGTCTGAATTTGGAGCGACTTCCAAGGACAGACAGCACAGTGATAAGGCTTGAGACCTTGGTTGGAAACACTCTATGATAACAGGCAGGTATGTTTTTAAGCTGTGGGAATGGAAAACAGCATACTTATTTTCTATATTTTACTTTTTGAAAGATTGCTATTAAAAGCCTTCCTAGCTTTTATAATTATGAGATGTCAAAAAATTCAAGATTTGATTGGTGCATTATGACATGTCAAAATATCTGAATATTGTTTATTATGTTAGAATCGTGAGAAAGCATAGCTAACAACCATCTGTTCCTTTATTGGAACCTAAATCTAAATAAGGGAAGTGCCAAAGTACACAGTTGACAGTCTAGAACCCAGGAGCACAACCTGCGGCCCAGGGGCCACATGCGGCCCTTCGTGCGTTCTGCAGTGGTCCTCCACTTGTGGCCCCCTGAACGCTAACTATTAATGCATAAGGCATAGAAACTCACCAGTCCACTGATCTCCTGCTCATGCATCCTCACCCGGGATCATACAGCGGGAAGAAGACAGGCGAGGGGCTCGCTCAGGCTTGTACGTTGATATGTGAAAGCAACCCACATGGCATCTAAGCAAGTCTTTTGCCTCTCCTCCTCATCCCACTCTATGAAGATCCCGGGCGAGGACGCATCAGCAGGAGATTGGGGGACAGGTGAGTGCCTATGCTACCACTATCCCTCCAACGAAAAGGGGATGATATACATTCCATAGATTATCATGTGTAGCGGTCACACTCTAACCTGGCTTTCCTAATCAACTTTGGCGCTCCTAATTACATCAGTAAAATTGTCAATGTTAATCGGGAAAACCAGGTCTTCATATAACCGCTGCCCTGATCAAGAAGGTAAATGGCAATGAATGTCACTACACATTCTAATCTTTGTTTATTACACTGGGCTGCATAAAAAAAACACATCCTTATGCACACATGACATAAAATGTGCATTACCATACTACAGTGTTCCCTAATGCTTGGAGTATCAATGAGAAAAAAGTTTTATTATTTAAAAATTAAAAATAATGTCTTCTAGCTCTGCCTGCTGTTATTTATTCATAAAAAATGCTTATGCACGTCAGTATAGATTGAAAATGTTATGTGCGGCCCTTTAGTGATGCTGAGGGCCATACTTGTGGCCCTCCATATCAACTTAGTTGCCCACCACTGGTCTAGAAGCTAAGGTGTTGCCATTGCAAAGATTCACAACAGCCAAAATACTACCTTGTGTCAGGAGCTTTTATGAAGTGACCCTTCAACCACTACCTAAGCTGAAACAATGGCACTAAGATTTGTATTCTTCTACTGCTGTAAGGGGGTGATAGGTGTTTAAGAATATTCAGGATTCCTAAATGCATTTTAGCTTAATAATATTTAATTTTAATCTAAATTACTTGTATGAGGGGGCTTTTAACTCTGACTACTGTGAACCCAGAATTGTGAGGGAAATGGTCTTTAATGAGTAAGATACATAAAGAATACAAAATGGAGAAGCGTTTTACACTTGCCAAGCATTGTTTTTTTTCCAGGTAACCTCCCAAACAGCCCTATGTAGAATACAGAGCTGTATTTACCTATGGTATAAAGGAGCCTTTCTTTTAAGTTTTAGAGTGCATAGCTACTCTACTTCCGTGCACTTCTTGTACAAACAGTACACTCTCCAGCTGGCTTCTGTCTCGATTCTATTTCCGCATTGAAGTGTCAGCCAACAGAGGATGCATCAAGTGTGCAAATGTAAGAATGAATTCAAACTGAGCACTAATTGAACTGCCATGCTGTTTATTCCTTATGTTTAGTAATCATATATTTCGACCTAAAGTGACATACTGCCTGTATGTTTGGGCCAGGTAAACCATACAACAGATACAAAAGATTTAATTGAATACAGGGCAACAAATTCAAATATGACTTCATACACTAAAGAAGGCCAAGAAGGCTATTACCTGTTCATGTTTTAGCTTCTTCTGGATGTCCTCCTCTTGTTTTAAAATCTCTTCCACTTTATCATGTTCCTTCTTCATCTCCCAATACCTATAAATAACATTGATTTTATTCTCTTTCTGGTTAGTATACCCACTCCCTCTGCTTGTAAGCTAACAGTAACCAAATATATGAATAATATGCTTATAACCCATACAAAAGGATTGTCAGCTCTGTACAGAACAGATTCCAAAAATGGATGAGGAGGCTTCCTACAGACCAATAGTATAAGGAAACTGATCATTATTTTAATTATATCACAGGGCAATGAGCAGACACCATACAACAGCTTTTGAGCATAGGAGAATTTGATTATACTGCAGATGAATAAAGCTTCCAAACTGCCATGGATGCAATGTGATCACTCAACTTTGGCCATCATTAAAGCCATGGATGCCCCTAAAGATATAACTACCCATATGTGATAAATCCAGGGCTCTCTTTATGCAATACAACAATCAACATTGACATACATCTTTTGGTGACTGAGCAGAGCTAGTTCTGCTTTTGTCTTTTCCTTGAGAGCGTCTTCACGAAGCTTGAGGAGTGCAGTCTGGTGTCTGGCCCGCAGTTCTTCCTCCCGAAGGCATTGTTGTGCTATTTCCATTGTGAAGCGGTTGAACATATCAGTGGAGCCATAAAAATGGCTTAACTCACTCCACTAAAAAACATCAGAACATATTTAGTGAGTATGTCCTATGTATCTAAATTGACTAAATACACTGTGTTTTTTACTGCAATGTTAACTTAAAGTACATAAAGGTCATGTCAAAAATCAAGTGTATTTAGAGGGCATTGTGGGTGTGTCCTGGTGTGCTGTGTATGCACATTGGAAGTGTTTTTCCATGCATCTTGGAATATATTTCCACATCGTCTAGGGCTCCATCGACCCCCCTGTGTTAAACGCATTCCTTGATGGGATTTAAATGGAGCCCATATATATTGCCTGCCTCCCGCACTGACTGACCGATCCTCTGGCGAAGAGATTAACGTACTGCACTACGTCAACTTCAGGCCAGTGGATTGGCTCATCGTTGTGTAAATAGTGTCAGTGTGTGGGACAAGTCACAATGACGTATTCATAACTCCTCCTGCGGTTTCTAGGGCTACCTAGTATAGTCCCAGCCTTAGACTCAAGAAGGGGCAAGAAACGCACACATCTACCAGTAGTGTGGGTAGGGTAGCAGGGTTTGTTTTTTTTATATCAGAAAATGTGACACCCTAAATGCAGGTGATAGTGAGGGGGGCATGGTTTGATTTGCAAAAAGCAGCACTGAAGCACAATTAAAAAAAGAAAGTTTAGCTCCTGGATGTAATAATTGTGGCTGCCTTTAGTGCAAAGTTTAATCAAACCTAAATATGTAGGCGGGTGATTTTAGAGAAGATAAACACACATTTTTACTATACCTTAATTAAAATTAAAGTGAAGTGTTTTTTATCATTATGCTATACATTATGATTTATTAAAGGCCAGGATTGTTCTATTTTCAGTAATGAATATGAAGCCACAAGTGTGATGCTCTATAACTTTAATATGCTGTGATCATGGTCCGTCTCCTTGTCAGCCACCTGCTGTGGTGCTCATTACTGCCACCTACTGGCATAGTTTAGCACAAAATAAAAATGATCCGTTTCCAGAAATGGTCCTCAGGCCCCACCAGCCATAAAAGACCAATAGATTATTTATACTGGTGACTTCCCCACATATGAAGGTTATCTTCTTTGCAAAACATCCAAAAAGAGAAATATATATATATATATACACACACACACCTTGCTTGTAGATTCTGTGACACTGTCAATGTGATCCCAAGAGCGCTCCAAAGTATCATTCTCATTAGGTAAAACATTTACTGTTAAAAAAAAGGAAACATATTTTAATATAAACATGTGTACAAAACTAAATAAAACACATGGGGCATTTGCCTTTTATGTGTTACATCATGCAACAGTCAATCAATCAGTTTTTCATGGGCCAGGAATACTCGATGACAAACTAGAAAATATTTACTGATGTTCAGCTTTTTTTGAATAGTGTTGAGCACAAATATTCTAATATATTCGTTAATAAATTAGCTATTTGACATTTCGCAATATTTTGTCAATGTAGTGCCTGATATTCGCAATGGCGAATATTCAACATATTATGCTTCAACTTTGTTTACTGGCATTTATTGTGCATGTTTGTTCGCATTGTGAATGGATATGCGCAATACGCACTGTGATCGTACTGGCTATGAACAAAGAATGCAAAAGAGATGCTGAAAAATTGGTTAGCAAATCTTTGTGAAACAACACGAACTTAAATATCCCATATGCCATGCAACACTATTCCTGAAGATGGGCACCACGTCACATGGTAGTGTTCTATTATGATCTGGGGGGTTCTTTAAGGCATATGCTTTGGAATTGTGTTACCATAGTATGTTTGGATGTCTTTTGAAGCCTAATGTAGAAAAGGTTTAAAAAATTTGTTTTTTTCATTAAGGGGCCACAGTGCATGTTTGTAATGAGACTGAACTCCAGTCAAACAGCTAAAACCTGCTTTCCTCAATCACATTGTAGTGAGTAGTAGGAAAAAGAGCTGGCTATTCTGCATGCAGGTTTCCTTGACCCCCACTGTGACTGGACACTGAAAGGAAAAGCATTATGAACTGGTCTCTCTCACTCTCACTTCTTTCTTTTATGAACAGACTTACTGAACTGCACCACACCTTACTGTCTTCTCTTGCTTCTCCTGCCTCTCTTTATATAAGTTTTGAAATACAGGAACTGCAACATTCATATCAAATTAAATAAACACGCATTCACACATACATGTACGAATACACGGATATGTGCACCATCACTTCCTGCATTTGGGGTGGCTACATTAGCTATTGGGAGTCTGTGCAGCTCAGTATGTAGCTATCACTTACTTTGGATGGGGATGCTGGTTTAGTGGCAGATCAATCGCTAATAGCTCACACTGCGGGCGATCTGCGACAAAATCAATCGCAAATCTAGCCATCTATGCCCAGCTTTAGACGTAGGCATAGACAGAACTTCCCATAGTTTCAGGCAGAACTAGCACAGGAAGACAGACGATGGACCAATAATAATGGTTTGAAAATGTGTCTTTTGTAAAAATATATTCCCAATTTCTATCAAATATAGAAAAGGGTACTCCCTAAGCGTGTGGGAGTGCTGGGGCTGCCTTACGCCCCAAAAGGGGTTCACGTGACCAACAGAGATCTGACCACCGTAGGAAAAACAAACAACCGTTTTAAATTAGGAAAAAGGCCACTTTATTATTCAATATCAAATCTACAAGATCCGCCTACTGAGCTTATTGACCCCAACAAACATGGGTCAATACCCCAGAACCAGACACGTCAAGAGCCTACCAACATAGGTATGGGGAGGCACGTGACCATGAGAATACAAGTTAAAGACACACGAATTATATATTGGTAAAGCCAGTCTGTTAAAAGTTTCAGAATAATACTAATTTAGTGTCCCCTAGAACTGTAAGGTGAGTATTCCTTGCTTGTGAAATGCGCCCCTCTACGCGTTCGGCCCTCTTTGGCCTCTTCAGGAGGGGAGTGGTATCCTGGGGTGTCCTAGGAGTTGGATTCCCACCAGATGATGTCTGGGTAAAAAGAAGGGATCATAAATCTGTACTTAGAATTTTTGTATCATATAGTATACATTAGTACATGAGTCACTCAATGTCAATTATGGATAATCAACAATTTTCATAATGGTTTGAAAACGTCTGTATCTGACTGTTTACACAAACATGTTTATCTATGCATTATGTCTAACGATTTTGTTTCATCCATTGCAGTGAGGTCAGGTCACTGTCATGGTACATCATTAAATACAACATATACGAAAAAAGCTTTATTCCACCGTGCGTGCTCCTGGCCGGATTGTCCCCTTAGACGCACGGTGAGACCTAAGCTTTTTTCGTATATGTTGTATTTTAATATGTCCCAATTGACATTGACCTGACCTCACTGCAATGGTATGAACAAAATCGTTTAGACATAATGCATAGATAACATGTTTGTTGTAACCCAGTAACAAGTTTTCAACCATATGAAAGTGTGATATCCATATGAAATTGAGTGACTCGGTACTAATTATCCCCAGGATACCACTCCCCTCCTGAAGAGGCCAAAGAGGGCCGAACGCGTAGAGGGCGCATTCACAAGCGAAGGAAACCACTACAGGCAGGGGACACAAATAATATCGGAAACTTTTAAAGGACTGGCTACCATATATAATTCGTGTGTCCTTTTAACTGTATTCTCATCTGTCACTGCCTCCCCATACCTATGTTGGTAGGCTCTTGACGTCTGGTTTCTGTGGCTATTGACCCATGTTTGTTGGGGTCAATAGCTCAGTAGGCGGATCTTTGTAGATTTGATATGGAATAATAAAGTGCATTTTTCCTAATTTAAACGGTTGTTTGTTTTTCCTACGTGGTCAGATCTCTGTTGGTACACGTGAACCCCGTTTTTTTTGGGGCGTAAGGCAGCCCCAGCACTCCCACACGCTTAGGGAGTACCCTTTTCTCTTTTTTCTGGTATTCATAGAATCAGGGGATAGGACGTGCACAATCACCCCCCTGTTTTCCTCCCATTTCCCCCTTTCCCTCTGTTTTCCATTTCTATCAAATATAGATTGTGAAGAGTATTTTAGGGTTTAACAACCCTTTAAGGTCACTAGGATTTGCAAAATTATAAAGGTGGCATATACCTTGTTTCTAGTTAGCTAAGAAAAAGTTTTGTTGGGTTCGTTTGGAGGAGCAGTCTACTTTGTAGGTTTAAGAATAGTGATTGCTAACTAATGGGTGCTGATTTTTTCAGCTGGATGGTACTTGTTTAGTACCTGTAAAGTAGACTGTAGAAAGTGTAGGGGAAAAAAGGAGGTGGGGGGGGGGGTTCCTTTAGTACTTTTTTCTTCCAGTGTTTTTTGTTTGTGTTGTTTGGGTCGCTCTCCGTGAGCCTATGGGTGACCGGTGTGGTTCCTGGAAGCTTGGTCCGAAATGCTCCAGTGAAAAATGGGATATAACTTATTTAATTGCTTTGCAAGCACGTGAAGATTCATTTAATAAACAAAAACAAATATTTAAACGAAACTACTATATCCAAAACTAAGATTTTAGTTTACAGTAATGGCAGTCTGGTGTTGGCTAAACCTTTAGTGTCTTAACAGTTGTTCCAGTATGGATGTCTTCCTGCCTCTGTCCAGCCAACTTTGGTGTGTTCAAGCAATTCTGTTAAGACCCCATACACCTAAAGCCCCCCATACATGTCTAGATTTTCTGTTCAATCAACTTAGAAAGATCAATTTTTTGTGTCAGGGAAATTGGTGATTGATTGTATGTTTGCCAACTGTAGTAACAGATATTTGATCAACTTTTTTTGGATCGACTAAAAGTGTAATGCATTTTTAATACAACCAATTAAAAATTTCCAGCATGTCCAATCCTTTTTCAATAACATTTTGTCCCAATTTAAATTGTTTTTGGTTGATCTAACCATGTGGGCTGCCATAGATTTTCAATAAACCAAATGATTGAATTAAGTTGATTGGATAAAAAGTCTATACGTGTATGGGAGCCTTTACAATCTTACCATACAATTTGCATGTAAAATGAGGAGCTTTCTAAACCTGCCAATCACTATGTATTCTATTAGGAAGGACCCAGCACTACATAGTTGTTGGTAGATCTAAAGGAAATTGTATGGAGGGATCTAAAGGAAATTGTATGGACGGATCTAAAGGTGTATGGTGGGGCTTTCTTTTCTGCAAAATATAAATGAATCCAGCAGGTATATGGAGAGACATTCATAACTGCCATATCAGTAGGCAGAAATGTCTAATATATTTAAGTTTACCAGTACTTCAATGTGTGTCTCTTCATGTCCCTAGCTACCCTTTCCATTCTGTCTCCTATAGAAGAAGCCATGATTCTTAACCAGGCCAGACTTCTCCCTCTGTTTAATTCCATTACATATAAAATATTTTGCTTCCTCTTCCATTAACAGGTGACACTGCCAATCCTTTCTGGCAAGATTGGCAGGTATTTTTTTGTACTTGATAAAATAAATTTTGCCTGAAAAAGAAAACCATTGCAGTCATATGACATCTGAAGATATACTGCTTACTGCTATAAGCTAAAATGCTTTATTTTTCGGTACTTCTCTTGTTTATCTTTTATTTGAAGTGTTGCATGGATGACATAGTTTTGGTTCTCTAGTTTTCCCTTTGGTTCTCAAGAAAATTGAGATTTAAAAGTAAATCTATTTTGCTGAGCTTTCTGTGTGGATTTTCTAGGTAATACTTATAGGTACCGGTAATACGTACTCATGTCAGGCGTATTAAGAGATGCAGACTCCAAGAACCCCTCCAGGGCAGATTCAAACCTGAAATATAACCAAAAAAATTATATGTTGGTTTTTTTTGAATGGTGAGTGGTTGACATTTTGGCTTTCCAAGGATGCTAAAGAACCTCAATCTCTGACAAATACAGTGGCTGAGATTTTCGAACAGTCACCCATAAAGTTAACATGGGGTGGTTGTGAATATCTGTGGAGTGTCAGCTGCCCTAAAACCACCTGTGTAAATGCGACATTTATGTGATTAGTTTAATATAAACAGTTCTCTGTAACATTACATTCACATTTGCTTTAATATACAACATTGGTAATGCACTCCAGTGGCTGGAAGCATTTCCAGTGGCTGGCTGCGTTTTTTAAACTTTTAGCATTAGCTTTCAAAGCTTGAGAGCTCATTCACACTAGCTGTGGTGCAGCATAGTACCGCAGTGCAGGGCAGCTAGAGTCAACACAAGGTATGGAAACCTGTGTAACACTTTCAGACGCACTGCAAGCATCACACATGTTCTTTTTTTCAGTTACTGATACCGTGTCTGTTATCAGCAAAGAAAGCAACTTCAAACACAGCACGGACAGTGTGATAGGGCCCTGTATGATGACAAGCTTGAAAACCCCATCTAAGGAGTGACCTTGCAGGTTTGCATAAGTGATAAGTTCACACCCAGATTTAAATGCTCAAAAACTCTGAAAATCAATCTGCAAATTTCTGAGTGCCAGTGTTTGCAGGGCTTTCCCATTCATGACACATACAAAAAGTGCAACGCTTGATAAACAATAGCACATTTGTGAATTTGTTTTCTCCAGGCTCTTCCAAAACATTCCAAAAACGAGTGCACATGTGAATGGACCATAATCATCATAATGCTGAAAACCCTCTTTCTGTGTATATTTCCTTCTCAGATATCAGCTTCCTTTTCCTCATGGAAGTTTATGGGTCGTGTCTGACTGATCTAAAGAAACAAGTAGGCAGAACTAAGCTCACTTAAGATGACCTATACATAATGAAGTTTATGGGTCATGTCTGACTGATCTAAAGAAACAAGTAGGCAGAACTAAGCTCACTTAAGATTACCTATACATAATGCTGGAAGATGGAATCCTTAATGAGAACTGATTTCCGATTTCTCATTATTTTTGGTGCTGTAAAGTTAGCCATTATTTTGCGACCGATCAACCGGCTTGCACGTTTGCGGCAATTGATTGGCCACAAAAACGCCAGTGCATCACAGCTGCCAACATGGAAAAACCAATCCATGTGGGCAAAAGTAAATGGGAACAGGAAGAATACACAAATGTGATGTAAAATACTTTGAGATATCTTTATATACTTGGTTACTGATCATGTCCCTTTGAATAAGGAATAACCCTCTAATGATATAACAAACATTCTCTTCTATAAAAGAAACTGATTAAAGAAATATTGAAATATGTTATATTTGATGGCAAATCTGACAGGTGCCAACCAACCAATCACAATGCAGATTGCAAACTGCTGTTGGAAGTAATAGAAGAGAATGCATATACAGTGCTGAGCAGGGCAATCAGATTGGTAATGTCAGCTATCTGATTTATAGGAAGTACTAAAAGCTGGTCGTCCCCCTGTCGGACTCCGTTGGCCGTGCTATTGATAAATCCTCCCCCTCAGACTCTTTCCAATAGGAATAATCATGCGAATAATGCATTCCTGGTAGAACAGCATTGAGTCATGTTGTAATGTCATCGTTCTTGTTGATCCTTTTCCTTAAAGTGAATTTGGAAGCCGGGCTGGCGGGGCCTGGATCCTCTCCAGGTAATTACTGGTAAAAGGTTGAAGGCGTTTTATCCAAATGGCCTGTGAGTAATCAGTGTAAGCCGCCATAGCTTTGAACTTGTTCTTTAAAGATTACAGCCGCCTGATTAGATTGTTTAGGTTTTATTCTTACAAAATCTGATTACTTACACCCTTATGTAGGATTTCCAGAACCTTTCCTTTTCATTTATTAATTGGACCCAAAGAAAAGGGGGTTTGACCTCTTGCTGT
>CM070040.1:46372091-46384469 GCA_036250615.1 Ptychadena robeensis
CAGATAGCGCCGTCGGGATATATTGGTTGGTTTTAATCGATCCTAATTTTTATCTCAGAGCGTATGGCCAGCAAGTCTTTTGAAGTCAATTGTATGGAAATCAATTCCCACACACATAGTACTATCTATAAAAAGTGATCGAAATCGAACCAAAAATTTTAAAGTGATCAGACATGTTGGTACATTTTGCTAGATTGTACAAAGATCTGACGGTACTTCAATCAATTTGATTACAATCACAAATTGAATTATGATCCTATTTATTATTACCATTATGAGTAATGTAATTATGATCACAATGATCATAAAAATAAACATAATTATGATTGTACTACCCATGCACTCCATTGTACGATCGTAAATCCATTGTGTTTAACTCGATCACACTGTTTGGTGGTACGATTGATCAACTTTAGACTGATGTACCATCGTAAAATTCTACACAATTGTCCATAATTCCAGTTTCCTTGTGTCATTACTTTTGGGTCAGTCTGATACAGGATGTTCCTGATTGGAAGCTTCATCTTGATCGGGACTACAAAACACCTTCCAATTTCCTCAACTCCATAAAAAGCCACAGTGAGTTTTTTAAAGCAGACATCACAAATACTTTTAAAATAACATCAAAAGAGAGAGAGAGAAAACTGAGTTATTTGTTAGCATTTTAAGCAAGTGAACTGTACATTGAGGATTTCCTACAGATCTCTACGTGGTTGCCTCTATTTGTCTAGACAGTTTATTCTCTGTATCTTACACATCCTGCAATATTTTATCCCTTCTTGCAATCCTAAGACACAGTTGAAGGCAGACAGCAGATGATAAACTCCTTGTTTATTAACCATTTGCTAAATTTATTTACTATTATTCCAGTTGAATAAATTGAGGATTACAGCTTAATTTTTTTGCAGCCGCAGTAAGGCCAAAAGTCAGTAATCAGCTTACAGCATCGTCTACTTACTGAATGAGCACAAATCATATTGTATCCTGGCTCTTGAGATTAAGTCAAAACAGGGATGCTGAGCAATCCGACCCATAATGCAGAACAAAATGCTGGTAAACAGCTTGTAAATGACTTTATAGTTAATAAACAGGATGACGGGTGTGTGCAATTAGCAGCTTTCCAGAAATAAATGCTTCATAATGCAGATTTAGCTGTCCCAAGCTTTAATATGTAGGGGCTTATTTTTTTTATAGACAATGTAAAGCATAGTAGTGAATAGTAACAGATCAATTATCAACTAATACCATTTCAGGTTTTATGATCCAATCCGTTCTTGATTTACAATATGTTAAATTGAAATTGGTTGCCACATACCTGTGCACCTTTTTTTAGTTTGTGTATTTTTTGTTACTCAATGTGCCAATGTGATGATAAATCATGGGAATACAGACAGCAGAGAAGTTCAGAGAAATGGTTGGACAAAATCATTATCTGTTCCAGCACACTGGATCCAGTTGTCTTCCTCTTTCATTTATACAGGAGTGTACCAGGAAACACTGGGAGAAGTGAGGCTCAGAGATCATCCTTGTGGATGTTACTGGGTGGGTATAGTGACAATGTGTGGGCACACTGCCTCAAAATATTTTACCCTTAAACAAAAGAAAAGTCTTTTTGACAAAGTCCAATTATTGGTGATCTAATGTGAACTTAACTTTAAATTTCCATACCATTGTCTTTCGGTGATGTTGTCTTTCTTCCCTCTGATATAATTGTCCTTCTCTGGGACATTTTCGGGCTGCTTGATTCTATTCTTTTCTGTGCACTGTGGATAGATTATAAAATATTTTAATGACAGGACAATGACATTTGTAATGCCTATAAAATAACAGAACAAAAGCCTTAAAAAGTCCTGCTCTGAAAACCATGATTATGCCAGATTATAAATGGACTTATTGATGGCACCATTACCATTGATTTATGTGAGGCTTTGTACAATACAGAGATTTCCTCTTGCTAGTTTAGTTATGTTGATTCTTTACATTGCCCAGGAAAAGGAGAGATTTATCTAACTGATCTCAGCAATCTGTCACATTTTACAGCATGCTGATAGATATTTATCTTTCTTATATCAGGTCAAAATCAAACTGTATAAGATTTAATACAATTCATTTATGATTAATGCTGCTTAGAATTTAGGGTAAACTATATGCCGTCACCAGAATGCTTACCAGGCGGAAAAAAAGATTTTTTTCCACCTGGAAAAGTAAACTTTACTTAAAGCTGAAGAATAACTTGCATGGAGTATAATAGTGGAATTGTTAAATTAAACCTGCTTTCATTAAATACCTCATTTTAGACTGAAGACAGTGTAATATGAGGACCTTTCTAAACCTTTCAATCACTATGTATTCTATCAGGAAGGACACTATACTACAGAGCTGTTGGTAGATGTAAAGGAAATTGTATGGAGTGATCTAAAGGTGTATGGGGTGCTTAAGTGATCTTTACTGTATCTTTGTGCTGCTCTATGTGCTGCAGACAGAACAATCCTGGTGAGAAGAGTGAACAGGGTGCTGTACATAGTATCCTGCAAACAGTACACAGCTTGTGCCTGAGCCTCAATGACTTAACATGGAGTTGAAGAAGAATGGGTTAGGAGATGCTGGTTGTCCTCCAGACAGAATATAAGTCAGGTTCTATATGACGTCTAATATGCACCTCTAGATAGCCACAGTGAGTGGGTAAATCAGAGCAAGCAATTGGTACAAAAGAGTAGCTGTATGTTTTATACACGTGTTGCCTATTTAAGTGAACAGGGAAAGAATTTTAACAAAGAACAGAGACGAAAGAAATAGAAGACTAAAGAGAAAGGGCAAGAAAACTGAAAGGACTTAAAGAAAGTGAAAGAGATTGAGATGAAAGGAGGGACAGAGAAGCAAGAGAAATAGAACATGAGAAGATCAGGAAAAAAAGGGAAAACATTAGTTATTTTACAATTTTATATATATATATATATATATATATATATATAGAGAGAGGGAGGTCAGAGGGCACAAGGGCACAACACATGCAATCTACATAATTGTGGACAGTAGAAAAAGACAGGAGTCCACAGGCAATTACTTAATCATAAATCTTACTGACAGATTCTGTAGCAATCATATTTATACAGAGGTCCAGGCAAAGCAAAACAATTACTTTGAATTAATCTTCACCATGGCACAGGTTAAACCATCCTAATCCTCATAAGAAAAAGGAGGATCAGAAGAGATTTGCCTGTGTGCTTATATTATTCAAATAATCAATTCCTGCGGCGCCCTCCACCAGCCATATGTTTGTTGGCCACTACAGTGCCCGTGTCATGGTCGAGGCCAAGTATTGGAAAACACTTTTTTTGGCTGACAAAAATAAACTGATCAATAGGACGCAATGTGCTCAGAAGAGGGACAACGGCCGCCGAAAAATCTGCATAGCTGCACAACTTCAAATTTACCAATCACCATTTTTGTAGAGCTTTATTACTGACTTGTAGAGTAGACTGAAGTCACAAAAAGAAATTTTTTTGCATACATATTGATATTGAGAAATCTGCAGTTGAATATTAGAAGTTGCATTGTCAATTAAATTGTCTAAACTTAGCATCATTTTATTGGTGTAAAATGTCCTCTAAGGTTTTTAGTTGTTTACTCATTAAAACATGAATCTAGTCATGTATTATTATTATTACAATATATTCCAATGCCCTATGTATTGCTGTGCAAAACAGGCACATCCAGGAACATTGCACCATATCATAAGTCTATGAAACTGTATCCCTAGCCAAAGAGCTTACAATCTAAAATATAGAAAGCCAAAAAGGTTAGTCAATCTATAAAATGTCACAGCTTATTAAGAAAATTATAATTTTGCATTTGTATACATTAAAACTCTATACTGTATTTTTGTGGTAGCTGCTGGCAAGTTAATCTCCCAGTTTATAGTCTTGTTTAATACCGTCACAGAAATCTCCAAATACCTTGTAAACATAGCAATCAGACACTGGATCTATTCAAACCACAGCTTTTATTTATTTATTCTAAAACTAGATCCTAATGAAGGTACATCTTGTAGAATGTATTTCTTCCTCAAGATGCAATCATATTCTGAGCATTCTAAAATTGTAGCCACACAACAACCTGGTGCAAGGCAAGACATGAACGAACGAAAGGAGGCTTTTGAGCACCCAGATGTAATCATTGTGATTGGCAGGTAATGCCAGTGATTAGTAAGAATGTTAATAAAATGGCATCTGACAAAAATTAAATAAAAAATACCAACAACTATGTAGTGCAGGATCCTCCCTCATAGAATACATAGTGATTGGAAGGGTTAGAAAGCTCCTCATATTACATGGTTTTAATAGAATAAAAGTTGATTGTACAGAAATTGTATGGGAAGATTTTAAGGTTAATGGGGGCCTATAAAGAGGAAAACATGTAGAAAGATGCTATATTATGAAATGAATGTGATTATATTGCATTGATAAAGGGTATCTAAACTCAAGAGCCAAATGTGATATATTTCAGTTTACCAGGCTGAATTAGTTTAAATTTTTTGGCTAAAATCTATGTTCACCAAGTACAGAAAATACTTGCTAGCAAGACATATAATCTTCTTTCTACATATTATCCTACCACCCATATGGTGGCAGAAAGAGATGTGCTATAGATCAGACCTGTGAAGGACACTAACATGGCTCTTTTATCCTACATATGGGGTCACCCTTTATACTATATATTTTACACCCTAAAGGTATCCATAGACCCCTCGATTCCTGATTCGATCATTCCCGGCAATTGAGGAATCGGTGATCAATCATATTGCAATTGATGGCACACCACCTTGGGAATCCACTTCGAGGTCGATTTTGACAGGAGCCTATTGCCAAAAAGGCCAATTCCTCCAAACCGATCGATCGGAAAGGCTGCTGCATGGGGAGCTATGGGTCAATCACACATACTGCAAGGTTCGACCCAATTTTGATATTTTTTTTGGTCGATTGTTCAGGGTGGGCAGCACTTGATTGATAGCCCTGAATGGGGCAAAAATCGGGTGATAAATCAGCCCGTGCATGGCTACCTTAATAGATACATTTTATTTTGGGGTTTATAAATATATTTAGTGATTTAAGTAAAAAACAATGGAGTGTGACATAGCCACACATATGGATTTCTTTGTAGTAAAATAATTTTCTTTTTTCCTCTAAAAGATAAATGAGACTGTATAAAAAAATCAACTGGAAAAGTTTTGATTATGTTTTACCACATGTGATGCTGTGTATGGCAATCAATGGGTTGTACAGACTGATCATCTACACATAAATATGCGTGGGATAAACACACACAAACTGACCAATCATAATCAGCAGATGTTGTGCACATTAAAAGACAGAGATGAATGAGGAAAGGCTATCGCTGGGTAATGGCGCGCTCTAGTGGACAAACATCAAATGGCACTAATATTGGATAAGCTGCACTACATGGCCCACTGAACTTGAAATGTAGGGCATGTAAAATGTGAAAGTTTACAAAAATACAGGACTGAATAATGTTTAAGCTCTAAAGGACGTTTTCTTACCTTCTGTTAGCAGTTTGGTATGCTTTGCCACTTTTCTGTGGGCTTCTGGACTTGAATTTCATCTGGCTCTTCATTGGTTGTTTCTTCATCTCGCCGCCTAAAAAGAATATTTATTAATGTTATAATTGCGAAGAGCCTGGACTTTGTTAGCCGATAGGAACATGCACCAGTAACATCATACATTGTCATGAGGAAGGTCTGACACACTCCTAAAGGAGGTAAGGGAACAAACAGCGACATTCATGATATGCCTTTTTTTTCCGGCCATTGGTGTAGAGACATGAAGACCGGCTTCCGGTACACACATTTCCAGTCACACTTAATTGCACACAGTGTCTATTATGAGCATCTACCCTAAAAGAATATAGTGCTCACTTATTACACTGCACCTCACAGGGATTTCACCCTGTATTATCCCCAGCACAGTCCCACAGTATGTCCATATATTTATATACAGTAGCTCTGATATTCTGCAGTGGTCTCTACACCAGCAACAGAGCAACAGTGTTGCTCATGAATATTCTACTCTAGACTAAAAAAGCCCTGAAAACCCACCTCTTCAGTCTGGCCTACCCATCTTCTCAAGAGTCCTTTACTCCTCCTGTGTCATAACCTGTACCTGTGTGTTATCTTGTATTCCATCTCAACTCTAATTTAATGTATAAATAAAATAATAATAATAACTATCTTATGGCAGAAGAAAGCTACGCCATGGCTGTTTACCCTCTGCATGTATGTATAAAGTAGACATAGAATAGTACACAAACATACGTTATAATATAGATTCTCATTAATACCTTCATTTTTAGTCATCTTCCCAGTCAGCTTGGTGTAACTGGATATCTGCTCCCAGTCCATGTTGGAAGATGGTACACAGTCTTTATTTTCTTTAATTTTGTACAGTTTATTTGTCTCAGTCTGTTCAGACATTTTACCTATCATTGACCTCACTCTAGGAGGTGAGGTATTAGAAGCTGGTGTCACATTGCTATTCAGTTGAATAGCACCAACCCTGTTCATTTCCATCTCTACTCTTCTCCCTAGATTTTTGGCGGCTGTCCATATTGCCTGTACACGCTCTGGGCTGCCCTTGTATGAGGACTGCTCCTGAGAACAAAGATTTAAGCCTTCCTTGGAGTGGACAACTTCCGGAAGGTCCTTGAGGTGTGTAGTTGGAGAAGCAGCCAAGTCTTGAAGCCGGAGGGTACTTGTATGATTGTGTTCAGAGAGCTGCTTCCTTGCCTTGTGGCTGTCAAAACAAATTCAGAAAAATACATAGTTTATTTGATAATATAGTAAACTGCAGCTAGATTTAATCAAAGTAAGGGACTCTTATTAATATGTAAATATTGTACTTTGCTTTGTTGTTTCCCTGGTGCAAGTCATGGATTCCAAATGTTCAACCACACAACAATCTCTACAACTTACTTAGTATTATTATTGACTTTTCTTAAAATAGTGCCAACTCAGTATTATTATTGACTTTTCTTAAAATAGCGCCAACTTATTTTGCAGTGCTGCAGATTGAATAAGAGTAGAGTAGAAATAAGAGTGGAGATTCAACACACGCTAACATACAGGTACAGACTATGACAAAGGAGGAAAAGAGCACCCTGCCCAATCTGACTTACAATCTTAAAAGGTAACAATAGGACGAGTGGGTTAGACTGGTGGGGTCCGGGCGAATCTTTACAAAATTATTTTCCAGTGGTACTATACCCTGGACAGACTTCACAGGATATATCCGCAGGCCACGGATGTATGCTGGAGATGCACGAGGTATAGAGGCACAATAGACCATATATTTTGGTCGTGCCCGGACTTAGAGACATACTGGATAAGTGTAAACGAGATCCTGAAAGGGATCAATGGAAGCGGATATCCACTTAGATGTGAAAACATGTTCTGGGATCCCCGATAAAAACCTTAGATAAAAATCGGAGACGGCTGACCCAATACATTCTGACGGCAGCAAATTATAGAAATTAGAACTATGGCATATCTTACGGCATGCCTAAAAGATAGAACAGTAAATTTCTATAAAATCTGGAAATATTGGGACATGTATATAGAACAAGATTGACAACAATAATGGTACAGTAATGCCAACAAAGTAATTAAGGGCAGTGTGAATGGAGAAAGAGTGGTAAGAATGAGAGATAGATGGAAGGAGTGATTGTTACTAAAAATAGTAAATGTCAATTAAAATAATTATGTGTTATTAAGCAATGTGAAGATGTATAATGATTATGATTATCTGTGATTGTTAAAAAAACAATAAAGAAATTAAATCAAAAAAGACTGGTGGGGTGGGGATGTTAGAAATGAAAAGATGGGTAGGCCAGACTGCAGAGGTGGGTTTTCAGGGCTTTGTTCAAAGTGTTAATAGTAGGAGCAAGTCTAAAAGGACAAGATAGAGAATTCTAGTAGAAGGAGCGGTCCTAAAAAAGTCTGAAAGCTGCGTGAGAGGTTCAAATGCCAAACTGGAGAGGGTCCAGAAGGGAATTCACATTCAGGTAGTCTGTGAGTCATTTGTAAACAAGGCACAATTTAGAAGCAAATGGAAGAAGAGAAACTGGTCAGTGACTAGAAAGAAGAGAGCGATTAAGTCATGGCTTCTTTAGTATGGGGACTATGGCATGTTATAAGGATGATGGGAAAATACCAGTGAAGAGGGAAATGTGGAATAGTTCAGTCAGTTCAGGGAGAAGGGTGGAAGAATGTGTCTTTAGTAGGTCAGACGGTATCGGATAAAATGGGCAAGTGGTGGAAGGAGAGGGGGAAAGCTAATGTCAGACTAAAGCAGGGTACAGACGGCTCGATATTCAAGCCGTCTGATGTACCCTGCAGCAGCGTGATGACGTCATCACGCTGCTGTCAGATATCGGAGGAGCCAGGGAGAGACAGTTCGGACCTGAGGTCTCTAGGCAAAGCATCGCACATTGGCCGTAATTACGGTCATGTCTGATAAACAGCTATAGGGGCATATTATATGGGTCAGGTAAATGGCCGTGAGCGCGCACAGCACTTAAAACGGCCATCGATTTGACCCATATCTCCACTTCTATACCCTGCTTAACAGGATAAAATGAGCTGAGGGAAGAGTTACAAGAGGATAGATTTGGAAGAGTGGATGTAGTGAGGTTTGCAAAAATAGCAACCATCTGAAAATGTTTTACATAATGGTAATTCCATCCACAATACATTATACTTCTAGTGTAATATTCAGAGGTTTTTATTTCTGAGATAGGGGGATGCTCAGTGGTATGGATTGTGCTACTCCCTGGGGTTCCTGACAAGAAACGGGCTAAATAAAGGTGTACAGGACTGGAACATCTCACAGCACATAATATATATTCACTGTACTTGCAATTCTGCTCTTTTCACATAGGAATTGCAAGTGGCGATTTTATGATACCCGCTTTGACAGATAACTTATTTTCTGTGAGTCTTTTTTTTATGTTCCTTAATTTTCTCCCCAAAACCATGGTTGGATCTCATGGTCTATTTTGTCTTATTGTGGGTGAAATACAGTAATAATGCACCAAAAACGATTATTTATATATTTTTATAAAAGAACTGAAAAACAAACCTTATGTGGGCACTTTTAATGTAAAAATATTCTCAAGAATCAGAAAAAATACTAGAGTTAGGTTTCAGTTTGTTTCCCTCAGCTTACTGAGCTTGGCTTCAAAGTTAGTATATAATAGTTGACATTATTTCTATATAACCCCTCGTGAACCATCCTTAATTCATCTCATGTCTAACATTCAATCAGCTTACCTATCTTCATGTTCTTCTTTCAGCAAATCAGAAGAGGTTGCATGCAGCCACTCGGACAGGTCTTTTCTGATGTTATCCACCCCTGCTGTTACCTGCAAACAGAATTGCCACACAAAAAAAATGAGTCTATTACAGCAGAGACAAAGGGACGTGTCGGATCAAGGACACACTCTTTATGTGTAACCATGTGATTGAAAGCAAGATGACCAGTTACAGCTTTGAAAAACTAGGGTTAACTGTAAAGGTGGGATTACATGGGTTGATTTTTTTGTTCGACTCAAAAAGATAGATTTTTCATCGTTGGAACGAAAATCTAAGACCGAACAAAGGTTTCGTTCGACCAACTTTTGAACAAAAGTCAAGGATATAGAACAAGAAATCTATTGAAAGCTGATCAGACATGTTGGTAAATTTTCATCTATCTTGTAAAAAACGAAGGAAAATCTAGTGTACCGTCGTTTCATTCGATAATTTTTGTTCGATCTAATGAATTTGAATGAACAAAAATACAGTGTATACATTCGTGTATACATTCGATATAGGCACAATCTATAAATCTATACGTGTCGATAAATCGAGCCGTGTATCTCTCCTTAAGGGGGGGGGGGGGGGGGGGGGGGGTGACACATCCGTTGGGACCCCCTCTGCTAAGCGTACTGCTTGGCCGGAGGTCCTGATGAAGCACATTCACTTACCTGCTCGGCGATGCTGTATCTGTGTTCAGACATCTGCCGAGCAGGTAAAGTCTATGTGCTCCATCGGGATCATCCGACGGATGTGGAAACCCCCCCTTAGGCTGAATTCACATGTGCGGTTGTGAACGGTGTCATTAATTGCTCTCTTGTGGAGAGAAGTGGTAATGCGCAGTGTTTATACTGTTTATTCTATTGCATTTTAACCTCCCTAGCGCACTGCTGAGGTCCAGATTTCTGTACCAAAAGTGCACCATAGACTTCAATGGTAAATTTTTCTTTATGTTGTAGGTCTGTAACTTCCCACAATATGTCCGTACAAGGGTCTCATAGACATCCTGAATATAATAATGTTTGAAACAAACAATTATGTAAAATATATATATATATTTTTAATAAATTTAATGAGAAAACACAAATATCAAGGCACAAAGCTATGCTGCTATGTACTAAATCTCGCCCAAATAAAGTCTCTGGTGCCCCATAAAAGGGTCTGAAAACTGCTTTGCCATGTGCTTAAAGGTAGAGCTTTCCCTTCAAAGTCAATCAGGGCTGTTAAGTATCCACAGCAACCAACAAATACAACATTAGGTACTCAACTCAGGCAGAAATTGCACCGTTTCAAAAAAGACAGCACATTTGTACTCTTTATCTGCTCTCATTGACTTCAATTACTCTATAAACGACTTCTCCTTCTTCACGCAATGAAAACATGCCTCTTTATCACTACTGTCCTTCTGTAATGTACAATTCAATAGAGGAGTGAAAGTGCAAAGAGGGACACCAGCATCTGACTTTCTTCCCAAACATTCCTTAGAAAATGTTTTTACTCTTTCCCAGAGTGCCTTTGAGAATAAACATTTTACAAATTAAAACTAGAACCCAAAAGAATCACTACAGCAACTCCTGCAGAAGTAAGTACTACATGTTTTTAAAAATAAAAACCAGTTGTTTTAGCAAGTTATTTGCATTCTGATTGACTGTTTATCTACAGTCCAGGTGCCTAACCTTCAGCCCTTAATGATAGAAATTACACAAAATGTGCATTAGCATACTACAGTGTTCCCTAATGCCCAAAGTATAATCTAAAACAAGTTTGGTCATTTAATGAAAAATAATGTCTTTTAGCTATATCTGTCATTTCTTTATTATAAATGCTTATACAAGTCAGTATAGATTGAAAATGTTATGTGCGGACCTGAAGTGATGCTGAGGCACTCCATATCAACTCAGTTGCCCACCCACCACCATCTACAGCAGTGGTTCCAACTTTTTTTCCTTAAGGTTTGCCTGTGTCTAAGACTAGCCAGGTTCCCGAATCCCAACTACTACCCACATACACACATTAAAAGAACAACAAAACGCTCCTTCCTTCCTATTTGCATGCACACAACCCTTCTTTATACTTCAAGCAATTGTGGGGATGATACCATTTTTAAAGTAATTCGACCATTTCTACTAAAAATGGTTTAGCTCACTTTCATTTTCGTTTCACCAAGAGAGCGCAGAGGGGAGCACAAAGCTGAGCTTGCAGCCTCTCTGACACCCCCCTTCCGACACCACTAATGGCATGTGCCCCCTGCAATCTCTAGTACCCCCCTAGGGGGGTAAGGAGCCCAGGTTGGGAATCACTGATCTAAAGGTTAGGGTTTACGTACACAAGCTCCTGTATTGATGGTATTCTTGTTAGCAGCTGGATTGAGAGCTAACGGTTTTGATGGAAAAGCTTCCTTTTGCTTTCTCAGGATGTTACTTAGTTGTTCTTCTTTTGTTTGTTGAGCTTTTTGCATCTTCTTCTGGTTTTCTTGCTCTGCCTTTTGTCTTTCTATAATCTTCCTCCTAATGAAGTTGCGGACTTCGTGTACGCTATAACTATGTGATTTGGCTCTGCTGAGCTGCTCACTTCTGCACTCCTGGACATTCTCTTTTCTGAAGTCCTTGTTATCATGGATACTTGTCTTAGAGCGAGGTGTTTTTGGAGACATGCTTCTGGATGGATTTTCGCTTGTCCCTCCGTCATAGCTTTCTCTCAGATCTCCACATGGACTCATCATTCCTTCTTCACCAGCCTGGATATCTCTAAGAACTTGGAGCATGTATGTGCTTTGGTCGCTGCTCTGTCTATGTAATAGTTGCTCTTCCTTCAAATTAGCCTGACATCTAAATTTTTTACATCTTCTCTTACAATTTTCTACAGAAAAAAAACAAAAACATAAAAAACATAAAAAATATGCAAAAGCGTGGCTGGAGAAAACAATCTTATATAATAAATCATGCACCCTAAACACTTAAGGTGGGTTTACACGTCAAGATTTTTTCGGCCGACAGATGGGCGACTAACGATTT
>CM070040.1:46414532-46425138 GCA_036250615.1 Ptychadena robeensis
TGTAAACCCACCTTTAGTTTGCCCACGCCTGCTCTAGGTGCAAACATACTGACTTTGCAGGTAATTGGGCCCCTGGCTCCCTGTATTATGACTGGTTATGTGAGATTTAGAGAAAGGGCTTGCCTAGCTCTTGTAGAGCGAAATTAGTTTATGTTACACTCTTTGTGAATCTGCTTTAAAGGTAGCTATAGACAGGTTGATTATTTGCAATTTGATTGTTAATTAAATCATATTACGCAATACAGAGTCTATCGCCGTTTGTAGCACCACACAGATGATCTGTTCTTTTTTTAAAGCGTCATTACCGCTTTCTGCCACAAACCAAAAAACTACAGGCACATGTGAAATATCGAATGAAATACCGACATTCTCAATCACTGCTCAATCTACTTAACCGCCCTAGCGTTTGAAACGTGTCCAGCTCATCCAGCTTTAACCTGTCAAAAGTTCACTCAACAAGCTGGACTCGTCCAACCCCGATCACAGCCCCGCAGCGCCATGTCACCTTCCCCAGTGTCCGAGGTTTTCTGCAAGCAAGCTGATATCCCCCCCCCCCAATTCAATGTAAAATATTCACCCGATTAAATGATCTGGTGCCCCCATGTCCTCTTCTCTGTTTCCTTTTCTCTCCCCGTGTGATCACACAAAAGAAAGTATTGCTTTTGCGCTTGTAGTTTATTTTTATTAATGTAAAAACTGCATATGCTAGACAGGGCTACTCAAAAATAAATTTGAAAAGTCCACTTACCAAATTTCCATTCAGTCTAAAGCTGGCCATACACCTTCAGATTTCTCTGTCAGATTTCCTTCAGATTAGATCTACCAACAACCATGTAGTATAGTGTCCTCCCTGATAGAATACATAGTGATTGGAAGGTGTAGAAAGGTCCTCATATTACATGGTTTTGGTAAAACAAAATCTGATCTGAAGGAAATCTGACAGGAAATCTGAAGGTGTATGGCCACCTTAAGGTCTGGAGTTTGGAATTTTACCGTGCACTGCCGGCGGATCAGACAGAAGCCTGACGTAGTTGAGTACATTTATATAAATATTCTCCCTATAGTCTATACAGGACACAGTCTTAAACATATGTAATTAATTACTAGACAAGGGGCACCTCACAAGTATATATTAAGGGGGCAGTGGAGGGTGAAAGGGTTAAGAGGACCTGAGGAGCCCTGGGATGGCCATTTTCTCTGTTTACAAAGCTTTCTTTAGGAAATATTGATATAAATTCAAGCTTTTATTAACCTTCCTGGGCAGGACCGCCATTTGAAATTTCGGGGCCCCATACTAGGTAATTTGTCAGGGCCCCCTACCACTAGCACTCCCTTTCCCCCCAGCCTGAGGCCTCCAGAGAATGCCTATCTAGGGGTGCACATAACTTTTTAGTTAGATGAGTACCAGGAGATGTAGTTTGGTATGCACACCTTATGTAGGGTGGTCTCCCTCACTGTCCTCTGCATCATCCTCCTGCATGGAAGATTCTGCTTCAGATGGACCTCCCTGTTCCTGATTGAGCCTCCAATTAGCTGCCTCCATCCACAGGTCACCAGCTGGCTTTGGGTCAAATGTAACATCCAGTAATATTTGAACCCCCAGATCTCATACCTCAGTAGTCAGATTTTACTCTTAGGCCTGTTTAACTCCACATCCGCTATTGGATCTGCTGGCTTCCGTCAAGCCTTCACCTGCTCCTGGACCAGGGCTCTGACGGGCTGTGGAGTACATTGACTTTACCTGCCTGGCGGATGCTGTGTTCAGACATCTGCCAATGCAGAGGTTCAACGTACTCCACTATGTTCAGCCCTGCATCAGCGGAACGGCTCAGTGCTTTGAGAACAGCAATACGCTTAGCGGAGGGGGTCCCGATGGAAGTGGAAACCCCCCTCATTGCCCCAGCGCCATTGAGCATTGCAACAAAATCTCTGTTCATAACAGGGATTTTAGCAGACATGGAGCTAGGGCTTTACATATGCCTACTCCCTGACTTTCACCCCCAGATGCTCCGACACCCTTTTTGGATTAGTAATTTACAATGTGACACCACTATCTGCAACCTTTCATAGCTATTCATGTTTCCCTGCGGTTATCCCAGTGACAGAAATTTTATGCGTTTACCAATAACAAAAGAAAAAACTTCAAAAAATGTGACTACATCCAAGCAATATATGATAGGGGGGTTTTTAGTAGGAAGAATTGTGCTCAGTGACCTGAAAATTTGCATGGATGTAGTCCAAAATGTCAAGGTTCTACCATGCAGAGTTCAAAGATTTATGTGTTCAAAATAGGAGAAGTGAAAGCATGTATGCAGCAGAGTAGTGCTTTATGCTCATAAGGAAGCAATATTTGATAGCTGGACTTTTAGCTGAATTTAACTTATAAGTGTTGTAGCAAGGGGGATGAAACTCGGGGTGTAAGTAGTAGTAGGGGAGCATTACTGACCCTGAAAGTTTCATTATTATAAAATCAATGGTTTTTGTGCTATGAATGTTCAAAGTCACACAGGTTTATTCAGCTTAGTTTCTACAGTACAGTGGGGAGAAGGGAGGGTGTGTCCTGTGTTTTGGCTAAGGGAGGAGCTGACAGATGACAGAGACAGAGAGAACACAGAATCTGCTGCCTGTCACACTCAGGCTTTGTTTCCATTGAAGCGTTCCCGTGCGGTTGCAGACGCGCGGCTGTACACATGCCTAAAGGTGTCGGGCGTTTTTGCGATGCGATTTTTTTTTGTATTGCAGATGTGGAGGCGGTTGGGGCGCGGATGCAGCTAGCGTTCAGAAACGCGCCCTAAACCGCATCCGCACCTGAACTCGCACAACCGCAACAGTGGAAACTATATTAAAGTTTCCAATGGAAGCGGTTGTGTGCGGGGACGGCCGTGCGGCTGCAACCGCACGGGAACGCTACAATGGAAACAAGCCCTCACATCGGGGAGGAGGAGAGGGGGGCCGAGGCTGGATGGCCATTAGCTCCTCTCCTTTGCTTCGTGAGTATAGAGGGGAGGAATGAGCCGCCGGTCCACATGTGACCTTATTTGGGTCCGGATCCGGAACGTATTGAGTACCCCAGTGCTAGAGCAACAGTTTCTTTTTTTGAAGTATTCCCTTATCCACGCTCTATATCTCCAACAATTTTGGGGCTTTGCAATTAACTCCCAAATTCAGCAAGCCCAAAAAATGTGACAAAATAACTGGTAAATTCACCAGTTTGACCAGATTTTTGTGATTTTCCATTAATTTACTTATTAAATGTTATGGTTTTTTTAAAAATAGTTGTGTGTTTCAAACCTATAATATTCAGGATGTCTATTAGACCCTTGTATGGACATACTTTGGGAAGTTACAGGACTACAACATAAACTTTTTTCCATTCTAGTCTATGGTGCGCTTTTGCTACAGAAATCTGGACCTCAGCAGAGTGCTTGGGAGGTTAATGTTTGATTTTGATCACTTGTGGTCGATTGAACCAAGTTCATCGTCACTTGATGTGTACTTGAATCAATATAATGTATGAGTTTCACCTTTAAATGGGATTACTGAAAAAAAAATTACTTTTCCATTATATTTTTTTTTAAATTGAGATGCTTTAGTATGTATATGTATGTATGCACAGTATCTGACAAAATTGAGTAAGACCCTCGCATTGTGGTAAATAGTTTACAATATCTTTTTATAGGACAAAGCTGAAGATATGACACTTTTATACAATGTAAAGTTGTACAGTGTACAGCTTGTAGCAATGTGGACAGCATTCATCCATCTATTTACAAACAAAAGGCAACCTCTGAATATGATGCTGAGCATGTGCATTTCACTTTTATGTGTCAACCATGTCAAGGCCTGTTCTGAGTGGTGCAGTACTGCATGCAAATGCAGCTTGTATAACCTGATATACACAGGTGTCACACTGGCCCCACATTTGCGGTGAGACACAATGCAGCACATTACCACAAATGCCCTGTAGCCCTCATTTTTTGGGCCACAGCACAAGCTTCTCCCATACACTTGTATGAAAGGAGCAAGTGCAACACAATGCAGGTTTTTTTTACAGGTAACAGACGAGGCTGGTGTGACATGGCCCTCATAAAAGCTGTGCACTAATTACGTTACATGTATGAAAGTGTCATATTTTCAGTGTTGTCCCATGAAAAGATATTATGAACTTACCTTTGTAAGATACTGCATATACAGAACCAGGGGAGCAGTAAGTCTTTCAACATGTTGAAAGATGAGTGCCCATCTTATAAAATTAGAGGGTATGCCAGGAATACAAATGTTCTGTTGGCAATTGATGATGTAATGTAGCAATAAGGCATCAAAGAGCTGGGCATATGTCCGATTTCAACAGGTTAATTGGAACAAGGCTTGGCCTCAGCAGTTCGGCAGCACAGCTAGTCTGCGGCTGGAGGCTTAATAAGCTCATTAGCACAGTCTCAGATGGCCGCATCTGCTTGGCGAGTCATCTCCGTGTGTGGTGATTGATTATAATACAATCAGAGGCTATTACAACGTCATGCAGCGACCTCTATTACATTTCCTGTAATTATATCCCATCAGCTAACTATGCTGAGGATACTGTCTGTATTATCTATGCTTCCTGTTTTCTTGTGGGGATAAAGAATGGTCATAAATAGTGTTGAGCTCGAATATTTGAATGCCGAATATTTTTCGCGAATATCGGCAATTCGAGAATTCGCCAATATCTTGAATATCTTGGCGGATATTTGCAATTCCAAATATTCGCAATCTGGCCATCTATTGCGAAAATAATATTCGCATTGCGAAAATAAACAAAGCATGTGACCATTAATTTTAAAGATTTTCGCAATTACGAATATTATTTTCGCAATCCATGGTATTACCGCGCATATTAAAATTTTCGAATATTAGTAGAATTATTCGCGAAATATGAATTCGAATATTGCCTATGCTGCTCATCACTAGTCATAAACACAATGATATTGTTATGTGCAGGTCAGCCCATGAGCCCTGACCTACCTGACACTGTGCATTCGCCCTACATATCTAAATTTGAGCACCTAGGTTTGCTGATGGCGAGACGCAGCATATTAAAACACGGGATATCTGACTCTGTACCGACGACGGGGCAAGTGCAGACCTACCTTACGAAAATGATGTTTAATGACAGGTTCGACACTTTACAGCATATAGAAGTGCGCACTCAGAAGTTTTTTAAAACTTGGACCCCTTTCCTGGAGCACTGCTTCTTGTCGGTGCAACTCACAACATTTATGAAAGCTTTCAGCGATACCACTTGGTATCACACTGAAAAACTGCTTGGCATTCTGGGGGCGCTGGAGGTGGGGGATCGCCCGGGGCTTCCAGACGATGATGCCCTGGGGGTCTTGACGCCACCTGACCGTACCACGGCCTTGGAGACCTAATTCGGAGCTGTTCGGTTTGGGCATACTCTCTATGAGGTTTGATGCATGGGGACGTTACCTCCTACGTCTGCTTCCTTGAGCAGTTTCTGGGATACAGTTGTTTTGTTATTGTTGCTTAAATTGCCATTTTGGGGATCGCCTCATGTCCAAATCAACCACAAATCGGATTCCCAAGGTGGTGTTACATCGATTCCCGATCCGATCAATCGCAGATTCCACTATGGTTGGGAGTCTATCGGTGACAAATCGACCCGTGTATGGCTACCTTAAAGGAAATACACATAATCAATGCCAAACTGCTTTGTCAAGGTTCCTAACAAAATGTGGTTCCTAACATGACTGCTATTGGGGCAATTCATAAATTAAGAGGCATTATGTCAGGCAGTCATTAAGGCAGAATTCACACATGCTTTCCGGGCTAGTCGGCAGCAGCCTGGAAAGCCACGGGATGCTGACATCCTGAAGCCATACAAGCTTCCACCAACAATTCAGAATAAACATTTAAATGTCTGTCATCAGTTTCATTTTTCATTTATTCTCTGTGCAGCCATGGCCAAGACACTATGTACATTTCCTCTATAGGTAAAGGCTGTGAATGCACATGTACATGTGGCAAAAACTTTTTTTTCACGTTAGTCAACATTTAGTGTTGTGTGTAGAATTCTGAGGGAAAAATGTATTTAATTTATTTTGGAGTAAGTCTGTAACATAACGAAATGTGGAAAAAGTGATGCGCTGTGAATGCTTTCTGGATGCACTATAGTACATAAATCTGGTGTTTGGGCAACAAAATTTGTAAAGGAAGCACATACTTCAGAACAGAAGGTGCACTTTGCCTTAGGGCTTGTCCCCTTTTAGGGCATGTTTCCACTTAGGAGATTGTCTCTGATCACCTGTGATCGTGCCCATGTATTTCAATAGGCTCATCTCCACAGCTGTGATGGGCCGCGGCGCTGGCCATGATCTAAATCGCAGCTCACGCATTGGCCGTTCGCCCCCTGTTCGCACCCATAGACATCAATGGACACGTTTAAGAAATGCGTCTCAAGTGATCGAGATGTAATTTTCAAACCCCCCCCCCATTCTTTCTCTATAGGGGTGATTGGGCGTGGTTCTGGTCTGTTGCATCAAGAAAAACGCGTCCAAAAACCCACCCCATCGCAGCCAAGAAAAATTGCTAGCAATCGCCGTGATTAGAATCGCAGAAGATCGGAAAAGTGGGTACATAGCTTTACCCTTGCCCAATCCAAACACTTTTCTGACCTCATCCCTAAACCATCCAGAGATCACTTCCTAACATCACAATCCACATTCCAAACAAATGTAGATAAAATACCATCCAAAAATAGGTCTTTCATTTCCAATGCAGTGCATACTATGCCAGCCCCTGTAACATTCCGCTCACTACCCACATCATTTTCATAAGGGCTGCAGATTAAATTCAAAACAATGCTGCAAAAGTACCATGTTCCATGTCATCATTCATTTATTCAGTTTTTATATTGGACTTCCTTGAAGAATAGGCATAACACACTTTCCTAATTTGGCTTTGATATTCTGGAAGAAAATCTGCACGGGTAGCCTTAGAGCAGCTCGGCACCTCCAACAACGCAAACAACTCATTGGCTGAAGTAAAAATATTTCCTCTGCTCGACCATTATCCACACTTCAGCATTGTGTATATGCATAACCGAAAATACAATGTTTGTGTATTGTGTATACAAATGTGTATTGTGAATAATTGTGTGAGTTGAATAGATGGGGTTCTTGTGACCATATTGGCTATGATCTCAGTGCAGTATCAATATTTCTGTCTTGAGAATAAACATATATAGTAATTAGGGGAAATCTGCTGTTACTGCCATGTGTGTACTGTGGGATGGAGCCATCTGAGCAGATTAGAGACGCAGGAAAACATGGGCGCCCTGCCATAGCATCCAACAGCTCACAGTCTGCAAAATGAGGGTGGTGACCTACAATCTGTTTTTTTTTGTCATACAATATCAATGGCAATGCCTAGTTGTTAACTGAAGTGAAGAGTGGATATATATTGTATCTCTGTCTTTGTTTTCTGTTTACCTACCGTATTTTGCGGCGTATAAGACGACCCCCAACTTTTCCAGTTAAAATATAGAGTTTGGTATATTCTCGCCGTATAAGACTACTTCTCTTCCAACGCACACCAAATAAAAAAATTACGTCTACTCTGACTTTCAACCAACAGATCTCCAACACCCTTAGAAGTCCGATCTTTTTTTGTATTAGTAAGGATAGGATAAGTGAAAGCATGTATGCAGCAGAGTAGTGCTTTATGCTAATTGGGAAACAATATTTTATAGGGGGCTTTTAGTAGGAAGGATTGTGCTCAGGGACCTGAAAATTTGCATGGATATAGTATTAGGGGTTAACTAGTAAACCACAAAATTTCAAGGTTCTACCATGCAGGTATTTCAAGATATATGTGTTCAATGTAGGCAAGTTAAATGTTGCATATAGGAGTATCACTCTGGTGATGAAGAAGCATTGTCTGATACCTGGACTTTAGCTGAAATGTAACTTATAAGTTTTCTAGATAGAGGAGTGAAACTCGGGGTGTAAGTACTAGTAGGTGAGCATTACTGACCCTGAAAGTTTCATGATTATACTATGAATGGTTTTCGTGCTATGAATGTTCAAAGTTATAAGTTTTGTTTCTACAGCGTGGAAAGAGCAGAGCGTGTGTTCTCTGTGGAGAAGCATCCTGTAGCCATGGTAACACTGCTCCTTCATTCCGATCTGTGTCTCTCCTCTGCTTGTGTGAGCCAGCAGCGCGCAGCCCAGGGAGCACAGATCCAGTTACCGGCTCCCATAGATGATCCCCTGCACCCCCCTGCCAGCCACACCCGGCATATAAGACGACCCCCGACTTTTGAACACATGTTCCTGTGTTCAAAAGTCGTCTTATACACCAGAAAATACGGTAGATCTAGAATACCTGTCTGTGTTTGTAAAAATCTGGGACATATGGATATCAATAAAAATTATAGCTAATAATCTAAGCAAATAAAACTCTGGAATCCCCAACGCTTTAAGGCTAAGTTTAAACTGGCGTTTTTTTACCGCTTAACGTGACCGAACATTAGGCGTCCACCGGTCGGTTTTCCGGCTGCCATACCATAGGACCTCTATGGGGTCCCTTATTAGACACCCTGTAATCGACTGCACTGTTTTGCAGCCGATTACAGGGAGTCGTTTCTCCCGCGGCTGTGGGAGAGCGCTGTCGGTTCTTGAGCTAAAAGCAAGTGTAAACTTAGCCTTATTCCCAATTTTAATCAAATCACACACATGTCCGTTCTCTGACCGGCTGAGCTTTGGGGCGACAGGGATCTGTCGCCCCATGTGGGCACCCCCGATCGACGGCCAATTTTGCCAATGGCCGCGAGCGCGCATGCCCATCGGTCAGTGGCAAAATCGGCCCCTAGGTGCATGTATGGCAGGCTTTAAACTAAAGAGCTTAAATCAGCACCCGATTTTTTGGCTGGTCGTCGACTGATCAGCGAGAGCGGGCTTGCAATCAGTCGGCCAAAAAATCTAAGCGTGTATAGGGGGCTTTACCAGCTTATTTCTGTACAATCAACTTTTGTTCTACTAAAACCATATAATATTAGGACCTTCCAATCACTGTATCACTGAGGACACTATGCAACAGAGTTGTTGGTAGATCTAAAGGAAATTGCATGGAGTAATCTAAAGGTGTATGGGGGCTTAAAAAGTTATTCAGAACCGTGAAGGACTTTCAAAACCACTGCTCAGGTCTGGCCATTCTTAAATTCCCTCTGAGAGCAGACTGCCTGAACAGGAAGCTTAAAACATCTGCAAAAACAAATCACAGGACAAAAAGCAGGTTTCTGCTACCGAGACTTCACACATTTAACTTGTGTATGAGGTGTGCAAGGAGGTAACCCGTTGAAGTGAAACATTGGGGCCAGGCTGATGTTTGCCAGAGAAAACAAAGACCAGGACTTCTGGAACAATTTTATTTAGGCTGATGAGTCTACAAATGATCAGCACAGACGTGTGGCTTAAACCAAATAAAGATTTCCTGGAAAATTACCTCATACCAGCTGTGAAGCATGGAGGTGGAAGTGTCATAGTTTGGAGATGTATTGCTGCAGCAGGACCTGGTCAGCTTGTCACCATAGAGTCCACCATGAATTCTGCCATCTATTAGAGTAGGCTTGAGGAACATGTGTGACCATCTGTAGGACAATTTAAGCTGTAATGGAACTGGGCTCTACAACATGTGACCAAAAACATATCAATAAATGCATTAAGGACTGGCTAAAGATGAAAGATGGTGGCTGAGTCAAAGCCCAGATGTTAATCCCATTGAGATGCTGTTGGGTGATTTAAACCTTACTATACATGAAAGAAACCTCTCAAAAATCTCACAGCTAAACAAAATTTCTACATTGAGGAGTGAGCCATCATGTCAAAAACTGGAATATTTTTTTTATGTTGTAGGCCTGTAACTTCCCAAAATATGTCCGTACAAGGGTCTAGTAGACATCCTGAATATAAAAATGTTTGAAACAAACAATTATGTTAAAAAAATTACATTTAAAAAAATGATATATATAATAAAAGGTATCATTTTAATGATAAAATCTCTAAAATACTTATTTTGTATGAAATATTTCAAAAAAGTATCTATTCATATTTATGTTTTTTTTAAATATTCATAATAACATTTTTATTCAATTGGAAATGTGTTATGTGTTTATGTTTTTACTTTGAATTGTATTGGATATAGTTATCACTATATCCAATACAATGCCCTTTGGCACCCTCTGTCAAATAGTTTACTGCAACTGCAACATCTGGAAATCACACTGGGGACACGAGATGGAGCCATCAGGAATGGCAGGAGGGTTAAGCAGATTGAGATTCTACAGCTTTCAGTAATGGAGGGGGGGCTCCCACTTACCAGGCTTCCCATTGAAGTCCGTGGAGATGTTTTAGAGCTGGTTCACACTTGCTGTGGTGCAGTATGCAGGGCTGCTAGGTTCACACTAGACCTGCGCTCACGTTTCTGGTAACATGCAATGCCAAACGTTACTGAAAACTCCCTGCGGCCTATATTATTGCAGACGCAGAGCAAGCATTTTCCATACACTTGTATTACTTGTACACTGCAAAATGCATTTTTTTTTGCTGGT
>CM070040.1:46428573-46440139 GCA_036250615.1 Ptychadena robeensis
CATATTACTAGCTGCTTTTAGCACAAGAAGGGTTAACCTTTGTCTGTAATTTGTTTACACCCTTGGGCACAAGGAAGTCCTTCAAGTATTCAGTTGTCAGTTTGTCGCACTGACAACTAGTTATTCAGCAGAAGATAAGAATCCTCTGTTGCTACAGTCCACATACCACATGTATAGCACAGTTTTAAAATCAACACCTACTTCCAAGCTGTACACACAGCAGGAGAGAGTTTATGTGGTACTAGACAGGGTCTCTTCCCAGAAAGCCGGACTGGCCACTGGTGCATTGTGTTGAGGAGGGGGTGGGCAGGGTCACAGAGCAGAAGGAGGGAGAGAAATAAAGGCACAGCTACCCCTCCTCGTAGTCCCCTGACAATAAAGCGTTGTATGACATCACAGACAGGGGGAGTGATTTGTGAGACTTTATGTGTAACATACATCACTTCCTAGCTGCCATAACACAACTGCTATAGAAAAAGGGCTGGCAGTGTCTTGGCTTGTCACTGAGCTGTCTGTCTGTCTCTTCTGTCTCCCAGCCTCAATCGGTGTGGATGTTTGTACGTCTGCTTCCTCCAGAACTGTGACTGCATGAGCTTCTCCGATACATGGCTTTCCTGGCTAACAATGGACCTCACCAGCCACCTGCCAGAAGATTATATTCCAGGTATGAACACAAGGTGCCAAAGCAGAGGGGTACCTAGCCTGTCAGACGTTGTTTATTCATACATGAAGCTGTGTTTGGTACTGATGGTTACAGCAATGTTCAGCAGCTCTGCTGGTTATGAGTAGTCTGAAATCCCTGAGCTAAAAAAGGACTCAGACTTAAGACACTTAATTGTTTCATTGTTGTAGACATTTATAAATACAAAGTCTGATGTAGATTAGTTGGCCAGAAATCTGTTTTTCACTAAAGGTGACCCTGTTGTGGGTCACCTCTAAAAGGAATAAAACACACTAGAACGTTACTTGTTGTGCTTATACAGAATATAAAACACAATAGAAAAACAGTATGTAGATTTTTTTGTATATCGTTGGTAGATCCATTTAATTTGTTTCATACAGGCATTATATTTCTTGTCTACAAGTTCATTAATGGATAATGGGCCTCTTTAAGACCCAAATCCCCCTTTCTACCCTTGTTTTTACTACTGACTATTTTTTGTTAGAGCTAATGTAGTTTTACAAACATTTATTAATTATCTACACAAAAAAACCCTTACACTTCTCTTTCTTTGAGTGTGCCCTGTTAATTGAGGTGTTTCAAGGATGGAGAAGCACTAATATTACCCAGCTAGTCATATACTTCTGTTTTCTGACCTGTTTAACAAAGGTAATGGAATTCAGTTGTCATGGGCTTTGTGACTAGTTTTGTAAACAAGGGACATTAGTGATTAAGTATTAAGTGAGTTGTGTTTCTCTTGTACTCATAACATTATTACACATATAAAGAATACCCTTCCTGTTTTCTAGTCCTAAGTAATTAAAATAGGACAGGGAAAATAGGACGCACGTTCATAGTAAAGCATGTGTTCTGTCCAGAGTTTGTCATTCCAAAAGGTGAGAGTATTGCCTTGTGCAGAATGCAGGGATATGTTGTTAACCAGTGCTGGGACAAGTTCCTTTTTTTAACATCCAATGCAAAAAGTACTGTGACCCTCTCACCATGTGAACTACTTACTTCAGCAGCAGTCCTGCCTTCTTTGAACCCCCTGCTGCTGAAGCACCAATCATTTACTTTAATAATTACTTTTAATATTTATTTTATTATTATTTACATATTTTGTGTGTTAGTACAAATACTCCATGCAGTTACAAAATAATTTATTAACTACACAAAAGAATGTGTGAAAACAATGTACTGTTATGGAATGTAGTCTCTCTCTTGTATTAGGTTATATATAATATTAATTCATATTATATATATATATATATATATATATATATATATATATATATATATATATATATTCACCAAATTCTGCAAAAATACATAAAGGCACATGAGTTCTTTTATCCTTTTGTATTTTTCCAAGTCTGTGCAGTAATCCAGTCTATGAATGTGCTTTTGTATTAGAGCTTTATTAGTATTAGAGCTGTAATAAAGACCAGCCACTGTTGCTTTCTCCATGTAGAGAGTGACTGGTCTGTTATATTATATGTAGAGGAAACCTGTTGTATCTAACCCACTGTTCAATTTTTTAAATAGCTGTGCTTGAAAAAGTCTGCCCAGCCCAAAGTGATAGTGATTCTAGTCCCTTTGAAATGACATAAATGGGTTTATTTCCTTAGTGGCTATTGAGGAATAAATGTAGTTTAAAGTTTTATGCCAGTAGTTTAGCTAACAGAAGTGATATCCAGTGAAGGCTGACTTAAGATGAGGGTTTTGGTTGGATGGCCCAAAAAAAAAGATTTGTGATTAGCCTAGCAGCAGGGTAAGGGAAAGCACAGCTGTATCCCGGGGGTAGACCGCATAATAGGCTGTGTACAGATACTACACAGATAAAATCATAGCCTGAGAAAATAACAATAGATTATATATCACCTTATTTATAATGTATGCTAATTGGACAATTTTCTTCACTGTCCTTGGAGGGTGTGGGAATGTGTCATACATAGGTGTAAATATTTGAGTGGGAAGATTAACCTAACAGGTTGTTTAGGACCATGGTGGGAAATAGAGATCATATATGTTTTAGTTTTGCCTGCGCATGCTGTGAAAATTTACCTTTTCTGTTCGAACCATTAGACATTTTGTTGTATAGGACGCACCCTAAACAGTGGCGTGTCTGATCCCTAAAATATACCTTGAGTTATTTCCACTCTGCTGACCAGGACCTCCATCCTCTGACTGGCAGAGTGGCACTCCATCTGCCCACTGACATAAACAAAGCAGTAGCAGAGGGAAGACCCGCTGTGCTGACACCTTCTCTGACTCCCTGGCTAAGCTTAGTGCTTGGCCATGCTGAAAGTGAAGGCATGGCGGCTGCGTGGTAGTCCCATCGCACTATAAGGCCATGGGGGGGGGGGGGGGGATTGTGTGCTATTATGCGAAAAATAAAAAAATAGGGTTTTTAGTTATCTTGCCATTTTGTCATGTATGATTGGATGGTTTTGGGCCACTAGTGTCCATCAAGTGAATTTTAGAGCTTAAATTTAAAATTATACAACTTCACTCCCTTTGATGCTTTTGATTAGCAGCTATTTTTACATAGCCACTATGGCAAAATAATCAAATTCCAGATGTGTTGCTTAGCCCCCCTGTTTTACTGAGTACAACCAAAGCCAGCCAAGAACCTCCATTCAGTGGTGGCGTTGGAACTGCCCTATGAAAACAGCTGGTTTACAAGAGCTTCTTTGTATATTTTCTATAATTATAATGCATTGACATATTACACAACACTTTACAAACGTTTACATTTTTCACTTAGGAACACTTTCATTTATATCCATTAGCAGGGATGTGGGAATATCATTGTGCTTTTGGTTACATTTCATAGACGTTGTACCTACAAATCTTCCTGTGTCTTGTTCTTGTGTACATTTAACTGCTAGAATAGCGTGCACAAAATTTCAGGTTATTTATATCTGAGGGGAGCTTTGGGTGGGCTTCCTCTGCTCTGTTACCTTATAATAGTGGTTCCCAAACACAGGTTAAGAATGAGGGCCCGCCCCCCCAGTTTGGGAACCACTGCCTTATAGGATGCCTTGGCCAACATCTTAGAATGTTGTTCTTTATTTTTAATGCACTACAAAAGACTGTGGCACCAAAACATCACATAGTGTGTGAGGTTATCTGCTATATTAAAAAACTGCCACTTTTTAAAAAAAGGAGTCTAGTTAACTACAGCAGGGGACTTTTTTCTTCTTCAGGCTTTAAGCTGCATCACAGACAGGAAACACATGTCCAGCCACATGTTGTCGATAAATATCTCTCAGCAGTTCCTTTAGAGCATGCTATAATGTGTCATAAACTGGATTTCTTGTTTGTTTGACATTATTTGGCAGTGTAAAAAGTTTAGAAAAAGTGTGGCACAACTGCTTTAAGAAAATGCTTTGAAAACCTGGCAGAGAGAAATGAAGGTGTATGTTAGACAGGCTCTTGGAATGGGAAGTACTACTAGATTTTCAATCTATACTGACTTGTATAAGCATTATTTAATGAATAAATGACAGCAGACATAGCTAGAAGACATTTTTATTTCATTTTTTTAATAACAAAACTTGATTTAAATTATACTTCAAGCATTAGGGAACAATGTAGTATGGTAATGCACATTTTGTGTCATATATATAATCAAAGCCTCTAATGATATCTATGGGGCATTTGCCCCTATTCTGAGGTTATGTACTTAGGCACTCACCTGTCCACCAATCACTCGCCAACACGTCATTGTTCAGGATATTCCTAGAGCAGAAAGAGTAGGAAAGGCAAGAGACATGCTCAGAATCCGTCTGGGTTCCAGACCCTGAGCAAGTCATTCACCTCTCCTCCTCCTTCCGTTCTAAGAAAATCCCAGACCAGGACACGTCAGCGGAGGATCGGTGGACAGGTGAGTTCCTATGCATTAACAGCTAGGTTTGGGGGGCCACAAGTGGAGGACAGAGGAGTGCCGCAGGTTGGGCACCTGGGTACTACCTGGTTGGTAGACAGGTCCACAAAGAGAAGACCAGAATAAAAGGCTATGCTGTCCAGCTGCTTTAAATGTATATTCTGCCTTTTATATGATGTTGGCTTGTACCAATAGAAAAGTGCAGACTCCAGTGGTGTATACTGTAAATATTACAGTATTTGTCAGTTGGAGCTCACAGGTCCACATATACCTCGTGTGTATTATGTATGTGTGTAATAACGGTGACCGATGACGTGAAAAACTTAAATCCTGCATGAACCTCATCCTTTGTATGAAGAAAAAACAAAATTTGTGATGTGTTTTCTTCTTTCCAGTTGTTAAAAATGTACAAAAAAGGGGCATTGGGTTCCTATAATTTATTAGAAGGTGTTTGTAGACTATGTACTGTGTCCTGCTGCTATACTCGTCTCTCTAAATAAAAGGGAACAAGTGGATGACCCAGTATCGTAGCTGAGACATGTGGAGCTGGGAACTGCTACACAGAGCTCTCTGTAGGAGTCCCTGTGAGAGATAAGATACCAGCAGGGTCATTTGGCCTATCAGGATTAATCCAAAATTAGGATGTCCCTTTTATGTGGATGTAGCCATCATATGAGTGAGGATTATACCCTTGTTAAATGATTGGGCTCTTCATTCTAGGCCAAATGCTTTCTATGCTGAGTAATCCATTTATACTGTGTGCACCAGAACAACATTTAACTTTGCGGACTGTTACCTTTCTGGCTGTTACCATGGCAACACCATCTCCTGTGCCGCATGGAGCGAGCCCGGCGTCGGAAGAGTGTACGCCGTCTATTGTATTTCTGTGCTTGGTTCACAAATGCAGATATAAGTAATGGAGCCTAAAAAGTCTGCCATACCAATATAGATCTGTTGAATCTGCATGCATAATAAATTATTTATGTACCATCACTGGTTTTAAAGGGGTGGGAAACATATCAGACAAGATGGACTTTGAGAGGCTGGGCCACTCATTTTCTGGGCCACTCGTTATTTCTCTGTTTTCCAGATGATGAAGCCACTTGATTATGAATTATTTTATCCCCTAGTTTGGGTAGATATCTGGATTACGTTAAGGTGGCCATACACGGCTCGATTTTCCAATTGATTCCCAAGCAATAGACTGCTGTGCACATTCACGATGATCTATAGAGGCCAGCCTTCCTTTGAATGGGATCAATCGATCCTGCTTGAAGAAAGCTCAGTCAAATAGGGAACCAACATGTTGGTAAATCCCTGTTTGATTGCGATTACTTTGGACGGGATTGATTGCGCAAAGTGGTGTGCATCGATTCTCAGTCCAGTCCACAAATGCTCGAGCACAACATGGTGATGTCATCACACTGTGCTAGAGGGTTAACTGATTGAACGCACATCGACCCCTGTATGCCCACCTATGCCCACTATAGTCTATACACTTGCTGTGGCTATCTTAAGGGCTTTCCGTTATATTTTCACTATCATACCTGGAAGTACAAAGCATTTCTCTTTGCTCCAGTCAGCCAATGAGCAGTGAGGAGGTGAAGGCAATAACTGGCTTGTTAACTTGTTTCTTACTTGGGTAAGAAAACAAAATACATGCCATCTCCCCCTTAAATAGGCTCTGCAGACTGACAAATATTCTCATCTGGTAATTTGGGAAAATAAAATTTGAAAAAGAACAATGGGCTCCTTATTCACTGTGCTAAGCCTATTGCTTCTCTGACTGCTGGCAGACAAGAATGTAAAACACTGGCCAACTTTCAGGCAGAAGCATGCCCCGGCTTCTCTCTTGTGTGTGGCATGCAGAGGCCATACCCAGCAACAGCTGCTTTACCCTGACACATGTAGTCAGACTATTTGTGCGTGTCGTCCGTAGCCTGGTAACCGGCAGACACTCGCACTGCTTTGTACGACCTTATTAAATCCGTTTGTCTCTATGCCCAACTGAGCAACATTCATAAGAAAAAGTCGTTTGTCTGCTACAGATGATTTTTATTTAATTGCTGAACCTTGCCAAGCTCATTTTTGTTTTAAAGCGCTTATAAAACATAACCCATTACGTTTTTAGAAAAGAAATACAAAGTTACTGCTTAGAAAAAAATAAATAAATACTTTTATAAAAACCGCTTGGTGCTTCACAAAGAACCTGACCTATAACCTATATAGGTCTATTACTGGTGAATGTGGTCTTTGTTCAGCTTTATCATAAACATCTCAATACAAAGAGCGTAGTTTACAAAATTGGCTACACACAGGTTCTCTGATGCTGTCATGGAGCCAGAGTGCATCCTTGGGTTTTCTAGAATAATGTGCAAGGTTAGGGACATCCCTGGTTACTAATCAGATATGGCAGGAGCAGCTAAGCAGCCAGAGCAGGGGTGACTATGCTTACTGATAAAAATGACAACCACAGGAGGGTTGGTATATGTGTACTATAGCCAGGTACCTCTCCACTGGCAATGGACAGATTTACCATAGACTGGCAACTGTCCTATAAACCTGTAGAATGTCACTGCAGTTTACGCCTTTTTTAAATCTGTCTATCCATCTATCTGTTTATCTCTTTGATTCTCCTTAGAGTTTATAGCTGTGTCTTAATGATTGGCCTTTTCACTGTTGCTGGCTGATATCCCATTGTTTACCCTTCACCCAGCTCAGCTATTACATCAGTATGTTGAAAATCAACTCTCACAGTACTACTGTTTAGAAAGTTTATGAAGCGCTTCCAGCATCCTCACTTTCCAGTCTGTTGCACTGTGCCTCCAGTGTACAAGAAGATGACAGGACTTTTTCTCCCTTCTCCACACCTGCCTGTCCTGTAGGTCGCTCTCAGTCATGTTACGGTTTTGTTTGCTTGCCAAAGTGGGCACTTAAATGGCATTGCTGTTTTTATAGTCTCATCTCAACTGGGCAAGCTTCCAGCTAATTTGCCTGCTGGTTTAACTCTCCTGGAAAATACTTTATACTATTATTAGAATGCAGACTATTGTGGAAGAGGAAACTGATTGACTTCTTGGAAAATTGTCAGTCTGTTAAGTTTGAAAAAGATTGCTGCATATGTCTTGTTATAGAATATGGTCTAATAGCAGAGTGTACCTAGTATGAAGATCACAATCATCTACCCAAGTGGGGTAACTACTGGCAGTAATGGCAGGTATATGAAGACAGTCAAGGAAGGTAGGCAGTAGCAGTTTTAGGCATGGGAACCTATGCGGTTTCCCAGGGTGACAGCATTGCATTTTGAGGGCTTTCTGCGTGACCGCCCGAGCAGAAAGAAGGAGTAGAGGGGACACGCCAGCAAGGGGGGGTATGGGTGGTGTTGTAACAAAACAGAGTCTGAAGGGAATCACCAGGTTGTTCTAAGTCTAGCCAGCACCATCCCAGCCCCCCCCCCCCCCACCCCCAGAAGTGACCAGAGATGTTTTCCTCAAAGGGAGGGTAGGTTGCGGGCATCAGAGTGGGTGCTCAACCAGGGCACCGATCTCCCAAGGGCTGCCTCTGCATGTATATAAGAAGTATCTTAAAGTATCAACAGATCTAACATTTAGTATTTCAACTGTGCTGTGTCCTATTTAGCATATATTTGATTCCTCCTACACCCTGTCTTTTTCCAAGCACTTCAGCCAGTTTTTGACACTGCAGAAATGTAATTTCCAGGGGATTAATTGCCAAAGCCTTATATTTATATATTTTTATTTCAAAGAATGTCAAAGGAAAATGTAAGCTGCAGGTCTCATATTTCTGACATCTTAAGGTTTTAATTTTCTACAAAACAATTTATTATAAACGAAGAGAAAAGCCGCTAAAAAGAGACCTTACATAATTCATAACAATTAAAGTCTAACAACCCACATTGTGCAGTTCAAGGCTTCTACAGGATGTCAAGACTGAAGTTCTTGTTCTGAGTTTATTATACAATAAGGACTTGAAACACTCTGCTATGGCTGGTTTTATTATTGAAGAGAATTGATTTATTGTCCACCTAAAGTTAATGTTTCACTACTCCATTTTAATATGAACAATTGAAAATGTTGAAACATATTAAAGAGTGATACGTTTTTTTTAAATACCATTTACATTTAAGGAACCATAATGTATATGCACCAGCTTGGGGCAGAACTCTGGCTTTAAAATATCAGCAAGTCCTGCTTCTTGATGATTTCCTCCATCTCCCCCTCATCTGTATTTTTGTTGTACTGTATACCTACCATAACCTTTATGGGTTTTTAAAAAATATTTTAAGCCCACTCTGTAAATGAATTTTTGACTGTGTTTAAGTTAGTTCTAATATATATATATATATATATATATATATATATATATACGCAGTTTCTGATTCTTCCGACTCCTCTGTATTTAATATGCTATGCTATATAGTTTATCCATCCATTGAAGGAAAGGAAGGCAACATAAATTAACCAAAGAACTACTGGCTAGGAAGCCAACACTGTAATGTGATGGCCAAGCTGAGAAAGGGAGTTAGGCAGAAGATGCTGCTGCTTTTTCCTTAAGCTAGGCACCATGCTGTCATTGATCTGGGATTAATTGAACGGAAATCAATGTGCACCACATGGGCACATTGATTCTTGCAGTGTGTGATTTACAACATGCCACAAACTGGGGAGAAGCTGCCTGTCTCATACAGCTGCCTCACTCACACAGCTTCCGAATGAGGAGTGCTGGCTCCGCCCCTTCACACTGACAGCCGACGGCTGTGGAGGAGGCAGGAGCCGCAGCTGTTTCAATACTTTTCATGAAGACTCATGTCTCCATGCAAAGTATTGAAGATTGAACGGGGTCTTTCCAACATGTTGTAACCCTGTTCAATCAAGTTCCTTTGAGCCGGCTCTATTGATCCTGCCAAAGGAAGGCACACACAGGTAGGCTTGTAAACAGATAAGAGTACAATCAATCACGTGAGTGCGCAAGTTGATTGATTGTACTCAAATCTTTTTACAGATCTTCATGTGTGTCCCAAGCTTTAGTGTTCTGATCTCCTGCTGAATATAGGGCAGTGAAAGGCTCCAAGAAGAGGCGGGGTGAAGGGTCACTTCAAACATGACTCATGATTTCCCTTGAATCCCAGAGTCATGATTAAAGTTGAAGCTAACAATCTTTGTCACCTCAGCTGAATGACAGCGGTTTTCCAAATGCTTTCCAGCTTCAGTCTTGAATATTGGCGATCCATTCCCATCACTTATACAAGCGTCTCTAGTCCGGCAACAAACATTTACTTAATTATCAGCGAGAGTTAAGGCTGCCATGCATGCACATACATGCACCGAGCGGCAGCCGATTTTGCCGCGGACCGATGGGCGTGCCCACATGGGGTGACAGATCACTGACGCCCCACAGCTCGGCCGGCCAGAGAACGGACATGTCCGATAATCTCTGGCCGATGCTGTTCGTTTCAACCGGTGTCTTCATTGAAACTAACGGCCGGCACACAAAGGGTGCCCGCCGATGCTGTCAGCTCTGAAAAGCAGCATGATGATGTCATCACGCTGCAGTCTAGAGGTCATCTGAGCTGGTCTGTCGGCTCCCACTGGGTACTTGTGTGGGGGCCTTTAGGCTAGGGTCACAGTGGGCGCTGTAATGTTACGCACTGCATGTATTTATTCTTATAGCAGAGAAGTCGTTCATTATGTGAATTGCGACATTTGAAGTAATTTTTTTAATAAAAAAAAATAATAATTTAATTCCCATTTAAATTTAGTAGGAGTCGGAGTCAGACCATTTTTTTCCGACTCCAGGTACCCAAAAATGTCTCCGACTCCTTGACTCCACAGCACTGTATATTGTGAGGGATTAGCTGTAGAGTGGCAAGGGCAGTAACCCCTGGATGGGTCCTCAGCAGGTGAAGGAGGCACAGCAACAAGATTTTCAGGTGAAACACACAAGTGATTTATTGTGCAAAGTCCTATATACAATATTTACAAGCAAGGCAGTAGAATCCACAGGAAAAAGTAATCCATAGCAAGCAGAGTCTTTGTAGCTCAAACCTTGGCTACCACACAGGTACACAGCTCCCCAGCCACACACAGTGCTGGTTCCAGAAAGGAGAGCCATCTGAGCAGGTGAGGGGGTTTTATAGAGCTGAAACACACTAACGAGCTAACAAGACACAGCTGGTCCTACTCTGCACCAGGCCCAGCAATTCCAGCTCCCTCTGCTGGTCAGATAGTAAAGTACTCGGCATATTGCCTATATCTGGGACACACATAACTCCCATACTGGATGCAACCAGAGGATTTGACATGCTTCCTGTCACACACCCCCCTCCTTGTTTTAATCCTGGGGTTGGAACACAAGACGCTAGGCAAGAGTGAACCCTGGACAAGGCATCGGCATTTCCCATCTGTACACCGGGACGATGCTGCACAGTAAAACTATAGTCCTGCAGGGCCAGAAACCACCTATTAATTCTCCGATTCGTTTCCTTGTTCTGTGACATCCATGTCAATGGAGCATGATCGGTTATCAATTCAAACCTTCTTCCCAACAAGGAATACCAAAGGGAATCCAGAGCCCACTTCACAGCTAAGCATTCCTTCTCAATAGTGGCATAATTCACCTCATGTGGCTTTAGTTGCCGGCTAAGGTAGATCACAGGGTGTTCTTCCCCATCCCAAACCTGAGATAATACCGCACCTAAACCCACATCCGAGGCATCGGTCTGTACCACAAATGGTTTGGAGAAGTCTGGTGAGTATAGTACCGGCTGCTCGCACAAAGCAAGTTTTAGGGCTTCAAAAGCGGATTCCGCCTCAGGGGACCATTTTATCATCACGGACTCTTTCCCTCTGGTCAACTTTGTCAAAAGATTGGCCAGGGAGGCAAAATGGGGAATAAATCGCCGGTAATATCCAGCAATCCCTAAAAAGACCCGAACTTGTTTTTTGTTCACAGGGCGGGGCCAGTTTTGGATCGCCTCAACTTTGTTTACCTGGGGC
>CM070040.1:46448168-46458868 GCA_036250615.1 Ptychadena robeensis
GAACTCCAAACTCTCTCTATTTATCGATGGCTAACACAATACAACACTCTACTATTGATATTTGTATGAGTAAAGTCTGCAAACAGGAAAACGGATATAAATTCGTGATTATACACGAAATATTTCCATTAATGTGTGTTGTGAAGGCCTTAAAATTGATTCTTCTTTCTCTGCAGAAAAGGGAATTATATTTTGGAAGCAGAAACCTAAAAATAAAAATAGCAGAGATTAGGCAAGATTCTGTCAGTTTATTGCCAGCCATACTTTTGTACTAGCAATAGAAGTCCTCTAACCCCCGAGTTTTCACTCCTCTCCAGCAGTCACGGCAGCAATCTTCCACCTTGAGGAGAAAATCTGCCAAGATCTGTATTTAAATCACCACCGTCTGTTGCTGGCTGCCAGGACCTCACATCACAGCTCTGCAGAGATGGATACATGTCTTATTGGCAAGCGCACACCTTTTTGTTTTCTGCCGTTGATATCCCTGACCAAGAGCCACTGCCTTGGGGGATTCTCTTCATATGGATATGAATATGGAATGTTCAAGGAGTACTCAAATTATAATTTTTTTTAAATACTCTATTGTAAACTTCCCTACATCAGGATTCTGATCATTGATCATAGGGTGTTTTTTCTTCAGTTGAGTGTGCCAGAAAATTACGCACTGGAGATTAAATAAGGATTGGAAAAAAAAACAATGTACCTATATCCTCAAGTATAGGCTGACCCAAATATAAGCCGGGGTACCTTATTTTACAAAAACATTCTGGAAAAACAAAATGACTCGAGTATAAGCCTACGGAGGGAATTGCAGAAGCTAAGGCACAGAAACACAAAGCAAATGTGCTTTTGTTTTGAGATGTTATTATTTCAACTAGCTAAATTGTAATTGAACATGATCATCACTTACAATTTAGCTAGTTGAGATTGATAGAACATTGTAAAGTCTCTAAAGGAAGCCCAAAGGTCTAGGACTGCCTGGAGGTGGGCTGAAGCCCTTATCCACCGTCCGCAGCCAAAAGGCTGGCAAATTTCCCCTACCTGGGTGGGGGACTTGGGGACTTTAACGGTCAGCAGAGATGAAAAATTAAAATAAAAGTAACAGAGTACACAAAGGTAGCAGCACACATATACATAATAATAATAATTCAATAAATGGATATATGAGTCCTTGGGTTTTAAAACATATGTATTCTTGGTTGCTTAAAAATGGTTCCGAGTACAAATGCAGCGTTGAACTGTCCTTGTCACTCAGTGATGGGCTATGGATGGGCACAAGATGAGATCCAAATAGATGGTGTGTGGGAAGACCCCAACATATGTTTTGATATTCCTTCTTCAGGAGGTCAACCTTGCTATTAGTGGGGCCCCAAAATGTATCCGGATGGACGCCTATCAGTCAGCAAGTCATCCGGTCCCACCAGAGTGGCCCAAAAGTGGGGAGGAACGGAGGGCTACCCTCAGGAATCGCTGGAGGCCCTTTGTATTACTTGGTATGTAGGTACTTGTGTCTGGTAAAAGTCATACAGCCATAGTAAAAAATAAGGTCCAAATGCGGTCAATGCAGGTGCCAGGGTAGCTCTCCAGATACTCCCAGGGTGCCCAGCAGAAGAGCATTGTAAAGTAAAAAATATTGCTCTAGCTTTATAGGGTTTTTGTATAGATTAACTTCAAATTTACGCTGAGGGTCGGAACGTGGGGAGCACTACAACCCTACTTCTCTACTCAACCATTATGGATACCATACTCACCTATCAGTGGCCCCCCATTCTTCCTCTGTAGCTCCATGGCGGACTTTAATTTAAACCTATACACCAATTGGGAATACCACGCCTTCTGATGAAGACAATTGTTTAAAGAGCATCGAGGTTTGATCTGACACTTCCACGAACCGACATTTGAATTGGTTATATTTCCCAACCATGCTTAGCTTGGAGATTCCTTTGACATCCAGGACCATATATGCTTAAAAGAATAAAACGTGAAAAAAACTTTCCTTTACTTGGATTTTATGACTGGACTGCATTATATTTGATTTGGACTTTTAATTTTAAAATCCCCCTCGGGGGTATGGTATTTAATTGAATATGGTGACCGTGAAAGTCCCTCTGTCTTTTCTTTCAGTAAAGAAAACAAACAATGGTGGGATGTACTACTTTATTCTGGTCGTCTTAACCATTTTTCAAAACTTCAAATTTAAGTCAACTTAAAAACATTTTACTTGACTTTGAACCTTATTTCTTAAAAAAACACATTTTATTCCCCCACAACCCTTCTCTACATCTTCAGCATATTTGGTGTGGATACCATATTTGGTGAGGATACCATATTTGGTGAGGATACCATGTTCAGCGGCTTTGCAATTCACTCCCAAAGTCCACCAGTGAAATGCCGTGATTTAAATTTTTTGACCTGAGTATAAGCTGAATGTAACTTTTTTGAGTTCATTTCAGGTGCTACAAAAATTCCGTTTATATTTGAGTATATATGGTACATGATTGCACAAACTATGGCATGGGAGGACAAGAGGATCCTAAACCCAGTGCCAACTTCTCAATCCCTGACTGTGTCCCAGATAGTAACCTGTGTACAGCATGTTCCCCTCTCACAGTCTCAAGAAATAAATGTATGGCAGGTTAATTACATAAATATGTTTAACATTCTATCATTTAGCTGCAGTAAATGGTTTTACATGACAAAATCTCCAATTTTATGAAGGGTTAAAACTTCACGTCTACTGACACCCTTATGGCAAAGTGAGCTGGAGACGGAAAGGAATTGTTGTGACTTGTACACATAATGTAGTCATATTTCCTGGGTGTATCCTTTTTTGAAATCTGCACATCAGATGCCGCCAATAACTTGGAACTGACGGATCCTCTTGATGCCACCTTTTTGGAATTGCGGGACATTTAAGCTTATCAGATGGCAGTGGAGATTTTGTGGGTGCTTTCGTCCTGCTTCAGAGACATTTGCTACACTCAGGTATGAGATGTTCTTCTAAAAGATTGATACACAGACATTCTTTAATCCTGACTGATACAATGACTCCGATTACTAAAGAATCAGCGGATGTTCACTTCACAAAGTGTTTAATTTTTCACTAAAGGCTCATAGAGACACTGGAGAATTGTCACCTAATTGTGAAGACAATCTATCAGTAACCTCAGCCATCCTCCATATAACAAAATGAGGATGCTTCCCAGTGACTAAAATCTAACATCTGTACTGAGCTTTAGCTTAGGGAAAGAGGTGTAGATAAAGGAAAAAATAATATGCAGAAATAATAATAATAAAAAAAAGAGTATGAGCCTTCAGATATCAGGGTCACTTATAATGATGAATTCCTGAGTGTGAATCTTCAACAGCAGTAATCTTCAGTCAGGTAAACCAGTATGACCCTGGAATCACAACCTACCTGACTTTAAATGATAATTTTGTGTTCATTTGATAAAGCCGTTTGCCACAGCTAGCTGTATTTATTTTTTTTTAAACCTATTTGATTTTAAAATGTTGTTTTAATATTTTTTTATGTTTTCTACACAATGCTTCAATATGAGAAACATCTTTCTTGGGACAGTGCAATCTGAGAACAGGACAGGCTTCCTTCTGGCCTACTCATCCTAAGCTATTGAACTCTGTCTACAATGATGGACAAAATTGTGATCCAGATAAGCTGGATAGAAGACAACATAATATACATTCATATTATTTTTAAGCTGGATAGAAGACAACATAATATACATTCATATTATTTTTATTTATAATATGAAATGTTTTACACATGAGGACATATTGAAAAATCATATACTCCTTACCTTACATTTATTGAAATATTTAACATTTAAAGCACATTCTACCTATGTATTAATGTAAACAAAATTCAGCCAAAATGGAGAGCCATGTGTGATGAATAACATAGGAACTAGGTAATTAATTATTTTGTTGAACCACATTTACCAGCAATAACATCAAGTAATTATTTTTTGTAAGACATTCTCTTACATCACATATAGAGGACTTGTGGTCCACTTTTCATTACATTCTATTCACTTTATTGAGTTGAGTTGGTGAAAGCAGAACGTAGAAATAAAAAAATAAAAAAACTAAACTAAGAAAATAAATGTAATGTAAACACCAAATCTAATGACTGGAAAGCTACTATAAGAACTTTAAAGCCAGGGACACGTGGCTCGATATAGAGCGTCATCGCGCTGCTGCCTGATATCGGGAGAGCTGGAGACACAGCACCGACGATGCTTTTCATGGAGACCCGTGGTGGCTGTAAAATAAGCTCAAATCGCAACTCCTTCACCAGCAATGCCAAACAGTTCATATGAGCTTGTTATGTTGTTGTTGTTATCAATTGACCGTTATTATCTTTAGTTAAAAAAAAACTACAAAATTTTATTTCATATCAATAAAATAATCTATTTACATAAAACAAACAGCACTTGCATTCAAGCCTGGCTTCTCCCATTAATATATCCATGGAAAAAATATAGGAACTGTAATGGGTCTTCAGGACTCCATAGAGTTGGCACCACCAGATAACAATACAATGTGTCAATGTGGCTCCTATGCAGCAGAAGTGGGGTATAACCCTGATGGCTGATACAGTGACACAGAGCACTCCTACAGATTGTGGACCTATGTCTCTCCTCACTGGCTTTTAATCACCTAAAATATAAATCCATATAATATGTAACATCAGATATCCTAAATCCCTATTTGTTTTCAATCCATATCATTCGTACATTCTATATTTGTTTCCAATAATATGAATATTTAACCCACTTGTGATCCTAAGGATAAAAGGCACATCATAAGCTTTCATCTCAGCTGGCTTTGTTAAATAAAGATAATAATATTATAATATAAACTTGCCATTTACACACATTGTGAATGTAATACAATTCCACAACATGCTGCAAATGGTAGCTTTTCCTCAACTAGCTTTTCTCTTTGTGGAAACATTTTCTTTCACATAAAGCTTGCACTAAGTGCAGCATTGACCCACTACTGATGCCTATAGTCTAGCTCGGGGCATTTAAATTAGTATTTTTTTCATCCATCCACTTAACCGGAGTCTCTGATCACATTTAAACCTCTTACATTGAATACACTTCTCCAACAAAACCACCATCGTTTCTACAAATGATACACTTTCCATGGCTTTATTTTATGCTAATGGCAAGGTATAGCGTCCATTATCCCTCACTTTGTCCTCCCTCTCTGTCCTCCATTTCTGCTCTCTCTGCCCCTAATACCTCCTCAGTCTCTCTCTATACTACCCATTTCCTCTGTGTCTCCTAACCGTCTATGTTTTCTGTTGCTTCAGAGGGATTCTCTTGCTTTCCTGTTTCTTTAAATCTTTCTCCCACCTTCCCTTGCTCTCTAAAGATAGCCATAGAAGGGTTAATTCCTCTGTGTTCGATTCTCGATTTGATCATAACGATTGAAGAATCGACAATCGATCGTACTGCAATCAATGAGCACATCACCTTGGGAAACTGATTTGGGGTCAATTTTATCAGGAGAAGATCTCCTGAGTCTTAAAAAGGTTGATTCCTCAAAATCATTAGATCGGAATGGCTGCTGGAAAGGGAGGTAGATTATGTAAATATGGGTTGATCGCACAGGAAGCGTTGGAGGGTCTCAAACAAAAAAACGACATGTCGGATTAAGGGTCGATACGATTTTTGGTCAATTTAGATGTTTTGGTTTTAATAGTTCAAGGTGGGCAGCAGTCGATTCACGATCAGTCTACGCAAAAGATCAAAAATCGACTGAGAAATAGACCTGTGTATAGCTACCTTGACACTCTCTCAATCTCTCTAAAGCTAGCCATACACGTGTCGATTCCTGAGCGATCGATCGACCATCCGATCGATTCCGGTGAGGCCACAGGCGTCGATCGATCTACCATACAAGCCTGTACCTACTACCTTAGGCTACCGATTCCTGGACGATTCTGTTACCAGTTGATCGATTCACAAATGTCAACGCCCCTTGATGTGTGCCCAATCGATCAGAAAACACCAACAGGTTTGTTCTCTGGCTGATCCGATTTGGGGGCCATGTTGATCGGGCTGGGTCGATCGGTCAAGGTGGGTTGCACTCGATTCCTCGTCGATCGATCGACGTGCACGCGCCCGGTGATCGATCGGCCAGAATTCGTGTGGGAAATTGACCTGTGTATGGCCACCATAAGGGTTTGTCCTCACTTTAGTTTTTTTGCTGTGATTCCAACCACTGAGCGGAGACTGCAGGAGTTCGCCAGCACCCAGAATTGTGGCACGGCACCTGTAGGCAGGAAGTGGAGGTTGGGACAGGACATCTTGCCCCACCTCGCCTGATCCATAGAAAGTGAATGAGTGCGATTAAAATGAGACGCGTTTTGAACCACGCCCATTCATGTCTATGGCGGTGATCAGGGGCGCCTGGCCGCAGCCCGCAATTAAAAACACGGAGAAGGAACATTTCAGATCGCTAGACGCACTGCAGCCGATCGCGGCTGTGGGGATAAGCCCCATCAATCATTGTAACGCAATTTAAATCGTGCCGCGGGTGATCGCTCAAGTGGGGATAAGCCCTTACTGCCCCATCATTCCTCTGACCCTCTCTATTTCTGTTTCAATGTTTTTATTAAATTTTTAATACAAAATACAAGACCAAAAGAAAATGAAGGACACATGTCCCATGTTTTCAAAGATAACATAAAAAACAGATCAGAATTAAACAATAGCGAACACACAGGCTCCGAGGGCCGTCCAAGCAGTCCACGTCAACCCCACATGAGATGGCAAAATACCACTCCACAGGGGCGGAGCCAGAGAGTACCAGGGTTAAGACCCTGGCAACAGGCAGTACTGCCAACTTCTTATAAAGAAAAATATATATTCAGAATATCAAATAACTGGGGAAGGAAAAGGGGGGAGAGGAAAGAGCAGTGAGAGGAAGGAAGAACAGGAGGGAAGAAAAGGCAACGAGAGCAAGTCCGGAAGGTGCCACAGGCCCCCTGCGCAGAAGGTCGTTACCCCTATCCACGAGCCCGGGAAGGGGAAACAGGACTAGAGGTGAGTGAGGCTATCCCTGAGCATATCGGGGGACCCTCTCTCTTTCATCCCTTCATATGTCCTGTCCTCTCTCATAACTTCTTTTTTTTCTCAATATTTTCCTATACATACACCTCAACTTTCCCTCCATGAGAACACAAAGGGTGTCCGTACCAGTGGTAGAACTCGGTTGCATAAGTCTAGACGGGTTTTGTCTAACACTTAATGCATTACACCCAAAATTTGCAGTCAAGGCTTCCTTACCATTCTGGTGGCAGCACAATTCTATACACATAATAATTCTTTATAAAAACAATTTTATGTAAAGAAGTCACGGCAGCCTTCGCAGAGAGGAGCTTTAGGCTGCCATACTGCATGTTCCAACAGGAAAAAAGAAATTGAAATCCAGAACTTTTCTATCCCATGTTGAAAAATCAATATTTGTTTAGTTAAAAGATCTCTGTATGCCAAGATCAAAATCTGTGTTGTAAGCATAATATAAAAACGTTGTCACACAAGAGGGGTGTGGACCACCTTTGTGGGATTGTTAAAACTGCACTATATTTAGTATATTATTCACCATCAGTTGAAGTGGGCTCATAGTTTTTAAATGCCTTGAGCTTAAAAGGGTCAGGCTTGGAGCCAGAGAGCACAATGGTTCAGATACGAGGCTTCAGAAAATAGGAATACCAATGCATGTTGGGTCAAGATCTGGGGAACACAAGGATCCATTTACTACGTTGTTTTGGTTTACATGTTATGTTACATGTCACCCCATAATTAAAGCATGCTGTGTGTAATATGGGTTTTTAAATTGTGTGGCAATGTTGTACAGTGGGCAATCACGTGGTATTAGGCTGAAATATCTAACCTAATCTAACTAATCTTACTTTGCTTAGCCCTGGACACACAGCAAAAATCAATCTTGCCTGAAGACCAAATGGAAGTAGAGATATGTGTAGTAGTGTTGCTCTTGCATATTCTCATCACAAATTTTTATTGTGAATATCAGCACTTCGAGAATTTGCGGAATATTAAAGTTTTTTACATCAGTATCCGGAGCTACCATGCCTTGCAATCGAAATATGTGCACATACAAGTGCCGAGTTGCGCAATGAAGGTAATGATGACTGAAGATCATGAATTCTCAAATTTATTGTGAATATTAGACCATAAAATATATTGTTAATATTGCCTATGCTGCTCATCCCTAATGTGTAGCCAGGGACCCATGGGAGGTGCTGCAGGACTAGATCAGAGTCTTCTTGTTTACTTGCAAGTCCTTAAGCACTTGTATATAAACAATGGCTCTGTTTGGAAAGTTTCTTGTCAGCCCTCTGCTGGGATTGAAATGGTGTTATCCACTGCTAACCCCACCCCCTGCTTGGGCTAGTGGCGCCACTGGCATGTTACCTAACACAGTGCCCTCTAGATCTGTCATCACCTATAAAGTTTAGTGGCTTTTATGATTAGATACAAATTGAGTGGGCAGTTTGGGTTGGGTTGGCTCTTATATTTGATTGCATCAGTGTTTGCTTAGATTGTAACATATATGGAGAGCTGCTGCAGATAGTTTTTACTTCTCAGAATGGGTCCCTTTTGCGGTTTAAAGTAATGAAATAACTGCACGCAAGCTGATAATATAGACAAATCAATGGCATGTATGCTGCTCTGCTTATGCATTTATTATACTGAAGTTTTGCATAATTACTGGTAAAGTGAATAACACGCCAGCTTGTGACTTCCCTCGAGGGCTCGAGAAGTGAGATATTTTGCAATTCCCAGTTCTCCCAGTCTGCCACATCTATTACAAAACCAAATGATGGTGTCGCCCTCCCTCAAACTATTTTGCATACCGTAGACTAAACAAATACACTTTGTTTCAGTACTTTAATAATTCAGCCTCTTCATGACAGCCTTGTGAGGGGGGCAGATATAGGGCTCATGTCTTTCCATGGGGACCTCTCGGATTCCTAGTGCAGTGTATAGTGGAGATTGTCATGTAGTCTTTGTGGATCTGTAATGCTTAACACATGCTAGTTCTGCCATCACCAGTCACAATATTTGGGTAACGCTTAGTGTTAAGAACTGGTGTTCATGCTCTTGTGATTAAACACATCACAATCACATTCAGCCATAGTAACAAATCCTAGATCCAAGAGCCTGAAAACATATGGTGCGGCTCCAGCCACCCACGTCTACCCACGTGCCCTGATCTACTGCTGATTGCCAGAGAGACCCGAGTGATACGAGTTGCACATTTGAATTTTGTTAGGTATTGTGAGAACAACATAACAGTGGCTTTTTAGAACAGCCTTATCTCACATGAAATGCTACCATCTGTCCAACAGTGTGTCATGTTTATGATCACATACAGATTTACTATTTTTCCACATATCTTTATTGTTTTCCAAACAATGATTAAAAAAAGACAAATTGCATACATAAATAGACCAAGAGATCGCAAAACTGGCGACAGTTCTTTTATATGCAAAGTAATCAGTATACGTCCTGGTGATTTAAAATGACCACTAATACATTCATCGCAAAACAGATTGGAAATAAACAGAACCAAAGCTAAAATCACTGGGTTAAACATCAATCGAGTATGCTTGCCCCTCTCTGTGATCCCCCATCAACTTTCCCATGCTACATTCCAGGTAAGTGTGACTCAGAAAGAAGAGCCCTATATAACCTCCAACCGACCTAGTGTGCCTCAAAAGCAGGGTACAGGCGGCTCCATATTCGAGCCATCCGATGTTCCCTGCAGCAACGTGATGATGTCCTCACGCTGCTGTCAGATATCAGCAGAGCCGGGGAGACAGCTCTGCTTTCTCCCCAGCTCAGCCGATGCTTTGCCTGAAGACCCGCGGTCTCTAGGCAAAGCAACAGACATCGGCCATATTAACGGTCATGTCAAATATTGCTGTTTTCGAGAAGGATTGATTGGTCCCACTTGGAAACAGCCATGGCCACATATCATATGGGCCAGATAGATGGCCGTGAGCGCGCACGGTGCTGGCCCATATCTGTATGGAAAAACTGATTGATTTGACTTGAAAAACTGATTGACAGTGAATGTGCTTTTGTTTTGAAATGTTATGATTTCTGTTTCCAGAAATTTCACAAATTTTACTAACTCTTTACTAAAAGAGCATGGAAAGCAAACATCAGCACAATGGTTTTTTACAGGGAACAAAAGGAACGAAGGACCATAGTGCAAATATCAAATGTGAACGATCCAGTCAGTTGATTAAAGAAACTGAACATTGCACAGGGGAAAGCAAATCGTAAATAAGGCGGGCGTGATATGCAGACCCCCTGCCAATCAAGGAAAGAGGGCACTGGAGTAAGAGAAGTAGTTGGAAAGGAAGAAGGAAGCACAGAGGGAGGAGGAAAGAAAGGACCATTAGAAATGCACAAAATCTAAGGAGAGGCCACTGGACTTTAGGTACTTACGGGTGTCAGGTAGAGGTAACATTTTCATTTATCGGGATACCCACCAAGCATTGCTTCATTGCCTCCAGGACCTCCAGTTTAGCAGGTGATCGGTGCAGCTGAGGCGGACGCCAGGGTGTCCCTTGGACTCCCGATCCACAGTTTATGCACCTTTGGGCAGCCCCCCAGAAGGGCAACCCTGGA
>CM070040.1:46470699-46490721 GCA_036250615.1 Ptychadena robeensis
AATGTTATACTAAGGCTGTTCTACCGACAATAGAACAGTAAATCGTTGTGTTGCCGGCTAGAAACCCTTGTGTAATGAAGGGAAATGGATCGACACAGTTCAAGACTGAAGATGTAAAATTTTAAGAAACTGCTGTCATTCAGCTGATGCGACACATAATTATATGTTAGCTTCAACTAACTTGGTTCAAGGGAAAAATCAAAACATGTTTGAAGTTCCCCTTCACCCTGCCTCTTCTTGGAGCCTTCCACGCCTATCTTCATCATAAATCAGAACCCTAAGCTAGGCACACACAGGTAGATCTGTAAAAAGATTTGAGACAATCATTAACTTGCGTCGCTCAAGGTGATTGATTGTATCCTATCTGTTCAAACCTATCCTTTTGGCCTTCCTTCGGGCGGGATCAAATAGAGGCCGCTCGAGGAACTTGATTGAACGGGTTTCCAACATGTTGGAAAGACCCCGTTCAATTTTCCAACTTTGCATGGGACATGAGTCTATTGAAAATATTGAAACAGCTAGCGGCTCCTGCCTCCTCCACAGCGTTTGGCTGCCCGTGTTTGGAAGGGGGCGGAGCCACCTCCTCACTTTGGAACTTTGTGAGTGAGCAGCTGTAATGAGACAGGCTGCTTCTCCCCAGCTGGTGACGTGTTGTAAATCACCCACTTCAAGCTGGGGATACGGGTCCCCATTGAAAAGAATCGATGTGCCCTGTGGTGGTGGTGCACATTGATTTCCGTTCTATTGATCCCCGATCAATCACAGCGTGGTGCCTAGCTAAGGAAAAAGCAGCAGCATCTTCTGCCTGAACTCCCTTTCTCTTCTTTAATTGGCCATTACAGTCCAGTGTTGGTTTCCTAGCCAGTAGTTCTGTGGTTAATGTATGTCACCTTCCTTTCCTTCAATGGATTAATACATTAACATATTAAATACAGAGGAGTCGGAAGAATCAGAAACTGAGGAGTCGGAGTCGGGGAATTTATCGACCGACTCCACAGCCCTGGATAAAATCCAGGCCAATTGTATTACTTTGGATGGGGACAAGCGTGCCTGGCACACAAATGGTGCCCCCCGCTCCTCTAAGCGACAGGCTGCAATCGGTCGCTAGAAAAGCGGACGGGAATCGGACCGTGTATGGCTACCTTTACTCTGTTGTGTGTTGTTCCCACACCACAGATCTCCATGCTGATATCAATATTCAGTGCCTGTAGCTTTCACCTTTCCTTCCTAAACCTGCTCACTAAATGCGGAACCCTGGTCCTCACCAAAATTACAGCAATCGAACAGGGATTTACCAACATGTTGGTTCCCTGTTCAATCAAGCCATGTTCGATTTGCGAGCAAACAATCACCGCAAAAGTGCATGTGATCGATTGTTTGGGACTAGAACTAAAATCTACCCGTGTAAATCAGCAGTGAGTGCCAGTATACAGCATGTTCAAGCCCTGCACACACACACACAAACATGCTGTATGTTCACTCTAGAAGACACAAACACGTTTTCTCCATGATTTTGGGAAGAAGAGGTGTGTATCATTGAGCACAAAATATGGTACTTGTGTTTCTGCCTCTAAATATTTGTAATTTGTGACACTCAAGCACACCTACAATATCTATAGGCTCAGCCATTACTGGTCACTTTTGTAATATGAAAGTCCTTTGGCTACAACGCAAGTCCTCTTACCATTGCTTAAACTGCACCGAAACTTCCCACAATTAATACTACTGTGTTCAGGAAAAATATATATGTATATATAGGCCCATGAACTTCCAAATTGTATTTTATTTACAGCAATTTTCTTATATGGTCTTCTAAGTTTCTGCATTTCTGACATTTGTCTCTCTCCTGTAGTGTTGGTGCTGTGCCAGAGAAGTAGAATGTAATTATTCCATGCAAATTTATGGAAAATGTTGGTTGACCCATGCAAAGCATAAGGCTTACAGGGATGACAATGTTGCTGCCTCTGATTTCTCCAGTTTCATGTGTAGTCTTTAAGCCCCCCATAGACGCTTAGATCTTCAGCCGATCTACCAGCAGATTGCCCCCCCCCCCCCCCCCCCCCCCAGTGATGACGATTGATTTTGGCCCGAATTACACTTTTATGCTTTAGATTTCCACTTGATTGTTCAGCCGATCCACCACCGTCAGCCTGCATGGCAGTCGATCAGGCGAAAAATCAGGTGGATTCTAAACGTGTATGGGGGGACTTTAGAAATGGTTACAGTGGTTTCCGTTTTTATTTTTTAATTTGTGGTGAGATACACTGTTGTACATTATGTGATTTCGCTGCTGTTGCAGAGCTGTAATTGTCCATTATTCTAAGCATTAAATCTTTCTGCTGTAGGATTTTTGATTCCATTCTTTTGTCTTGATATCCACCACCCCCCTCACCACCATGCATTCCTTTTGGCATTCTCACGTTCCTCCACTGTACTCCGCTAAAGCCCCCCATACACCTTACAATGTTACCATACAATTTCTGTAAAATCCTTCCAATCACTATGATTGATCTAAATGTTAATGTAAAACAAAAAAAAAATTTTGTATTTTTATAAATCTTTTGTAAATAAATCTTTTTATAAATCTTTTATAAATCTGTATTTTTATAGATCTTTTGATAACATGTGTTGCATACATTGCATCTAATTGTTATGTGACATAGACCTATACCTCCTCACATTTGTACATAGGTGCTCATTGTAAATTGTAAAATCTGAATCTATAAGTTGGTCAGTGGGCTCAGAGAATGGGTAATACTAGTGTATTGCCACTAGTTAGTTGACACTTAGGCCATGTCTCTACAGTACAAGTTTTCGTGATCTGCCGGGACCCCTTCATTAAGTACAGTGCTTGGCACGATCTATCTTCGATTTGATTTTAGATCTTGATCCTTTCATCGGACACCAATTGTAATCAAATCTAAAGTAGTACCACATGGGAAGTTCGATTGTAATACAATCATTATATGACCAAAATCTGCGATTTTAATTTCAATAAAAACACATAGGAAAAAGTCATACAGTGGCTTGCAAAAGTTCCCCAGCATTTGTCACTTACAGCCCACAAACAAAAAAAAATGTATTGGAATTCCACATGAAAGACCAATACAAAGTGGTGTACACTGAGAATTGAACAAAATCATAATGATTCCAAAATGTTTTACAAATAAATAACTGCAAGTGTGGGTGTCCTAATTATTAGCCCCCGAGTCAATACTTTGTAGAAGCACCTTTGCTGCAATTCTAGCTGCCAGTCTTTTAGGGTATGTCTCCACCAGCTTTGACATCTAGAGATGAAATCCTTGCCCATTCTTCTTTGCAAAACAGCTCCACTCAGTCAGATTAGATGGACAGCGTTGTGACAGCAGTTTTCAGATCCTGCCACAGATTCTCGATTGGGTTTAGATCTGGACTTTGACTGGGCCATTCATGGAAAGGTTTTAAACCTTTCCATTGTTGCCCTGGCTTTATGATTAGGGTGGTGTCCGCTGGAAGGTGAACCTCTGCCCGTCTCAAGTCTTTTGCAGACTCCAAGAGGTTTTCTTCCAAGATGCCCTGTATTTGGCTTCATCAATTCTCCATCAACTCTGACCAGCTTCCTGTCCCTGCTGAAGAAAAGAACCCCAGAGCATGATGCTGCCACACCACTATGTGACAGAGGAGATGGTGTGTTCAGAAGTGATGTGAGTGTTAGTTTTCTGCCACACATAGCGTTTTGCATTTTGCCAAAAAGTCCATTTTGGTCTCACTGACCAGAGCACCTTCTTCCACAGTTTGCGTGTCCTCCACATGGCTTGTGGCAAACTGCAACGGGGACTTCTTATGCTTTTCTGTAAACAATGGCTCTTTCTTCTTGCCACTCTCCATAAAGCAACCTGGGCGAGACACGACTAATAGGTGTGTCCTATGGACAGATTCCCCCACTGAGCTGCAGTCACCATGGGCTCTTGATGCTTTGATCAGCGCTCTCCTTGTTCGGCCTGTGAATTAGGTGGACGGCCTTGTCTTGGTAGGTTTACAGTTGATCCATACTCCTTCCATTCTGAATGATCGATTGAACAGTGATCCGTGTGATGTTCAAGCTTTGAAATCTTTTTGTAGCCTTAAGCCTGCTTACATTTCAATAATAACTATTTCCCTGACATGTTCTGGTGTGTTCTTTGACTTCATGGTGTTTGTTGCTACCAATATTCTCTTAGACAACTCTAAGGCCGTGACAGAGCAACTGGATTTTACTGACATTAGATTAAACAGGTTGCACTCTATTTAGTTATAAGCACTCATCAGGCAAGTCTATGGGCAACAGATTGCAATCAGAGCATTAGGGTCTGAATAATTTAGCAATCCCACTTTGCAGTTATTTATTTAATAAAATGTTTGGAATCATGTATGATTTTCCTTCCATTATCACGTTGTACACCATTTGTATTGGTCTTTTCACATGGTAATTTCCAACAAAAATCTATTCATGTTTGTGCTTAATGTTACAAATGTGGTCATCAAATGCACTTTGACCCTATCAACAAAACAATTTGATCGTTGTACAATCAACAAATCGATCATTGTTTTTGATTGGTATTCGAAAATTTTTGCCAATTCAAACTATTGTGCAGTATAACAATTTAAGTTTGATCTGTGTAAACTTCGTTTTTTAGTCGATCAAATGCTAAAATCGAACCGTGTATGCCTAGCTTATATTGTGATATATTTGCACAAAAACTAATCTTTAATGATTCTGCATGCAATAGTCAAACCTTTTGCTAATTGAAGATGAACTTGTACTGCGTAAGAGAAATTTCTGTCACTGTTGTCAATTCCTACTGATAACTAAAGCAAGTAAATTTAACCTCTTTGCTAATAATTTTTTTAAAAAACGATGGAAATTGTTTTCACTTAAATTTGCATGATTTATTTCTGATATGTGATTCTAAGATGGAAAAAGAACTTATTTTATTGTGTGACTCTCCTAATCTTTCTAAGAGGAGTAAATGTAAATCGGTGACGCAGAGGCTTGTTATTTTAGTCACAATGATTTATTTTTATCTTCTTTCGTCAAAAAGAAATATGAGCAGGCTATTTATAAAAAGTGGAAAATTTATAATGGAGAAAGATTATCCAAGATGAATAAGAGTCCTGGAGAGGAATGAATGAGATTTGGATAATAGACTTCACAGCACACTAAATTTTAAAGAAACTAAAATGTACACTCTAACCTTACAACAAACAAACCATTTCAAAAATTTATTCAATCCGCCACTGAAATTTAGTGTTTTTGGCCATATTGAAATTGCTTTTTGATCATTTCAGTCATCTTGTTTACAATGAAATCAAAGAGGCACTTGTAAGTCAGACAAATATAACATAACATTAATAATAGAAATAACCACAAATGTTTTTCTGTGATCATCATCATTTATCAAGTTTTTTATTCAACTCCCAAGTGACATTCACTCTTGGTACTTAGTACAACATCTTTTCCAGTTTATAACTTAGCTTTTAAATGTGAAGCATAGCTTGATCTATGGGCCTATGAAAAAAGATCACCTTGCCTACTGTGAAGCATGGCGGGGGGTCAATCATGCTTTGGGGCTGTTTTTGCTTTGCAGGTACAGGGAAAGCTTTAGTGTGTAAGCAGGTACCATGAATTTCTTCAGTACAAGGAGATATTGTGAAGGAAATGTGATCATTATGTCACAAAAACCTGAGGCTTGTGAGATGTTGAACCTTTCAAAGACAAATATCCCAAATGGCTGGAACATTTTGAAGTGACATCGCAAGTCACCAGACTTATAATTCGATTAGAACCTCTGTGGACTTAAGAAAAGAAAGCTAGTTGCAGCGTTCAAGCTAAAAATGTTACTGAAACTGGAGGCTTTTGCACATAAAGAATGGTCTAAGATAACTCATAGATCGTGCACAAAACTTGTGTCAAGATATCTCATTTGTTTAAAAGCTGTTATAATGGAAAAGATTTGTACAAAGTACTAAGAATGAATTCAACTTGGGGGTTTGAAATAAAACTGATTAATGATGTAGCACAGAAAAGACATTTGTGGATTTTCATTATTATGTTTATGTTATATTTGTCTTATTACACGTGCCTTTATTTCATTGTAAACAATGATGACTTGAAAATGATCAAATCAATGTTCAAAATGGCACAAAACACTCAATTTCATTGTGGGTTGAATATTTTATTTGAAACACACCTTTACATTAATTGGCATAATACAATTATACTGACTAATTAGACAAGCATATTTAAACTAGGCAATAGCGGTCACTTGTAATAAAAAAGAAATTCTTTGTTTTTTATGCAAAATCAAATACTTTTCTCTATTTTTTGATTGTAACTTGGATATGTAAATTCATCATTTCATTTATGTATTTTCCAGATGGAGGCCTCCTCTTGGAGCTACAACTAGAAGGTGAGCGCATGTCAAAGCTGAGATATTCAAAAGCTGGACCTGCTTTCTTTGAAGCAGCTGTGCATGTTGGTACGGAGGATTGAAGACACTTAGCGCCATCTACAGCCAGACTGGGGAAACGCGTTACTTCTACCTGAAGAGTATCTAAAGCACTTGAGTATCATAAACATGACCTGACCCTGTCAGGTGAGGACATCGTTTTATTTCAGTGACATTGCAATAACCAAACTTTCCTTGCAGTGCCTCCCTTTTCTAGGTTAGAAACATTAATTGGAAATCCCCCCTCCCACCATTAACTACATAGGTTTAATATACAAACTTTATTTGAAAGACAACTCCATTTTTTACCCAATAACAATTTTATTGAAAGATATTAAGCAGTGTTTACAATATAATTTACACCTTTAGTACATTACAGTAAATACAATAAAGAGAAAGGTGAGAGGGAGGGAAGAAAAAATAGAGTTAGAATAGAATGGAAATTGCAGCATAAATGTTTTGCATAAATATTGGTACAGTACACATCAATGCGTTGTTCTTACTGCATTTATCTTTAAACTCAGATTAGATTCAAAATAATTAAGCAACACCTCACATTTTCATGAATGATTTTGAAGCATATGTTAGATTAAGTGATGTTAGGAATGAGAAGATGGTAGGCCATAGTTGAAGGTGGGATTTTCAGGGATTTTTATAAGTGAAGAAGTAGGAGAAAGTATGATGGGCAAGGAAAGAGTTCCAGAGAGTAGGAAAGCAGCCCTAGAAAAGTCTTGGAGCCGTGCATGTGAATGACGTTATGTTATGAGTGGATATATTAGTAGGTCACTTTGGAAGGAGCAGAAGGGGGTGTTTAGTTTGTTATTACTTGATCAAGGTTGGAGATTGTAAAGAGACAGGAGGTGTGAAGTGATTTTAAAAAGCAAGACAGAGAACTTTTGAATTTGATTTTTCTGGACAATTGAAGAGCCAGTGTTAGAGATTTGCTAGGGAGGAGTCATCAGATGATGAGCACTTAGAGAGATAATGAGTCTTGCATTATGATTGGACTTGAGAGGTGAATCAAAGTTTAGTTAGAGGGAGATACCAGAGAGGGGCAGAGGATGATGATGCAGTAGTCCCGACGAGAGATGATGAGAGCGTGTACCAGAACTTTGGTGGTCTCTGGGGAGAGGAAGGCGGATCGCAGACATGTTTCGGAGATGGAAGTGGCAGGATCTAGCAATGTTCTGTATGTGGCGCAGAGATGACGCCAATGCGCATACTTGTGGGATAGGTGAGATGATAGTGTTATTTTACTGTAAACAAGATGTTGGGGAGGCTTGGAAGGTCGTAGGAGAAAGATGATGAGTACCAGGAGAGTGCAGAGTCAGCAATCTGCGGTTGCGAATATCAGTTCGGATGGCTTCAATCTTATCTTTGAAGTATGTGGCCATGTCCTAAACAGAAGGTGGCAGATGGAGGAGGAGGTGTAGGATTGAGAGAGAGTTGAAGGCAGAAATCCCTTTTCTAACTAAGCAAACAAGTAGTAAATTTCACTTTCAAATAACTATCAGACCCCCTTTTTGCATGGGGTCTGGTATGCCTGGAAGAGGGGGACCAAACACCCTTTGTTCCCCCCCTCAGAGCATACCAGATCCCCTGTCTGCCATAGTGTGAGTGCCTGAAGAATGTGGGTACCATGACAGCATGCCCCCTACCTCAACTCACTACCAGCTTTTTTCGCAGACCTGGCCAGCCAGGACAGTGGTTCAACAAGCAGAGGACCCCCTTCCTGTCGCAGTGTCAGGGGGAGACCCCTTTTTAAGGTAGGAAGCCTTCCCACAAACTTGCCACAGTGTTGTGGGGGTACAGGTGGGGACTCATAGATCCTCGCTCCCCAGCCTATGGAATGAGTATAGAGTAGGCCCTATACAGAGCAGGGGGTCATATAGTTGATAACTGTATTTAAATGAGTATAGAGGTCACAAGGAATTCTTACTCATTCCATAACGGGTTAAATCAAGGCCTAGAAAAAATTTAACACTGATACAGTGTTTATAAAAATATTTTAAACTGCCCGCCTTGGCAGTGAGAAGTGGTGGGATATATAAATTATACCTGCCGCTTACAGGCATCAGTCAGGATTCATAGGGTCGGAGTATGTTGAATGGTAGAAATTTTAGGGTCTCCCCCTAAGACTTGTCACCCCCCCCCCCCTTCCCTGATCTTCCACATATGCCCAAAGGTTCTACTATTGCTGAAGAGGTGGAGCACCATCCACACTCTCCAGGCTTATCAGGCTATGCAAGGCAGTGAGTTTAGTTATGCTCTTACCAGACCCTGGCAAATGAACCGCCTGGCGAACCGCAAGGCCATCATCAAATCATCAACACCAACACAGGGCTATAAAAATGAATAATTAAAAAACGAATATACATGTACTTATCACTTTGTGTAATAATAATAAAGTAGTATATATGGTACCCCTTGTGTATACCAGTTGTGTTTATTTGTTTAAACTTTTACATTTTAATGCTAACAATGTGTTTTGTTGTAGGTCCATTGGCGATCGTATTGGAGAGGCTAAAGCTAGTGGGAACCTAGGCAATACCCTCAAGGTCCTGGGACAGTATGATGAGGCAATTGCGTGTTGTCAGAGGCACCTGGATATCTCCCAGGAACAGGGGGACAAGGTATTCAATTAAAACACAAAATCAAATATCCTCCTCCTAGAAATACTTTTATTTTTCCTATATACAGGGTAGTCTAAAGGTGGCTATACACGGGTTGATTTTTTGGGTTGAATTAAGCAGTAAAATCAATTCTTTGTCAGGTCATGTGTGTATGACTAACCTCAGTCATTAGTTGATTTTCAGTTGGCATTATGTAGTTTTGCTTGTATTATTACAATCTGAACCACATTTTCATATATTCTATTGGGTGGGATTGTGATCTTTTGTCTATTTTAATGTTTGCCAGGCATCCTTCCTTTCATATTTCATTAATTGAAGGAGAGGCTGTAGAGAGGGGTTTTGCAAAGGTGGGGACTGAATTCACTTAATATCATGGGTTACTAGACCCAGATAAGATAAGCTGGCAGGTAGTCTGTAATCCGATCAGGTCACTTGCAGATTTACAAACTGTTTTCTTTTCTCTGTGCCCTACAGGTGGGTGAAGCACGAGCCCTGTATAATGCTGGTAATGTATTCCATGCCAAGGGGAAGCAGCTGTCCTGGAATATGCCACAGATTCCAGGAGATCTATCTGAGGAGGTTAAGGAGACGCTGCTTAAAGCTACTGAATACTATGAGTAAGTAGAGAATTATTTATTCCCATTATGCTCCTGTTTGGTTAGTATATGCAAGTTAAGGTATGTATACATGCATCCTTTTGTGCATGTTTGATGACGTTTGGTGAATTGATGCGGACCACTTTAAGTGGGGACCGAGGGCCCCTTTCCAAAGTAATGGCGATCATTGTTCGATCCATAATTTCTTGGAGTGGGATCGATCGCTCCAGGTGTGCACGATGATCAATCATTTGGGAATCGAATGAAAAATCAATCCATGTATGGGAACCTTTACTGTATTCACTATATGCCAGGCCACTATTGTGGTCAGAAGTAGCAAAGGTTGGAGTAAAAGAAGATGGTAATATGGAGCAATTCTTTTCTGTATCTGGTACTGTCATCATTATCTTGACTTCACCAACATGGAACAATTACACATGGTCTAAGCAGTATTCCTTTCCTGGAAAGTAGGGTATGAATTGATCAACAATATTGTATGTATTTTATTTTTAAATGTAGTTACTTGTCACTTTGGAAACTGCATTTGCCTTCCAGGACTTTTAGGCTTCTGCCTCTGCTTGTCATATCGGGTATTAGTGAGAGAAACAGACCTGTTGCTGGCCTGTTTCTAAAACTAAGAAGCTCTGTACTACAGACTGTCAGTGAGGTATTTTCAAAGGCTGTGGGAATATTTTCTACATTATATTAACATATTTATCAGATTAAATGCTAGCGGGTGATCGCTGCCATGTATTTGATGGGGATTATACCCACATCTGCGATCGGCCACAGACTCGATGCAGCCCTTGATCAGCCCAACCTGAGGCTCGGGGGCCGCATGCGGCCCTCTGGGTGTTCTACGGTGGTCCCCCTCAGTCCTCTGGAACCTAACAGGTACTCACCTGTCCGCTGACTCTCCCTGATGAGTCTTTGCTTGGAATTTTGTTAGAGAAGAGGAGGAGAGGCGAGGGACTTGCTCCCACTATTTAACCAACAAACGTGGTATGATTGTATAATATATATTGTGGCACATAACCTCAGAATAGGGGCAAAGGCTTTCATGAGCACATAACCTTTGATTATATATGCTTATGCTTAATATCCTATATTATATATATTATAAATGCTTATACAAGTCAGTATAGAATATTGAAAATGTCATGTGCTGCCCTTTAGTGATGCTGAGGGCCGCACTTGTGGCTCTCCATATCAACTCAGTTGCCCACCACTGATCTAAAATGTGGCTCACCGTGTCTTTGACCATAAGCGGTCGCGACCAATTGTGCTTGATCGTACCCATAGACGTGATCAAAAAATGCATGTGCGTCCATTTATTCTCTATGGCCGCGATCAGACGCTGCTGAGAATGATTTTAATGTCCCACCAACCATCTAAAAATCAGACTAAAAGCATCCTGGTGTGTGCAAGACTGTATATATGCAGTTTATCTATATCTGTGTCAAATTAGTGGCTATTTCCAGAATAATTTATGTGAGATTGGGTTATGTCAGGTGCGTCATGTTTTAGGTGCCCTGACATGATACAATTGTGTTTCGTTACATGAATTCTCACTGCTGCTATCCTATCTGTGTCACAGGAGGAACTTGGAACTGGTAAAACAACTGGGTGACAGGGCAGCTCAGGGTCGGGCTTATGGAAATCTCGGGAACACACACTACCTCTTAGGCAACTTTAACGAGGCCATCGATTTCCACAAAGAGGTTGGTTAGTATAATGCACAATACTGTAAATCTGATGTACTTGCACTTTCTGTCTTGTCTACTAGTTTATTTGTTGGGCATTTAATAAAGTTTACTTGTGCCCAGGCTTTGGACATTAGCTTATTTATATGTTCTTAATAGGGGCTTTTAAACAAACTATCCCTAAAGGTTCTTTAAATTTGCGGTCTTTTTGTTAGGCTGTTACTAAAAAGACCTCGGGTGTTTAAAACCAGATTTCTCACCATTGATTATAGATAAGTCCCTAATGAGTGAGTGCTCCACACAGTGTAAATAACGTGAAACAAAATTGCATTTATTTTAAAATACTGATTACACAGAGGCTGTACGTTAATGGGCATTTGTCCCTAGTGTTCAGTAAAGTTGGAAGTCTTTGTGTGTCTTTTCTGTCGGTTGGAGATATTTTGTACCAGATAAGTTCAGTGTACTCTGGTCAAGATTTTTACTGTAAAGAATCCCCTGCACAAGCAGAGGGCGCTACAAATAATTATATGTATGTTTGTGTCTCAATATTGATATGTTAATAATGTTTATTTTTATTTAAGTGATTGATGAAGTCAAATTGTGATCACAGCATTCCAAACCCTCTTCTTTCTCTACATTTTGCAGGGATGGGAATGCTGGGATAACCATTTAAGTACAGGTTCAAATCTACAATTCTCTATAGATGTCTTGCATTGTTTATGTTGTATACTTGTATATACAACTAGCTCTGGTGGAAAGTAAGAGGCCACATTTTCTGTGCGAAATATAATTGCAATCTGATACTTTTGATACTAACTCTTCCTGTTCTTTCTAGAGACTCTCCATCGCAAAAGAGTTTGGAGACAAAGCTGCTGAGCGTAGAGCGTACAGCAACCTTGGCAATGCTCACATCTTCTTGGGGAGGTTTGATGCTTCTGCTGACTATTACAAGTAAGTAAACTGAGCTCTCTGTAACCCTTGTTACATACTCACTATCTTCCTAAAAGAATTTTGGGTGATAAGCACTATTAAGCAGTATTATTGCATTTAATCATTTCACAGGTTTCTCAAGCAACACATAGTTTGTTTCTCCCCAGGAAATGTGATTGTTTCTTTCACTCTTTCAAACACACACTAGAGCTAATTTTGTCAGAATGTATATACCCAGCTATTTGTTTAGAACGGAAGGAAGGTTATGCACTGCACAAACGATTCCATTATGATATTTATACAACAATGTATTAATGTCCATTATTAGCTCATCAAAACAAGTTTTAGTGCACCATGTAGTGACCAGTGTGAGAGAGGAATATGAGGGCTGTAATTGCTTTTCCTATTCTTATTCATTTGTTGACTAAATGCTTTTTTGACTGTTATATATTAACTTCATATCTGTAGGGTGTCTGGCATCATCTAACTCTTTGCTTTTCTGTATTTCTGTGGATAAATGTATTTATCCCTAGCCTGCCCCTTTGGATTTAGGGGTATTGTCCTTGTAATTATGGAGGTTCAGCAATGGCATACCCTGATCTGATTATATAGTTACAGAAAGAGATTTTGATTGTTACTTTTTTATGTGCACCTACTGATTGGTGGGTAGCTGTGACTGAGCTGTATTTCTCTTTTCCTCAGGAAGACTTTGCAGCTCTCCAGACAGCTGAAGGATCAGGCAGTGGAGGCTCAAGCCTGTTATAGTCTAGGGAACACGTATACTTTGCTCCAGGACTATGAGCGGGCCATAGAATACCACCTAAAACACCTCTCCATAGCCCAGGAGCTGGGTGATCGGTAAGATTACCTTACGGTACTTCTATGTTTTGAAAGATATCTATATCAGATGTAGTGTTAAGCATTGACGACGCAACAAAGCTTTCTCACATGTTACTACTTTTTATTTCAAATTTTGTTCTAATTTTGTGTCAGAGACACAGCCATTCACATATAAATTGAATAAACAGCATGTTCCAGCAAAGTAGACAGAGGAGGATTATACAGTATTCTATATACCTCCAACCTAGCCAAAAGATCAGTACCAGGAGGAAGGTCTAGCAGCAGAATGTACAGAGCTAAAACTTAAACATGTTCTCAATACACTAGCAGTACTCATTCATTGAACCCTCTGACCTATACATACTTTTTATTGCAATGCAGAATGTTAATGTAAATACACAACCTATGCTATTGGAATAGCCTCAATTCCCCCAGCTATCATGTCATAATCAGAGCGCACACGTTAGGGGCAAGCAACTTGTCCTACAAGCAAGGAAGTGAGGTAAAATCAGCAAGGGGCGAAAATAGGGCCCCAAACTAACATGATTAGTTTTTTTTTAAACTAAAATTGAAAACTGTGATGATGTTTTTTTCTTTACTAAAATGCCAGTTTATCTGTCCTGATGGGACAGACATGAGAGTTTGCCACAAGATGGAGCTCTATGACTGGACACATCATAGTGTTACACCAAAAAACTTTGGGAATATCTCTATAAAGATCCGTGCCTACATCCCAATCAAAATCTAACAAACAAAACAAAAATATGGTTGGGATAAACACAACCGAGACAATGGGGTGGCTATTCCCCAGGGACTGGCACTTAAAACTATACGACATGGTAAATAAAAATACAATTTTATTAAGATCCAAATGTGGTAAAAAACATCCCAACCAACTTTTTGTTTTGTTTGTTACATCATAGTCTTGGTGGCATAGACATACAGTGGTTGTAACAAAAGTGATGATGATGGGCCAAAAACAAGAGCACAGCTACATTTGGTTATTTGAATATTGCCTGGTGTCATTTTGCCCTGTAAATAGGTGCAAATTAGAAGAATGCATTGTGCTTCCAAATTTTGTTACTTGACCTGTCCCATTTTAGGAGGAACACTCTTTTCCCATGGATGGTTAGATGAACCACATGAGCAATTACGCAATTACGCTCATGCAAGCTTAGAGTTTAACATCATGCTTTCTTCAAGGTTCAACATTGTGTAAAGCTGGGGATTCCTTTTACAAACTAAAATTGTGAGCTACAGAAGCAATGAGAGCTCTAGGGTTAGAGTTCTGGGATATAATCTCATACCTCCAAGTACATCTTTTACACAAGTACATAGTTGAGGAACTCCTTATAAAACTGACATTTCTGCCTTATTCTTAAGATTCTAGACACAATTTCTAACCAGGTTTACCAGTCTATCATTGATATATGTTCATATTATGTTCTCTTTATGCTCTAAAACATGCCACTATAATTCTGCATTGTATCAGATCTATATTAGTATATATGCCAACAACATGTTCAATAATAGATCAGTTTAAACATTTATTTTCATTAATTATATGTCATAGAAATAACTATTGTGACACAACTGGGGGTTTTGATTGATGTATATAGGTAGATTTTAAATTGGCCTATATTTTAGGTAAATACTAGAATTTAGATAAAAAGTTGAAAAAAAAATGAACTAGAATAAGATGTTGAACATAAATGCCCTAATTTCCTGTTTGTCATGCACACACTGAAATAGTGACAGTATAAAGAAAGGTTACACAAGTTAAAGCTGCCACGGCTCATCTATAACACTGCACAGAAAGGGCTCCGAGGTTTGCTTTCAGGAACCCCGAACATAGAAGATAACATCATATGCAGCAATGTTCCCCCAATGTCACAGCGATCCCTGACCTCTCTACAGTACTGCAAGCTATGCCATCACTACTAGCTCTGAGATTTAAATATAAGTATGTGTTTTTGTCCTCTGTTCAGTACCACACAATACAAATATTCAGCTAGCACAAAATTGTATAAAAAATGCTATTTGAGTTGAAGTTGAAAATGCTATACAGCTGTGGTAAAAGGGTTTTTATATTATTATATATTTATATTATATGTATATATATTTAAATTTCCTTTTCAATACTGTTTTAAAACCATATGATTATCAGACATCCAGGAAGAATGTGCTAATAACATTCTTCTACTTTATTTGTAGGGTTGGAGAAGGACGGGCATCCTGGAGTTTAGGGAATGCTTATGTGGCACTGGGTAACCATGAAGAGGCCCTGCGATATGCCAAGAAACACATGGAGATTTCTTGTGAGGTAAGAGGGGATAGCAGGGCTTCAAGACTTATACTTATGCTAGCTTGTTACAATCTGATTAAATATCTTTTTTAGATCTAGTAACCACAACAGTGTAATAGTACTACTCCTCTACTTCATGATTTAATAAAAAAAAACAAATAATACATTGTTTTGCGAATGTAAAGGATACTTTTACAGCAGAATTGAAATGTGTGGGGCCAATTCTGATTGATGCATTGACACTTGGAGGTCCCAAAACAGTGGCACACACTTGGAAGATCCAGAAAAATTACACTCTTAACACACTTAACAGTCCCCATCAGGGAACCCAGAAAGATTTTACCCTTAATACCTAGGCATCACCAAACTGTAATACTGACACCATGGGACTCAAAAGCATATATTATGATACTTTTACACCTGGACTTTCCTGTAAAGTAAAAAATACACAATAAGGACCCAGAATACAGACCCTTAGGCTTCCCTCCAAAAGTAAAATGTATTCCTAAGGGACCCAGAAGGAAGATTCTGAAACAATGGCACAGTTACACCAGGGAGATCCAGAACAATAACAAGCTGACACTTGGGGCTTATAATTATGTGATGCACAGATTCTTATGGATTTGGCACATCATTCTTCCAGGTGGTGACTGCCCAATACTGATGAATTACTTCGGCATTATTAATTACAAAGTCATTAAACATCTCCTGGGTGTATCAGTTGCCTCATCTCCAGGAACTCTGTTACATAATGTCCTTTTGGATACATCTGGCTGAATAACTTCCTGTTCTTGTTTGTTTTCTTTAATTATTGCAAATCTTGGAACTAATGAGGCAGGTAGGAGGACATCATGTCTGACTAACAACCTTGTTAATTAACTCTTTGATGTACTGTAAACAGTTACATAGAGAACATTGGCTCTGAGGACCTGAATCTAAGATCAGTATCCCTTTTTACTTTTATGTCTGTTCTTTACAAGCAATATTCTACACAGTCCAATTATGCCACTTATGGGGAGAAGCCAATTTAAAATGAACCACAATGGGCATCTTTTAATTTTCCTTTCTTGTGCTCAGAATACCTTGTTTATTTGGATTTTTGCTCAACCTTTTTATTTTTGCCCTAATGAAAAAGCTGTGACTTATAGGGCTCATTCACACCATCGTCTGTGCAACCAGTTTCCAGCAACGGATCCCTAAAAAGCATGGCAGACATGTCGTCCATTTTCTTAATGTTATGGTAAAGCGCTTCCAAAAACATAACAAAATCTGAAATATATGGCTGTAGAAGAAGCAGCTTTATTCTAGAGGGAAATACAACAATAAGGCAATTATTATTAATATAACACTGGTTCATGGTGGAGTTGTTGGAGAAGTGTCAGGATGATTGCTGTTATAAATGCTGAAAAAAAAGCAGATCCTTGCCCATCACACAATCCTATTCAAGGAGGCATCTTATTGTCTCAACATGACAATGACCCCAAGCATACATGTCATTAATAAATATCTTCAGTATAAAAAGGAAAAGTGTCTTGAAAGTGATGATATGGCCTGCAATATGCCCTGATCTCAACACCATCAAGTGTGTCTAGAATGACATGAAGAGACAGACAGATTTCAGGCACCCTTATATCCACAGAAAATCTGTTGCTAGTTCTTTACGTTGTTTAAAAAATATGCCTGCTGTGTGTTATTGCACCTAGAACATTTGAAGACAAATGCTAAATATTGAAAGGTCATGCTAAATATTGGTCTAGAATTATTAATTGCATTGCCTAAAACTTTACAATATTACTTATACCGTTTGTAGTCAAAATTTGCTTAACCTCCCTGGCAGTTCAATGAGGTCCAGATTTCTGTACCAAAAGTGATACAGTGTTTGCCTTTCCGCCCCCATCGGCGTCACCGATGACGCCGATGGGGGTGGAAAGGCTCCGTGTGCCTGCAGCTCTGTAGAAATGCTGCAGGCACACAGAGAGCCAGCGGTTGCGCCTGATTCCGGCACGGGCGCAGTTTGATTCACGATCAGACTGCGCCCGTACTTGCTTCGGGCATAACGCTAGGGAGGTTAAACTGGCCATAGACGCTATGCTTGGTGGGCGTTAATCAAACAATCGACCGCAGCATGATGACATCATCATGCCATGGTCAATCGTTCTAAATACACCATTTGCGATTCGACCACCCTTGTCCCCATTCAAAGTACTGGCGATCAACCAGAGAAAAACGTTTGTTCTCTGGCTGATCAAAGTTGTGTGCGACTACGAACGGTTTCTCCTGGTGGGCAAATTCGTTTTGCGATTGATCACCAAGCAATCACCCCGAATGCTCATGGTGATTATTCGCAAAATCGGCCACAGAATGAAGCGCAGGTACAGAGGTACAGAAATTTTTTAATTTTTTTATAAGTTTACACTTGTTTTCTTTTCTTTAGATTTGGATTGGATAAAAAAATTTATCCAAGTCAAGACAAAAGATAACAAATTAACACAAATAAAAACAAATTCAAAGAAAAAATGCTGACTGATCTCCCCATCTAGACTAATCAACCCATCCAGACTGATCAACCCAACCTGACTGATCCCTCCTTCCTGACACACCCTCAATGCTGACTGATCCCTCCTTCCTGACTTATCCTCCAATGCGGACTGATCCTCCCATCCTGACTTATCCTCCAATGCTGACTGATCCCTCCATCAATTCAGATCCCTTCATTCTGACTGACATCCTCTTTGAAGATATCCTAATTTGCATATGAATGCCCCGCCCCCCAGGCGCGGGGGCCGTGGGACATTCATATGCAAATTAGGCTGGGAGAGACATGCCGGCAAGCTTCAGAGCACAGCACAGAGCAGAGAGTATGTGCTACTCTGTGCACATACTCTGCAGCTCTCATAGGCAATGACTGCAGTGCCGGTGATCGCTCCCGCTGCGCATTTCTGCTCGCCGGATGATGTTATAAGTTGGATCCAGGCATAGGATGGATCCGGTTTAAATAAAAAATAGTTTTAAACGACTTTAAATCTGTTCTTGTTCCTTAAATCTCCCGGTGACGTCATCACGTCGAAGCGGGAGGAAGCAGGCAGAGGACATGAAAGGTGGAAGCTGCAAGGATCGATGAGCTTCAGATCACTCCAGCAGCGCAGTGTCTGCTTGCCCGAACCCAGTTCGGGTATATCGATAGTTGCAGCATCAGTTTGCCCGAACTGGGTTCAGGCATAGCGCTAGGGAGGTTAATAGTCTCCCATGTTTCTGAAAAGGCAAAACTGGCAAAAAAGTGTCATTAATAAAATGTTTGATTGGAAAGTACTTTGCTTTTAATCTGTTCTTCTCTTTCTGTAAAGTAAAGAACATCTTTTCAGAGCAGGGCACAAGGGAAGAAGTCTAAAGTGACTTCACAAACTAGGGCAGAATCTTTCAATCTAGTCTTTATCGTTGTTTTAAAAGTACAGGTTTCAGGACTGTAGTGTTTATGACCTCTGTGGTTGTTACAGATTGGAGACCGAAATGGGGAATTAACAGCCCGCATGAATGTAACACAGTTATTATCTGCTCTTGGAATGGGGTCCAATGAGGATGGTGATGACAGCACACAGTATGATGGGTATGAAGCACAAGGTAGGTTTTTATAAATGCTTTTTTTCTTTGTTGAGTTATGTGCCGGTATTTGCTACAGTTAGTTCATGCAACACAGAGCAAATTTTTGCATATAGTTCTCCGCTTGCCTTGCCCTCTTCATACCCCTGGTGTCATTGATGCAGAAGAGGTGGATCCAGGAGAGATGGAAATGCTCAGAAGGTTAATGCTATGCTAATATGCTATGTTTTAATTGGTAAAGGCTATGCTGAAGTACGGATATACAAAATGTAAATAAGGTCTTATTATGGCTCTATTTTAAAGAACCTATTAAATGACATATATTTATCAGACTTTCTGTGTTTTATTTACCTTATTTTTCACGCTTTAAAATCCACTGCACTAGAGTCACATTTTACAGTCTGGCACTAACAACTTACCCATGAGTACATATTTATATATGGGAGAAGAGATTAGTCTGTCACACAATATATTTGCTGGAATTTAGAATGTAAAAAACAAAATCTAATTTTTTTATGTTAAAAAGTCTTATAGTGCAAAAAATATGAGTGTATATTATAGGCCTGAAAGACATTTATATGCATTTCTTGTTCTCAAGAACTCTGTTACTAAAATCTCAACTGAAGCTTTGTATTCCCATCTAAAATATATTCTGTGAAAGAGAATTTATGTATTTTTCAGGATGACAAAATAACTTGTGAAGCGAAACAATAATAATACTTCTTTTTGTTTTGATTGCTCTTTCTGCTGTTGTATTGAATGCATTCATTTTACTGTATGTGTTATTGGCTACATCGCTTTTATAGTACCACAGCAATCTACCTTTAGTTATCCCTCTGTGCATAAGTTTTATGTTTCTTTTTAATTTGGGGAAGAAAAGAAAAGCTGGCTATGTTTCACAGCCCTGGACTAGCCTTTTACAAAATCATTAAAAATCATTAGTAAAAAAAA
>CM070040.1:46490876-46505741 GCA_036250615.1 Ptychadena robeensis
GAGGGGGGGCAGTGAGGGCGGAAGCAGCTGCACTTGTCCAGGAGCAAAGATGCCGGCATTAGAACTGAGAGTAAAGCAGGTAGGCATGTTGTGGGTTTCTTTTTGTGTAGCAGTTTTCCAGCATCTGAACTGCTGACAGGTGAGTATTGTGTCTATTTAATGTATGTCTGTTTTTTCGTTTGTGTTTAAAACAGCTTTAAGTTGACATGTTTGTTCATGGTAACAATTCATGGTAAGAATAGTTCATTTTCTTTGTAAATATATTGATGGTTCCATATATGAGGTCATCAGAGCGCCATCCAAATACTAAGGTTCTTGTGCAGGCACACCACACAGATTACTGCAAGGTAATTGTTCCCTGAAATCTCTCAAAAGTTTATTGAAATATCAGCTTTTTATGAAGATTTGTTCTCATCTGTGTACAGGTTAAGATGTTTCCCAGTTGCTTGCTCTGCCTCAGCGTTCTGTTTCGCCAAAAGCGTTCTGTTTCTGTTGACACAAAGTGTTGGCTTTTTAGGTGTAGCTGGACAAACATTTGTTGAATTATTTGCCAACTTTCTACAATGCACATTTAGGTTTCTTTGACCTAAATCTAAGGCAGCCTGCTGAAAGCAGTTGGAAGTTTCTGCTGCTCAGTATGCTATGAAATATAAAAAGCCACATGATCACAACATGTAATAATTAGAAATAGGAGGCATATGAGATGTATTTACACATAAAAGTTCACATGAATCTAATTTATTTGGCACGTCACAGTTTTTGATTATGTTCCTGGTTTTGTAATGCTTCTAATAATAACACAGTGAAACAATTGCAAGAAAATAATACATTTGTGTGGTTGTTCCTCTTAAAGACACCATAACAGCATTAAACAAGAAAAGAGAAGGCTCATCTCTATGCAGTGCAAACCCCTTCTAATCCATGTCAACTCCATTTTCAGTTGGCATGATGTGTAGACACAGATGTTAGTGGCTACTGAGTGTTTGTTGCAGTAAATGATATAAAGCTACAAATAACTACTTTTATATACTATACTTACATGTCCCAGGTTAATGACTTGTCAAGTAGTGAATGGTGAGCAAGGTCTCCAGTACCATAGAAATGCTGAAACTCCAAAACAGACCAGGTCTATGCTGACATGTTGCTTTTTTGAAAAGCTGTACTGTGTTGATATTAAATATGTTAATGTGTTTGTGAGCTCCAGAGTATGTTTGGATATAAAACTGTTTGAAATCCCCCAAAAAACTGTCACCGATGACGCCGATGGGGGCGGAAAGGCAAACACTGTATCACTTTTGGTACAGATAATTTAACTGAAATTTACCAGCATGTCCGATCACCGCTCGAAAAAAAATAAAGGGAACACAAAAATAAGACATCATAGATCTAAACGAATTAAATATTCTTATTAAACACTTTGTTCTTTATATAGTTGAATGTGCTGATACCAAAATCACACAAACATTATTAATGGAAATCTAATTTATCAACCCATGGAGGTCTGGATTTGGAGTCGCACTCAAAATTTAAGTTGAAAAAACACTACAGGCTGATCCAACTTTCCAGCTGATCCACAGCAAACCTTCTTTGCTTTAGTCCAGATGTGGTAGGAGATCCCTTCATCCGCCACCCCATCAGGAGCATGCCCAGGCATTGTAGGAAGGTCATACAGGCATATGGAAGCCACACACACTACTGAGCCTCATTTTGACGTGTTTTTAGGACATAACATGAAAGTTGGATCAGCCTGTAGTGTTTTTTTTCCACTTTAAATTTTAGTGTGACTCCATCTCCAGACCTCCATGGGTTGATAAATTCAATTTCTATTGATATTTTTTGTGTGATTTTGTTGTGTTAGCGCATTCAACTATGTAAAGAACAAAGATCAAACATTTAATAAGAATATTTCATTAATTCAGATCTAGAATGTCTTATTTTTGTGTTCCCTTTATTTAATTGAGCAGTGTATAAACTAACGTATAAGTACCACACTGTGAGGGGTGTATTCACTTTTGTCAGATACTGTATCTATCTTTTTGTATCTACGTGGATTTATATATTACAGTCAGAAGATGCACAGCAACGTAATACTAAATAATGCAGAATGTTTGACTCTAATGCAAATACCAGGATGCTATTCAAGCTGTAGATAGCCCATGTACACTATTTTATAAACTATCAGGTGAAATATTGATGTCAGTTAAATGCAAGAAATCAACCTATTCATTTTGCTGTAGTATCATATGTTGCAAATAGGTCATCAGTTTTATTTTACTCAATGTGTATTATTTTTGATCAATTTTCGTATTTTTCGGACCATGAGAGTTCGTATTTTTCAAGTCATAATAAATAGTGTTAATAGCAAATATTTTATCGCAATAGTGTTAATAGCAAATATTTTATTGCAAATTTTTATGGCGAATTTCGCCACTTCAAGAATTTGTGAAAATATCTGGTATAGTGTTTTATCTTCATTATCGTAATCATTGGAGATTTTTTTACATCAGTGCAAGGAACTAACGTGCATTGCATTCGCAATATGCACATGTACATGTGCCGATTTGCGCAATAAAGGCAATAATGAGTGGAGACCACAAATTCACAAATTTGTGATCACCAAATTTGCCTTATTTCACAAATACGAATATTGCCTATGCTGCTCATCACTAATATTAAACAGACCTTGTTTAGTTGTATTTCACAGAAGGTTTCTCATCTGATTCCCCAATTCAAGTACCGTACATCATATTGTTCAGAGCCCTAAATATCCATGCATAACAATAAATATTTTTATACATTCTTGTTTAGCCAATCCTTGCTGCAAGACCACAGTTATATAAAACAACGCACTACTAAACTAACATGTCCTCCTGATGCAATACACAATCTATTTACACCTCAGTCTTTACTACTAGTGTAGACTTCCCATTGGGTCCCAATCAACCAAAAACTTTCTACCTATTTTCTAGAGTAAAATACAGGATCTTCATGTAACAAATAACCACAGGTTTCACCTGTATAATAGAATATTTTTCTAAAAAAGTTGTTAAGTGTGGTTTGTACCATAGGGCAGTTATGGCGAACCTTTTACAGACCCAAACTGAAATCCAAATTCCACTTATTTATCTCTAAGTGCTGGCATAGCAATTTAACCTGAAATACACATATACAACTCAACAAACAAAGCATGTAAACACCCACTCTACTATCTTATAAGATAGGAGAGGGAATGGGGTGCTGTGTTCAATTAGAAGAGAGGGGAAGAGAACTGACAGCATTGAGAGCCAATAGGCTGCAGTTCTCTCCTCTGTGCTGGCTGACCGCTCAAGTGCCCACAGAGAGGGGTTTGAGTGCCACTTTTGCCACCCGTGCCATAGGTTCGCCATCACTGCCCTAGGGTTTGTAGTGTCAGGTAAGTTATCTTTGGATAGTATCAGACCTGCATGCCTTGTGGTCTAGGGATTATAGTGTCAGACTTGTACAATTCAGGAGTGTCGGGATTGTAGTATCAGACATGTTCAGGCTACCAGTCAAGGCATTGTAGTCTTGTCAACTATATCAAGGCTGGTAGTTTCAGAAATCATGTAGATTTTGTAGTCTAGGCATTGTCATTTTAGCGTGGTTGATGTTTGTAGTCTAGGGATTGTAGTGTCAGCGCTGCACAGCATTTAGTATAGGGATTTCATTATCATCCTTGTACAAGTGTGTAACCTAGAGATTGTAGTGTCATCCCTGTACAGGCTTGTAGTTTAGGGATTGTAGTGTCATCCCTGTACAGGTTTGTAGTCTAGGGATAGGACTGTAAACTGTGCAGTCACTAGTATTCGTTATGTGTTGGTCCTTCAGTCTTGTTTGCCTAAACTCTTTGATCAGCATATACAGTGTTTCTATGGCCTGCGTTGCTCCCAACACAAGTAAAGAAGGAACTGTTTATACATGAGTTTTCTAGAGTCATCACTGAACAGACATGGCTGGACAAAGAGGTAACTTTTCATTAAAGTGAATTGTTGTATATTTGTATTTAGGTTTAAAGTGGTCTCACTGTTACATTTTTCTGTTTGATCTACTTGGATTTCATTTTTATTAGATCAATTGACTAAAAGTGATGAAACTCGAGCATAAGACAGAAAGAACCATGATGGGTCAGGTTGGAAAAGTTCAGTAGATCATACAATAATCTGACAAGGTTTCTATCCATTTTAATGAATTAATATCTGATGTTATTATGGAGCATCCACACACGCCATTGGAATACCTAGCTTGACTTGTGACCGTAAGGTGATATCATAAATAATAGAATTTACACATCTAAAAATTCACTTTTTAGTAATGGTATATCTAACTACTAGTCATTACTGTTGAACGTAAACTCTTAATTTTTGGTTTTAGAAATAATAGTGCCAGCAGAAGACATGAGTGATGTATAGACAGTGTGAGACACCTTCCTGTTTCATTTCAGATACTAAACATCTTACACAACAGTTTCTAGTCTTGTGAGACAAATCTAAAACCTATATGTAGCTGTATTGACTCAAAGTATTAAAGTCAGAGAGCCAGCATGACAGCCAGCCATGTGAAAAGTCAAGAAAATGCACACTCTGTGCCTCTGTCATGAAACATTTTCTTTTAGTTAGAGCTGTGGTTCCCAAACTTTCAATGAAGGGTCCCCCTTTTCTAGGTTAGCCATTTTACACTAGCCGCATTTACGTTGCAGTACTTTGCAGGGTACAAAGATTGTATATAGGAAACATGTTGTACTTTTCACACTGGCCCATTGTTTTCGTTTTGTGGTAACGCTCTACCCCAGCACATTACTGCAAATTTCCAACTGCATGCATTTTTGGGGACACAGCTCAAGCGTCTCTCATACACTGGCAGGGGAAGGTAAGTGTGCAATCAGCAGAGGGAGATAAACAGTGGAGAGAACCACTAGGCGGCTGCATGCTGCAGATCTCTCTCACCTCTCCCTGGCTGACTGGGTTCTCACACAGAGCCACTGCCCCTGATACCTGTGCACCCCCCCCCCCCCCCCCCCCCCCCCCCCCCCCCCCCCCCCAACAATACCACGACTCTCCCCAGTTTTGGAACCACTGAGTTAGAGGGAAATTATTTTTTTAACAGGCCTACTGCGTCTAAAAATTGGACATTAAAGTTCTTTATTCTACATTAATAGCATGTTTATTTGTTATTGATATGCACAGCAATATACCGGAGAGTGTTCATAAACAAGCACAATTTTTTTAAAATTTTACCTCGATAAACAAGCATGGTATTCCAATTGAAGTCTCTTTGACATTCTGAGGTCCCTTGTGTTCTGCATGATTTTAGTTGTGTACTCGCTCTGCAATTAAAGTATTTTGAAACAGAAACTATAAATGTTTTTGGATTGTAGAACAAAGTCTGAGTTTACATTACAATCGGATATTACATATCCGATTTTGGATGCATTGCCTTTGGACTAACCATGTTGGTATCAGCTGGACAATTTTCAGAGATCCTCATAATCCAGAGGGATTCCTTTTGTTAGCTATTTGGCTTGTTCAAGTGATTAAGTTACTTGCACATAGATGGCTTAGTTATTAAGCGTCAGTCAGCGGGAAGCTGACTTACAGCGCTTTCTGATCAAAGAGCCTTTGCTGACCAGCAGGGGATTGGACTTAAGAGAGAATCCCCAATTCTTTGTCATTGATCATTACCAAGATATCCAGCAGAGTGTGAAGCATTATCTGTGGCGGGATAAGCTATTCTCTCCAGCATCATCATCCCACTATGAATCTAAAATCCTTATGGATAGAATATTCTTCTAACAAAGCGTAAAATATGCATCTGCAGGCAATGCTGTCTGTGACCACGTTAGGTAGATTTATCCACACTTCCTGTCCGTCTGACACTACGACAAAAGAGTAAATCTACATCTTACATTCCAGTGACTGCTGTCACTGGTGCAACCAACAGCTCTCCATGAGCCTGCAGCATTTCTGCAGACTCACAGAGCCTTTCCGACCTCGAGTCTTCTGCGTCAACGGTCACGCTGAAGGGGGCAGAGGTCACTGGGATGACCGGTGGTGTTTAGAGGGTCGGGGGGGGGGGGGGGGGGGGGGGGGGGGGGGGAGCCAGCAATCGCAGCAGAGTACAGTGATGCCCAGGAGGTTAACATTGTACCTTATCCACTGCTCTAGAACATGTCCCGAAAGGACCGCTGTTGGTAAGCCCATCCACAGGTGCTTTAAAAATGTTTAAATATCCATTATTCAACTCACATCAAAACGTAAATTTTGCACATTACACTAAGGAGCCAAATGGATCAACTTCTTTTGCCAGGAAGGACTTAATCAAAGAGTATAGACTTTGGAAATAGATTGACCTAAGCATAGTTGCAGTTCATCACACACAGCAGAGTACTGATGGACTATACTGCTACATACACTGCCCATTTATACTATAGGTAATTGTTGGTGAACAGACATTCACAGTTTGTGCTAATGAAAATAAATCCATATTTATCTGTGAAGAAGCTCAGGACAAAGGACAAAAGTTGTCATTTGTACAACTCTACAAAAAAGAGTAAAAACTAAGATTTCCTCTAAGCCATTGGCACACATTCAGTTTTTCCTTGGGGTTTTATTGTAAGCAGAGTGGAATGGAGTTTGTCCCCTGACTCTGAGTATATCCATCTTCCCTCGATTCTTTGAGAAATGCCTGAATTAGCATGTGAATGATCCATGATGCCAGTGGCGCTCCGGACTTCAGGGCATCCCAGCATTTACGGTCTGCCAGGGTTCTCTAAACTCCAGCAGCATCTAGACAGGCACCTCTGCAGGCATAAATGATGCCAGCTTTCCACTTTGCCCAGAATCTTGCTAAGAGCATTGAAAGGCATTGCAAGTCAGAATCCAGAAAGCAGAATTAAGGTATACAACTCAAAGGGTTACTTTGAAATAAAATAAAAAATCAGGACCGAAGATTATAACAGTAAGACACCGACAGAGTAGGAAAGGGTTAAAACTTCTTAAGTCTTTTTTGGCTGTCTGCGTTCCTGGGTTCTCATTTAATCTTTTGTTTCTAGTCATCATTTCTCCTCTGGATAATAGGTATGGAAAGTGATGACAAATTCAACACTGTATACTTCATACATAAGGTTCGCTGCTATTAAAAAAAAACAGCCAGTTAATAAGAACAATTGTTTACTGATCAAATCCCAAAAGCCATATTGATTAAACCTTTCCCTATGGTCATTGGCTCTGTAACTTCTGAGCTGATGCTTTTGATGTCCCCAGGTGATGTAACAAGCTAGCAGGAGACATGTTTGGCAGACTACACCTAAACCTAGAACACAACTTTTTAGGAAAGCATTAGTAGCATTAGGAAGCCCCCAATTTCCATGTGGTCTCTGAAAAGTAACTTAATCCAAAATGAGAAGTTTTTTGGGGAATGAGGACAACATATGAAATATATTATTCTGTGTGATTTATGAGCTGAGGATGTCCCCCAGGGAGACGCAGCAGTTCTCTCCATCACTCTCTGACCTCTCGCCGTGAGGGACTGTCATGATAGAGCCAAATATTAACACAGACAGATTCTACAGGATGAAGACAAAAATATATATTCAAACTTGTCCGTTGCCTATAGTGGAGGCTGGTTATCACTCCAAGCCTTATGACAGATGACAAAGTGATAGGGACACAGTGACTAAATGGCAAACTAAATTAAAGATCATTGCTGGGCTGGACAGCAGTAACAACATGTCCTTGTTATCAGATCATCACTGCAACAGAATTATATTGAGTGTCCACACAACACTGCTCTGTTAGCATTGTTTACTGGGGATCAGTGACAAGATGTCCGCTATTAGCTAGATGTCACTGAGCATGCGCTAAAAAATTATCTCCGCAGTTTAAGATTTTTTAAATAACTGAATCACATTAACTGCTGCTGATGCTCTGCACATGTGAAATGACACTAGAGAATCTTACACATTGAGATATTATAGGTTAGTTTTGTTAAACCAGTGTTTCCCAAACTTTCCCTGCAAGGCCCCCCTTTTCATAATAGGAACATTATCAAGCCCCACCCCTATTTAAGACACCGTTTCAGATATTTAGGCCATTTTACACTAGGTCCCCAGTTTGGGAACCACTGTTAGACAATGATTTTCCTGCTTTTTTCCTTTTCCATTTGCTGACTCGCTGAGCCTAAATATCAGCCAGTGTATGGGGGTACTTGCATGGGGAGCTGTTAGTTTTGTGAAGGGATTTGCCCTTAAAAGAGAGTTATTGGTCTATTTGTAGTAGCTGTTGTATTAAATAATGTATGGACCGTTACATCAAAAAACTGGACCATAAACACAAGAACTATTGGTTGCTGCTGAAAATTAATCAGCTCAGGGATTTCATTAGGTAAGACAAGTTGCTCTTAAATTTGTTTCAGTTTTCTTTGTGGATATGTTAAGAAAGAGATTACAGATTTTTTCCAGTGTTGTATGTGAATAGCGAGCTGAAAGGCAGCATCAGTGAGCCCAGTAGTTTTCCATTTCCGTGTCAATATGTACCGTAGTAACTTTGATTCAGTACATGTCTGCAGCACTTCCCTTCATTTTTCCCTACACCTTCCCTTCTAAAGCTTCTGATTTGAGGAACTCATCTGCTTTGTCTGTGTTTCTTACTGATTTGTTCAGTGCTCTCCATCGCCCAGACACCCAGCCTCTCACCCCAGTAATCCACTCCAGGTCTTAAGCCCCCCCATACACCTTCCAATCTTACCATACAATTTCTGTACAATCAACTTTTCTTCTACCAAAACCATGTAATATGAGGAGCTTTTTTAAACCTTCCAATCATTATGTATTCTCTAAGGGAAGCCACTATACTACATAGTTGTAGGTAGATCTAAAGGAAATTGTATGGAGTGATCTAAAGGTGTATGGGGGGCTTTAACCTGGTCGGTCCATAGCAATCAATATTTCCAATTTTATCTGTTGGTAATATCAATCTTCACCTGATTTAAGCAATTTCCGGGCTAATATTCCCTGTGTTTCAACTTCAGTCATAAACATGAAAAATCAATTCTGCAGATTGATTTCACCCTATTCTCAACATCTCCTTGTCTATTTTTAAACACGTTTACAGTGTTGGTGCACAATAATAATTTGTTATTTTTATATTTTTCTGCCTCTCTGATCTCTGCATGTAATGTACAGAACTAAAAAACACACCAACTTCTTCCTTCCTATCCAGCATGAAAACAAAACCATGTAATACCTTTCTAAACCTTCCAATCACTATGTATTCTATCAGGGAGGCCACTATTCTACATAGTTGTTGGTAGCTCTAAAGGAAGTTGTATGGAGTGATCTAAAGGTGTATGGGGACTTTAAAGTAGAACTACTATGGGCAACAAAAAAAGATTGTAAGAAAGGCATAGGCTTACCAATGTCAACGGGGAGCACAAGCAGAGTACTCTGTACCTGATATGGGAAATCACTGGGTAGGTTAAGTTCCAACCGGCTTGACTTAACACCAACTTGAGTTGCAACCAAAATGTTTGTATTAACTTACAACCAGACTTACTACCAGAATCAAGGCCAACCCATGTTTCTGCCTGCTTGGTGGCATTCTTGTGACCCGATGTTACTGAAAAGTACAGGATGTCAAAATGGACCGTCTCGCCAATCTAGAAATGGCTATAAGACCAGATTCCTGATGTTCTCATGGAAGGGGACTTTTCTTTCTAACAATAACCACCTTTCATTTCATTCTCTCTTCCTGAAGGCCAAAGATGTCACCTGAAATGGCGTTTGGAATTTTGGGTGAGAACAACAGGAAAATTATTGGTGTTTCTGGTAAATTACACAGATTATACAACCATTTTATTCAAAAGGGAATGTAAGGGGGACTTTTGCAGGATCAGAATACATTATGGGTATTTTCATTATTTCATATGGTAAAAATAGTCTTGACGTACAACCAACCCTTGGAAACCAATTATGTTTTTAAGTCAAAAGTTCACTGTATAGAGAAATGAGGACAAATTGCAAAATGCCTTGCTGGTATGAAAGCATAAAGCTAGCCATACACGTGTCGGATTCCATGGCCAATTGATCACTCACCCGATCGATTCCGGCGATTCTGCCGGGAATCGCTGGTGTGATCAATCGGCCAATTAAGAGTATCCATCGCTGCATACCACCTTGTCCAACGGATTCCGGGACGATTCTGTGTCTGATTGTCCACCTCACAAATGGCAACTCCCCCTGATCTGTGCAGAATCGGATCAGAAAGACCAACATGTTGGTTCTCTGTCGGATCCGATTCTGGGCCCCTGAACGATCGGACCTGATCGATTGGACAAGGTGGGCTGCATGCGATTCCGGCACGATCGTTTCGCGTGCACGCACCCGGAATCGATCGTGCCGGAATCCAGTGCGAATCCGACACGTGTATGGGGGCCTTAACAGATGTTTTATGTGACATATTCTTTCTACTCATCAGATAAACAAGCCAACTATGTGCACCTTCCCTCAAATAGTTTGCTTTTATTTAAATAGTGCATAAAGTACAATGTATTCTTGTGCATCATCAAGCTATGTTTTCATTCTGTGGAGTAAACAATTATAGTTTAATTGTTTCAAATTTACATTGTCAGTGAACCTAGAATGTCAATTTAAATCACTTATTACAGCTACACAGATCAATATTTGGACAGCTTTGTACCAGCCCATATGTGTTGGGAAGCCTATTGATTTTGTCATGGGAAAGATGCCTTTTTTAATTACCTTTTTCATTGTGGAGTGTTAACCAGGTTTGCCTGATGTAGACAGCAAGGTTAATTGTAAATGGAAAAAGTTTAGTGAATTCAGTGAAAGTTGCCCCTACCCCATGTGATTCTGAAGGTCATTTAGGTGTATATAGTCCGAAATAGTGCGTAAATTACTTTTTAAAATGATTTTGCCAGGTCGTGTCATCCACCACAGACAGTGGATGCAGCAGCAAAGACACACAGAATGAGTCAACACTAAACGCTGTGTTTCATACAAGAAAGCACATTGTCATTATAAAAAAGTATATCTGTAAAGCTACTGAATGTGCTCTGAACTTGACTCATGGCAGTGCTGCATCACCTGTGTTATCTCGTGGATGCCGTTTCAGAGTACAACTGTAGTACTTTTATTGTACTTCCACACGGACTTGCAGATTGTACAGGTCACTGTGCGGTTTGCGTGGTCTACAGTGAAGTATTTCCATATTTGTTATATGTGTCTGTGCCCTTCTGCTTCTGCTGCCATGTCTCTGGTCTTCCACTTTTTATAAAGTGACTATATATATATATATATATATTGATTAGGTAAAGGAACATGTGACAGAGACTGCATTGTGTATACAAGTGCACATACAGTGAGAGGGAAAAAAAACTCTGAAGTCGAGCCGTCGCCTAATCCGACTTTTCTGTCAATGTTTTAGTCTGCAATAAGTTATTAGATCTATTTATTTGCCATATTTTTTGTTGAATATATGTTTATTAGAATTTTCAAATGCACATTACAGAGTATACAGTAATCATAGAAAGAAGAATCAAAGGCCAAAAACAAGAAATGTGGCAACAACTAGGGTCCCCATAGGTGTATTGATACACAAAAACGTCTTGAAGACCGACAACAGATGTGGAGGAGAGGGTACACATGGTGTGGTTGCTGAGGAGGGGGGGGGGGCTGTGTGTCTTAGTAAAATTCATGGAGATAACTGGCTCACAACAGCAGCAAGTGTCTACCAGCTGTGTGTGTGTCTCTGCTCTGATGGCTCATCATACATTGTGTTATCTGAGTTGCATATAGCAAAAAAAAAATCCAGCCCTATTTTTATGTGAAATTGTAAGGTTGTGATTTTCGATTCCATTTTCGATCTTGATCTTTTCATCGGACGCCAATCGTAAGTGAACCCAAAGTAGATCCACGCGGAAGGTCCGATCGTAATATGCCCAAAATCTGTGATTTTAGTTTAGATCCCAAAACACAGGAAAGAGTCATATATAAAAATTTTAATCGACCCGACCAACAAACAAAATGCTACGAAATGCTAAATGTACTATCGACAAATATTTTCCAACATGTCCGATCACTTTTCGATCGATGTTTTGATCGGTATCGAACTATTTTCGAACCATGTGTGCAGTATACGATTTTATCCGATTGATCTAAACTTTAATCGTTTTAGGTCGATCGAGCGCTAAAATCTAACCATGTATGTCTAGCTTAAGTGAGTCTGAAAGGTATCCAGCAGCTGACCAGGCTTAAGTCACTTTTTTGTCTCTATTGGGTGTAGGTTGGTCAGTGCCTTGGTAAAAATATAAAGTTATATTATGTGTTCCAGTACCACAAGTTTGCTCGCCCTATGACACCAAGGGCAACCTGTAGACAAGGATGACCCAAATCTCTTTTTTCAGTTTATAGAACAAGTGCCTCATTGTTTTGCAATTCCAGAAAGTTTCTTTCCACTACAAGGGCACAACTTTTGATAAACGTTTTTTTTTCTTTGGATGCCAAAACAAAGCCTGATAAGTACCAGCACAGTAAAGTGCAATTTTATCACGCTGACTTTGTGGCATGATCTGTGGAGGATATTTATATCCTGCTGTGCTGGAACTAGCAATAGAAGACAATGTCACAGATCTCTTTCCACCAATCGCACAGAATTCTACACACAACACCCTATAATGAAAAAGGTTTACTTAAAGTTTTGGCGCATTTATAAAAAAAATGGGAAATCATATGTTCACAGCCTTTGCTTAATACTTTGTTGATGCCCCTTTGGCAGCAATTACAGCCTCAAGTCTTTGTGAATATGATGCCACAAGCTTGGCACACCTATCCTTAAGCCTGCCACACACACGCCGATGTGTGTAGCAGACTAGTCCCGATATCTTTCCGGGATGCTAACGTGATGACACATGCCGTTTATCGGCATGTGTATGCCTAGCATTAGCCAGTTTCACCCATTCCTATTTGCAGCCCCTTTCAAGCTCCATCAGGTTGGATGGAAAGTCATGGTACACAGCCATATTAAGTTCTCTCCAGAGATAGTCAATCTGATTCAAGTCTGGGCTCTGGCTGGGTCACTCTGGGACATTCACAGTAGTAGCAGTAGAGTAGTCCTGAAGCCACTCCTGTGATATCTTGGATGTGTGCTTAGGGTCGTTGTCCAAGAGCGTTTTGGAGCAGGTTTTAATCCAGGATGTCTCTGAACATTGCTGCAGTAATCTTTCCCTTTACCCTGACTAGTCTCCCAGGTCCTGCCACTGAAAAACATCCCCACAGCATTATCCTGCCATCACCATGCTTCACTGTAGGGATGGTATGGGCCTGGTAAAGAGCAGTGCCTGGTTTCCTTCACATGCAACTCCTGCAATTCACACCAAAGAGTTCAATCTTTGTCTCATCAGACCCGAGAATTTTGTTTCTCATGGTCCGAGAGTCCTTCAGTTGCCTTTTGCCAAACTCCAGGTGGACTGCCATGTGCCATTTAATAAGGAGTGGCTGCCGTCTGGCCACCCTACCATACAAACTTTATTGGTGGATTGCTGCAGAGATTGTTTTCTTATTGGAAGGTTCTTCTCTCTCCACAGAGGAGCTCTGGAGCTCTGACAGAGTGACCATTGAGTTCAGCTTTTGGTCTTGATGAGTCCGGGTGGTTTTGAACATTTTTCACTTACACATGATAAAGGCCACTGTGCTCATTTGTACATTCTAAGCAGCAGAAATGTTTCTGCAACCTTCCTTAGGTTTGATCTACAAGGCAATTCCTTGGTTTAAGCTCCGAGATGACCTGTCAACTGTGGGACCTTATATAGACAGGTGTGTGCCTTTCCAAATCATGTCCAATCAACTGAATTTATTACAGGTGGACTTCAATAAAGCTGCAGAAACATCTCAAGGATGATCAGTGGAAACAGGATGCTCCTGAACTCAATTTTGAGCTTCACGACAAAGGCTGTGATTACTTATGTACATGTGCTTTCTCAATGTTTTCAATTTTAAAAAATCCTAAACGTTTTCAACATTGTCATTATGGGGAGTTTGAAGAAAAAAAATTAATCCATTTTGGAAAAATGTGAAAAAGTGATGCACTGTGAATACTGGATGCACTGTATGTATAATTACTGACAATGCTAGGGAGAGTAGAGTGTAAACATTAATGTAAATGGTTTATTATTCTCTGACCGATCCTGGACAATAAAGCTATATAAATGTGTGATAATACTGGGGGGGATCCTCAAGTGATCTAAACATGTGTTCTCTTTAGAGCATAATGAAAAATGTCAGAGCTATATAAATGTGTAACCGTTATTGTGTGAGAGGGATGAGTGCGTCAGAGTGTAGTTACGTCTGTAGGCAGAGGGTAATATAGAGATGTCTACGTTATACAAAGTATACAAACTGTGTGTGTCTGTGTTGGGGGCATTTGAGTTGAAGCTCCTCTGGAGTGATATAAATGGCTCAGTGTTCTCCATTCGGCACATAAGAACATGTCAGGGATGTTTGCTGCTTATGTTCCTGACACGTTTTCTTGGTGAAGAAACTTTAGTATTATCATCTCAACATTCTATCCTAATAATATTATGTTTGCCCTTTTTTCCAGCTTTAACTTTTCCAAGACTCAAAAAATAAAGCATTGTTTTTTGTCTTCCTACGATATTTTGTAAGGCACAGGCCTACACTGGCACTTCATTCCCTTTAGGGGATTACATGGGGTGTAACCACTGCGTGGTTTTCTGAATGCTGAAAAGGCTTCAGCCAGTGTAGCTCCTACAGACAGCTTATATCAGTGTTATGTGGAAGCAGAACGAGTAGGATATAATGCTTTTTTATGGGGGGGG
>CM070040.1:46523177-46539621 GCA_036250615.1 Ptychadena robeensis
TGTGCCAAGCTTAGTAGTGGGTTATGATCTTCTGCTGAAGATAGGACAGTGGAAAGGCTACAAGAAGAGGGAGGGGCGAAGGGGGGAGGCACTTCAAACATGATTCATGATTTCACTGGAATCCCATAGTCATGTGTAAAGTTGAAGCTAACAATCTAGTATTTGTCGCCTCGCCTCAGATGAATGAGGCAGTTCAGTCTGAACTATGGCGATCCATTCCTCACCCTTGTACAAAGCGTTCTAGTCTGAACAACAAGCATTACTTATTATCAGCGAGAGTTAAGGCTGCCATACACACCACCGAGCGGCGGCCGATTTGCTGTGACCGATGGGCGTGTGGGTATGCCGATCGGGGGAGCCCACATGGGGGTGACAGACGCTGTCGCCCACAGCTCGGTGCCAGAGAACGGACACTGTCCGATAATTCTGGCGATGGTGTAGTCTCAATGAAGACCGGGTCTTATGCTGTAGCTCTGGAGAGCAGTGTGATGACGTCATCACTCTGCACTCTAGAGCTCAATGAGAGCTGTCTGTCGGCCCCATCGGTACGGGTGTGTGGGGGCCTTAGGCTAGGGGGTCACAGTGGGCGCTGATATGTTTACACTGCATGAATTATTCTTATAGCAGAGAAAGTCATTATGTTCGTTATGACTGTTTTGTTAATTGCGACAATTTGAAGATAATTTTTTAATTTTAATAAAAAAAAACAAAACATTTATTCCATTTAAATTTTAGTAGGATTCGGAGTCGGTCCATTTTTTGCGACTCCAGGGACCCAAAAATGTCTCCGACTCCTCGACTCCGACTCCACAGCCCTGCACACAATTGCAGAGAATTGTAAGGAAAACCAACCAGGTATCAAGACCAGGCAATACTATTGCCATTCTATCAGCTCAAACCAAGTCTGATCTCTGATTTTCTCTGATTTTCCTCCTGAGCACCATTGGTCTTTGGATAGAGATAGTAATCAGAAATCAGAATTAGATCAACAGTTTCTGAAATGCTCATATTAAATTTGACACTTTACCAGGTTGTCTTGGCAATGTCTTTATTCTTAAATGCATTGAGTTGCTGCCATGTGATAGATTAGATAGTTTTGTTAACAGGAGATTGAGCAGGTATAACTAGGAATGTTTGTGTGTAAAAGTGTATATTACATGTTTAGAGTTCCATCAAAGGATTCTGTATAATGTGACATACCTGCACTGATGGGGTGGGGTTATACTGGAAGTGCTGTTCACAGAGTAAAAAAAACATCTGAACATCTATAGTCTGGTCTTCCTTCTGCGCAAAAAAAAAAAAAAGGTAAAAATCATTCCAGACATGTATTCTAATGTCAAAATAGAAAAGAATCACATTATTATGTTCCCACTTACTACCATCTCCCTTCATAAATGTATGTCAGGTGCAGCGTGGCAGGTCATGGGTTTTCCAGCCTTACATTTTTCTAAATGTACCCTTTTATCTAGTTTGTGTAGTGGTTTCATTAGCCATTGGAGGATTGCAGTGTTTCCTGCATCAAATCTCTAAATACTAAAAACCAGAAAGTGATCTGAGAATGAATTCTATAAGTAAGCATCTTGGTCAAAAACACTTTAATGAGTCTACTAGCCTCACAGTTGCTAATGCAAGGGTTTGTTTCAGTGGACATGGTACATGACTAAGGGCATCTCTTTCAGACAGCTCCACATAGTGTATAAGGCTCCATAGATCTTGAGTTCTCCTTTAATGTCAGGATTCAGAACAGAAACTCCGTTTGTTTTTGCAAGTCCTTTGCATCAGTTCCACTCATAATTGGAAGCGGTGAAGTACCAGGTACAGGTACTGAGTCATGTGATTACCAAGAACCGGTTTGGTGTAACCTCCACTATGATGTCCTGTTATCAAGTTATCATTCTTAATCAGTAATTTAAAGCTTGCAGGGTCATTTGATAGCTTAGAGAGTATTATGTATTAAAAAGCATGATGATGAACATACTTTTGGTACTATCTACTATAAACTTTTAAATGTGCTTAGTAGACAGAAAAAAGACTTGTGTACAACTGTACTTTTTATATTTTTTACATGGTATGTAATTCGATATCTGATTGGAGTTTTTTTTTAATATAACATGTTTTGGGTTTATTTTTATTTTTTTAGGTGCCCGACCTAAAAGGCTCCATCGAAACAGTATGGACAGCTTGGACCTGATAAAGCTTCCCTCAGAAAAGGTAAGGAACCTGATTTTGAGTAGCATGCAAACCTTCCTACTGCCTATCTACACGTCTTCTCCTTTCTGGTGTAGTTTGGGTGGGGCGTTATATACTTTAAAAATGTCATATTTGCATGAGTTGCATTATGATGCAATAAGAACTGTGAAATGCTGCAGCAGTTCCCGTGCAGAGGAGCGTGAGCAGCTGTGTTTTAACAATGTCCCGTCTGAGACACCTTTATCTCTGCACGGTGTGCCCAGAGGAGTCCAAAGATAGGAGCTGCGTCTGGGGAAATGTACAGATATCTCCGTACAGGTAAAGGCTGCCACACACGCACTGATTTTGCCTATCGGGGGTGCCCACATGCTCGGTCAGCCAGAGAACGGACATGTGTGATAATCTCTGGCCGATGCCGTTAGTTTTAATGGAGACCGGTGTCTCCATTGAAACTAACGGCCGGCACACAAAGTGTGCCCGCCGATGCTGTCAGTGATGGAGAGCAGCGTGATGACGTCACTCCATAGCTGTTCTGTGCTGCTCTGTCGGCCCCCACTCAGTACTTCTATCTTTTATTTATAGATTTCCCCAATAATAGTGGCTTCTGATCTATTCCTTACAGACCCACAATGGTGACAGTCATCACATGCCAAGCCTAAAGAAGGACCGAAACGCAAAACCAGCAAGAAACAAGAAATACAAGGAGAATCAATGTGCCACAGATGCCCAATCCCCGGATGGCACACCAGTTGACACTATGGATGTTCGTGTTCAGATGCCACACCTGGTAAGAAGGAAGTTATTATCATTTCATTTTATACAAGATATAAGAAGTCATCTTTTTTTCTGTGTAGTCTGCTATCTTTTGGCTTCTCATTGGGCCATTGTTGATGTGTTTTGTATGCTTTAGAACTGCTTACCTATCTCTTCTTTATATGGAAAGGTATTTTTAGTGCCTTCTTAGTGATCTCATCTCAAACCTTTGTCAGAAGTATGGTGTGTGCCATCTTCCCACTAAAGCCTGTTAAATAAACACGGTCTTTAAAACCACTATAGGAGGTGGAATCTGCTGTTTAGATTTGTATGTTTCTACAGTGAAAGCTCCACTCTAGGGTTGTTGGCTGCCTACTGCTGGTACTAGGTCTTAGATTTCTCTGTCAGATTTCCTTCAGATCTCCTTTTGTTTTACCAAAACCATGTAATATGAGGGACTTTCTTAACAATCAAGTCTACATGTGTTCAATCGTAGAGGACCCGGCACTACATAGTTGTTGGTAGATCTAAGGGATATCTGGCAGAGCGATCTAAAGGTGTATGGCCAGCTTTATACTATACGTCACATTGCATTTTTCACCTATATTTTGTGCAACAGAAGAATGCAAGAAAGGCAAACTCCACAACAAGTGGTGATCATAGTTGAAAAATCTAGCTGTCTTGTGGGTTTCCAAAAAAGGTGAAAGTGTCCAGGACTTCAATGCTAAATGCCAGCCACCCCTGAAAACCGGGGGGGTTGCTCTAGATTAGCAGTTTGCTCAGTAAGAATGATTGTTGGGTGATCATTTCTAGAAATATTGCGCAGCTAAAGGATTCTTCTGGATTTAATATTTATGTTGTTTGGGGTTTACATGCATTGATTGGCCCCCTCCACCCTGATGTGTGAGAAGCAGTGCTTGTGTTGTACTTTGATGGCAAGTGCTCTCTAGTGACATCCGGTGGCTGAAGCTGATATTGCAGATTGAGTTGAGATTACAGCTCCACACAACTTCACTTTATCATATATACACTACTGTAAAAGGGTTTTTTATTGGCAATTTATATTGTTTTTATTGTTAATTGTAGGGCAAAATCTGACAAGAGAAAAGTTGCACTACTGAAATATGATACTGAGTTATATACTGAGATCTGGGGGTTCAAATGGTGTTGTACTGTGAGATTTAACCCAAAGCCAGCTGTTGGCCTGTGGATGGAGACAGCTAACCGGAGGCTCAATCAGGAACAGCGAGGTCAATCTGCAGCAGAATCAACCATGCAGGAAGCTGACGCAGAGGACAGTGAGGGAGACAGTGAGGTAGACCACATACATATGGGTTGAGTACCAAACATCATCTCCTGGTACTCATCCGAGTAGCTCACAAAAAAGTTATGTGCACTCCAATACAACAAATAGCCATAACATTATTTTATTACTAGTAACAGCAAAAATCCCCCAATTGCTCAAAAGGAGCCTCTGCTCTGCCAGGTAACAGCTATTTTAAAACTTCTTTTCCAAAATGAATAGTGAGTTAAGCAGCTTGGGAACATTTGATGGTATTTGTGTGTGTGCTTTCATCTGTGTAAAATGTGCTGTAAATGCCTGTGTGTATGAGGTCTAACCACAACTCTGCAAGTCTACTGCTGTGCTACTTTTGTAGAAGCTGCAAATATCCACACTTTTTGCAAGCAGAAATCAGCCATTTACCTTGTACAGCACACCCGTGCATGTTTCAGAAGATTAGAATAATTGCAGGCTGAATGTTTAAAGTGATGAACACGTCCCATTAACCATTAAAAGAATTACGAAAGAGGTGCGGATAACAATGCTGGATTACTTTAATGGAGAGATGAAAGGTGACGCTTTTCATTAAATTGTTACCAAACCTAAATGCTGCTCTCTTCGATTTCCTGAAAGCCTTCTTAAAGGACGTAATATATTAAAGGAGACATATAGCCATCTGTACAGAGTTTTTAGTGGTGAATGCTTAGAGAAATGTTGGGAAAGAAGACAACCAGCTAGGTTCCTGTATGCCCCAACTCAACAAATAAAGGCTACTATAAAAAAAATTCCCTTTTTTACTCAATTTTTAAAAATTGAAAAATAAAAATAGTATTTTTGTTGTCAACTGTATTATTATTAGACATCAAAAAATTTCCTAAAAAACATAAAAAAAAACTTATTGAAAGGAAGTAGAACAAAGCCCCAAAGCTCCAGTGGTCACCAATGCATTAGATGGGCCCCTAATTTACTTCTGTTGAACACGTGTAACCCAGAAAACCAGTTCACCTCGTGAAACCAAATGAACTACCATCTGGTCTCAGATTTGCCCAGCATTCTGCCCAAAATATTTATGGTTTGCCAGTAACTTAAACACATGAGACCAATGAACAATGATCTTTTGTGTGAAAATTTAATAGGTATATGACCATAAGAAATCCCAACCTATCATTTTAATATTGTGTTTAACACGAATACAAGGTACCGTATATACTCTAGTATAAGCTGACCCGAATATAAGCCGAGGTACCCAATTTTAGACTCGAGTATAAGCCTAGGGAGGGAAATGCAGCAACTAAGGCAAAAAAACACACAGCAAATTTGTGATGATATCATCACTAAAATTGCTGGAGATGTAGAGAAGGGTTGGGGGAACATTGTAAAGAAAAAAGTATTGTTCTAGCATATCATGTTTTTGCACAAAATAAGTTACAATTTGACTTGACTTTGAAACAACTACATATGCTAGAGGGGGCTTTGCAATTCACTTATAAATTCCACCTACAAAATGCTGCGATTTAAATTTTTTGACCTGAATATGAGCCAACTTTTATTTTTGGAGCACATTTCAGGTGCTGAAAAATTTGGCTTATATTCGAGTATATATGGTAAGTAAGAATTTAGGTAGACAGTTTTACTTCTGTGTCTTCTCCTTGCTGCTTTAAGGATTGCCCACATTCTGTGCCTATAGTAACCATATTTCTCCCCACAATCCAAAGCACAATAAATTTTAAACTAGACAAACTGGTGCTGCATATGTACACCAAACTTCTTACAGGATGTGCTGCAATACATGTCTACTACACCGGTCAAAAAAAGAATGCTTTAGTCCTCATAACCATATCTTCACCACCACAATCTTCAACTTTTCCCTGAACAAGGATTCCCTAGTTGATTTTCTCCCAACCCAAAGGTTGTCTGTGGCAGTAAATTACTAGTAACTTCTCTGCTTTTGATGCCATTTTTAAGAAACTTTCCAACTTAAGCCGAGACAGAGCATTGGCTGTACTCCTATCTACTCCTTGCACACCCACAGCCTGCATACAGCGGTGTAAACAATACAAGACTAAATGTATTCAATTGACCGCCAGAAAATATGCTGCAAGCCTTTCCACTGCCAAAACTACAACCATGTTATTAACAAGTTAATCTCAAATTGGAAGAGATTCTATGTAAACCTTTCTGTGGATGTTACAAGTGTTCATTCTACACTTTTAATCTGATGTTTGTCATCATCTTGCAATTGCAGTCTTTGCACCTCTAGAACATAAAATTCACTTTATCTCTTTATATTCGTGTGTGGTCACCAGACTGTAAACTAAAGAGTTTAATGATTATCAGCGACATTAAAGTATACATTTCAGCTTTATGTAATAAAACATTTTGTCCCTGAAGCTTAAAGCGGACCTACCACCAGAAATCTATGTTTTAATGAATGGCACTAGAATAATAATAGGGAGGAATGCAGTGAATATAAAAAACTTACCTGTAATGACCAATTTAATAAAATAATCCCACAGCTCTTCTCACTTCCTGGTTCATTTTAGGCAGAAATAGGCAGGACGTCACAGGAAGCTTAGATTTCTCAGTGGTCTGCTTTGAAAATTCCCATAGAAGATCACTGAACGCCCCCCAGTGGGCACCCGCGATATTGCACCCCAGTTTCATGTGTTGCCTTCAGCGAACCAGGAAGTGAGGGTTATCTTGTTAAAATGGTCATTACAGGTACATTTAAGAGTGTTTTTTACTGCGTTCCTCCCTATTATTGGCACTTAAAACATAGATTTCTGGTGGTAGGTCCACTTTAACTGTTTTTAAAAAATGTAAAAAAAATTTTATTTATATCTGTGTTTTATTGTAATGTGCAAAGGACATACAGTATTTTTCGGACCATAAGACACACTTTTCCCCCCAGAAATCAGAGGGAAAAGTGCCTGCGTCTTATGGTCTGAATGCGAGTCGCGCCTTTGCTGCCTGCCAGCTCTCCCGGCAAGGAGATTAGTGGGGGAGCTGTCAGATGAGAGATCCGCCCATGTCCATGTATTATTTCTTATACCAGCAGTTCAGAGCCCTGCTGGTAAAAGCAATGAAGAGAGAGATAGGAATTTATCTTTCTATATCTCTTTCCATGTCTGTGGGAGCTGCCATCACTCTGCAGCTTTCACTGACACAGGCAGAACCAGAGGGTGAGAAGAAAGCAGACTCTGCAGCCGTACCCCCCTGCAGCCCCCCTCCTCCCGATCAATAAAGAAGATGACATGTGTGCTGTGATAGTACTGCTGCTAGTGACAAAGTTGGTATTGCATTGATTCATAGCATTGATCGAATTCATCTGAACTCTTCAAGTATTTTTTTTTCTGGTTTCCCTGCTTTAAAAACTGGGTGCGTCTTCTGGTCTGGTGCATCTTATAATCTGAAAAATACTATAGTCCGGTACTATAAAGGACTTTTTCAAAATGTAGAAACCTTTTGGCTTCTAAGATTTCTGTTACAACTGCTACAGCAAGATCCATTGCTTTTTTTTTCAAAACGTGGCTCCATTAACTGATTAATAGCTGCCTTTGACACTGTTGTGCTTTTGCAAGTTTTCTTTTTAAATGAATATTTATTTATTGTCCAAAACAATGCAAAGAACAAGAACAAAAAGGTACTGGATCAAAAGATAAGAGAGAAAAGAAGCAGTCGAACAGTGTAAAACAGATGTTGAATCCAATCAACCAATACCAACAATTGTCAGTCTCTGTAGAATATATTCTGGCACAAAAGGACTGGCACAGGAGTTTATAATTCGGTTCCAGGTCCAATGTGTTGATCGAACATGTAGGCTAGGATCAGTATACGTGCAATCTGTTCTTGCATGTTCCTGGGTGGGTTAAGCTAGCCACACGTGGTTCAATTGACTGTACAATAAATTTTTTTAGTCGATTGATTGAAAATTTAAGCATGTCCACATGGTACGATCATTGAAATTCGATTTTAATTGTCATTTTTCTCGATCGAAATTTTATCGGACCAGTTGGAAAATTTTGATTGATTGTCCCCACATTGTGTCTCATTTTTTGTACTGTTGTTTAACCCGTCCAATTGAGATTAGATTCAATCAATTAGCATACTGTAACTTCCGGGAGGAGGGAAATGCAATAGTCATTTAAAGCATGCATTGTAATGGCGATGTAATGGCGATGCAATGGCGATTGTAATGGTGATTGTAATAGCGATGCAATGGCGATGCAATGGCGATGCAATGGCGATTGTAATGGCGATGTAGTGGCTTGTGTGTCTGTTCACTGACACACAAGCATGCAAATGGCGATCTCTGTGAATACATCTCCTAATGTAATGTAATCCACGATTATAATGTACTGGATTAAAATGCATAGATATGACCTATGGGTTTTTGATCCCTCTGTGACCATCATTGGTCCCTTTTTGATCACTCTGTGACAATCGCTTTTTGATCACTCTACGTTTAAAAACTATTGAATTCAATTGAAGTCGGGCTTTGATTGCATACTCAATGTGGTGTGTACTTCGATTCAATTACAATCGACATACGTTTTAATGATCGAAAACTTAGATCGAAGTGATGATCGATTTGATGTCAATTGAACCATGTATGGCTAGCTTTAGGGAATGTATCTTGCAGTAAAATACTATATATCCTGAAAAGCATATGTGTCCTCTGTTCAATATCAACACAGAGACCCTAACATTTAGTCATGATAAGATAGGTCTAATCCTCCCTTACAAACTCTGTGCAATTGCAAGAACCTCAATTGATCAGTGGGAATGTCCCCAAATTATTGCCCTGTGATATTAAAACACATTTCTCTCCCCATGTTAAAACCAAGAAAACAGGTAGGGCATTTATAGGTAACATTTGCAGTGGATATAAATGTATTCATAATAACAACATTCATCCAACAGTGGTAGGAAATTATGACTAAATAAATCATTATAGTTAGGGGAGAGGCCAAATCAACCGATATTTTAATTTGTATGTATGCCATGTAAAGGGAATGGCACTTTTCAAGTTATCTTCTAGGTTGGGGTCTATTACTATGGGCATCAACTCCTTTACCAATACCCCAGTTCATGTTAAAATTTGATTTCCATATGGGAAGAGTGACAGCTGGGATTGCACACACAAAACAAGATAGCATCCCCAAAACGAAGAGTTTGTGATGAGTCTGGTCAATTAAGGCCTCTTGTATGCTTGGATTGAACTAAATGTTTTAGAAAATTGGTTCAAGGTTCAGTACAGAGTGATTGACAGTGGGCACCCCTGCATAGTGCCATTACTATTATAATAAAAGGAGAGGAGATGCAGACATTCACTTTAAGTGAGGGGGAGTTATAGAGAGCTTCTATGCACCTTAACATAGTGTTCCATATTACTGCCATCATGAATGCAGAGTCTACTCCATCAAATGTTTTTTCAGCATCTGCTGGTAAGAGAAGACTGAAGTTTCCCCAATTCTTCATTCAGGGAATTGTGGGGAGGGCCCTGATGGAGTTGCCCTTTGCCTGTCTTCCTGCAACAAGCCTGTCTGGCATGTTGCACCAGATCCGGGATGTAAGACACACTCTCTCATTTTAAATATAAACTAACCATTACACGCAGTGCAACACATTCTATCAATCAGAATGATTCTATTAGTACACAAATACAAGTGCAAAATACTACAAACTGACCCTAAATCCATGAGTAAACAGATATTTCTTTGGATATTGTGGGAGCCAGAAATAAAAGATCAGCCTTTATTATTTATTTTTTGTCTTTTTGACCAGCATTTAGTATTGCAGCCCCCCATTCCTGTTTCAAACTAGCTGTGCTCAGCTGCATCCTTCCATTCGAAAAAAGCTCTAATAATCGTATCAAATTAGTTAAGTGAGAGGTGAGCTGGAACAGAGGAAGGAATACGTTTGATTTACATGCTAATTATTCACACAATGAGCTGAAAGTTGTTGTATCCCTATGAAAGGACATAATTAGCTTGAGAGTTTGAGAGAAGTGGATACATATCACAAAACAATGCAGAGAACTCAATTACCATAGTGGTGACAGGCTGGGGGGAAATCGAGATGGGTGCAAGCTACAGGAAGATCGTACAAAACAAAAAACGTATGTAAACATAGAAATTTAAAGATGAGCTCCAGAATAACCAAATACTTTCCTTATAAAATAGTTTTATGTATTCTTACGCTGCCAAGATTCTTGGTCCTTTACCCACCACTCCTCTGGTGTCTACATGCAACCCTAAATGGCTGAGTCTATTAGGCATCTCCCAAAGGTCTAATTTTAAGGTTGTACAGCACTATGCATGTGTCACTGGTACTTTTATATGGTAATATCTAGGTTCAGTAAGCCATTGGGTTCAGATAATTATCATATTTTTCAGACTATAAGACGCACCAGACCATAAGACATAATCAACGTTTTGGAGAGAAAAACTTGCTGGAGATGTAGGGAAGGGTTGGGGGTATACTACAAAAAAGAAAGTATGTCTCTAACACAAACAGTTTTTTCATAAATTAAGTTCAAAGTCAAGTCAAAATTTTGAAAATCGGAATTTCGACTTTAACTTTGAACTTAATTTATGCAAAAATAACATGTGCTAGAGCAAAACTTTTTTTTTTCAAATGTTCCTCTAACCCTTCTCTACATCTCCATTATACCATTTTCAGGGGCTTTGCAATAAGCTCACAAAGTTAGGAAGTTGAAAAATTCGACCATCTCTAGTCTTTGCTGCAGGGCTTAAACTTAAGCATGTGTTTATACGTTAGCAGTTCCCATTCTCTGAACACACTGACAAACTTAGTAAGACACATTTTACAATTTGGCACTGAACAACTTACCCATTAGCAGCTGTTTACATATGGGAGGCAATATGAGTCTTTGTCACAAAATGTATTTATTGCAATGCAGAATGTTAATTGGTATAGACATTGTGACGCAGAGTTCTTTCAGTGTTGTCCCATTGTCAGCCATGATGTAGTCACCTGTGGTGTTCAAGAAGCTTCAGGAAAGCCTGGCAGTGTTTGTTGATCGGCCGGGTTCTGCTGATCACTCCTGGAACACCATGTACAAATGAAGACCTTGTAAACGTTGGCTAGACAAGCTGTGAATTGATACTAATATATCTTTGTGCCGTCATTGCCTCTTCCAGAGAGACGGCGGAGGAACTGTTTATAAATGTAGGTTTTCAGCATGAATTTTAATCTACTTTTTTCTGAAAATGAGCCAAAACCTCAGACAAAACGTATCTGCAGACGTGCTCTCTACTGTGTCTTCGATCCTATAAATGTAAACACCATTCTGTTAGTGGAAAATCTGATTGCTATGAGCAGCTATTTTAAATAGGTTACAATGTATATAAATGGTTTGGTTTTTGGTTGGTTTAAGTGAGGTTCCATTTTCTGCTGTTTATAAGATGAGATATGGGAACCTGCTTCACGCAACTACTGATGGTGATGAAAGTCACATTTAATATGGAGCAAAAGGAGTGAGTGTGCATGGTTTGAGCAGTCAGGGGTCCCATATATGTGGCCCAAAATTGTCTTGTGACATCATCATCAGAGGGCTATGAAGATTTGTGTCATATTCACAAATCTCCACTCATAACTGTTATGACCAATCACCAGGTCAGGTTTTAGAGCATGGAAAAGGATACAATGTTCCCTACTATTTAGAACATTTGTATGACTAGATGATGGTAATCCCTTCTGATGCAGGAAATGGTTAGGTAATTCAAGAGTAGCATACCACAACTGTGTACTCAAAGTGTGTCCTGTGTCTGTATTGATCTACGTTCCCGGGAGATAAACAGACACTGGCAACACAATGCAGATAACACAAGCACCCGGAATGATTGTAATAATTCTGATGCTCATATACCGGAGACTGTTTCATAAATAACATTTAATTAAAATATAAAAGCACATTGGCTGGCCAAAATGAAAAGTGGGATCTTTTTTTAAAGAACAGACAGAAAAAAAGAGATATATGGAATAGATAGTAATGATCTCCAAAACTCCCTAAAAAAGAGAACCAGCACATTTCTGTATCATACCACTCTCTGGTGGCTGTATGTTCACCAAATGGCACTAAATTCTAACTTGAAGCCAAGTCCTGACTTGTAGCCGAGTGTCACGCTTCCAGCTTCCTTCAACCCAGTACACACCTCAGCACCTAGTACAGAGCTGTGCAGTAAGAAGTCTACTAGGTTGATCAGGTCCCTTTATGATAGAGACAAACGCTCAGCTAGAAAGAAAAGTTGAGCTCAACCAGTGTTCAGATTAAGCCATGCTTTCATTTTTTATTTGTCTGCCAGAATACCCATGTATATTATTTAGTGCCAGATATTAAAATCATTTTTGTTATATGTTATAATTGATGAAAGGCCAACTACTAATGCTACTGAACCATTAAAGCTGGCCAAACATGGGTCGATTTTCTTGTTCAATTCTCGAATGTTCAATCGCAGTGCGCGTTCAGGGTGATCGTTTGGGTACCCTTTTATGGATTGATCCAGCTTGAAGAAATGTCGATCGGACAGGGAACCAACATGTTGGTGAATCCCTGTTTGATCACCATTACTTTAGATTGGGACCCTGGTATCAAAAGTGTTCGATTGTGGAAAGTGGTGTGCATATATGCGCAAGGGTATCAACCTGTGTATGCCCACCTTAAGAGCCAATGTCTCCCTAGTGTAAGCTACAGAAGTAAAATGCAGTAGCAATTAAAGTATATCTAAGGGCCCTTTCACACGTCTTTACGCATTTACACTTTGCTATGTTGAGCTATAAGTTAATGCACCGCAGCACAGATTTTTCTACCGCAGCTCTAGCATCTCCATTACACTAGTATGGGAAAGTTAAGGCAGGGTTTTATTTACTTACAGCTGACATAGTCACATTAACACAAATGGTCAATTACCAGTAAATACTGTGCGGCAACCACAGTACGCATAATGTAAAAGGACCCTAAAGCTAAATCATTTTTAGTTTTGGGAAGGATTGCAATATTTGTTATATGCTTATTACTATCTAGATCCCCATTGGGGCAAGTTATTTTGTAAATTTAACGTTAGGTACAAAAACTGTAAAAACATATTGACTCGAGTATAAGCTGAGGGTGGGAAATGCAAATTTAGATAGTGGAGTTTTCTAGAGAAAAATATAGAGAAAGCACAATTGCCTCTAGGAATGAATCAAACAGGTAAATCTTAATGTAACAACCTCAATAAACTTAAGAGAACACAGGTTTGTTGTTATTACAGGATGGGGTTTCACTTGCACTTTTTCAAACATTTCATTTCCATTTAAAAAGTGTTTTTAATTATTCTTATCGGGACCAATACATGGAATGGAAATTTATTTTCATTTTTGAATCATGTAATATGGAGTGTTCTGTTTGAATTTCTATTAAATTCATTCTCTGGTAAGCAGCCACCAGATGGCAGTGTGGTGCTGTTTGTTTACATTGCATTAGCTGGTGCTGGAAACTCAACAGAGCTTCACAGAGGGTGCCGATGCCTGCGATTCAGTGACCCAGGACAGGTGAGTGGACCCTGACTCGAGTATAAGCTGAGGGGAGCTTTTCAAGCCCATTTTTTGGCTGAAAAAGTAGGCTTATACACAAGTATATACGGTAGGTTAGAAGTCAGATTTCATGGAAATATTGAATGTACTAAAAATAAATAAAAAACAAAGGCATCCTCAACATTTTAACAATATTTTTGGTTGTTGTCCACCAGCCAATGGAAATTCTCTGCCATCTACTGTATTTGTAGGGAAACCCATTAGCTGATAATTATTTTTAAATGCTTTCAGTCTGAATGTCAAATGAGCTGTTGATGGATAACAGTGGGTATCCAGGAAGATATTATTTACTTGGTTGTGTACCCATCCACTAGTGTATGGGCAATATTAAAAAAATTTCTCTACTGACAATACAAAAATTCAAGGATTCTAAAGAAGCCTTTCTTCAAAAAACTGAAACATCTATTTCCTTCAGGAATACTTTATACCTTTATCACTGCATAGATAGACATAATTCTATAAGTGTTATGACTGAGCTACCAACAATTGCTTTTTAAGGCAAATTAGATAAAAGTTGGAAATCGGAATGGTGAGGTTGTTTATTAATATTTTACTGGTAATATGATAATAAAATTAGCCAACAGTCACTCTTTGTGTGTTCGTATACAGCTTAAAAGGAACGTCATAGAAGGCTTTAATCGGCAATTTTTGTGTGGGTGGAAATTCTGCTCATATCTTCAGCTGAAGAATGTGTGTTTTATCTTTATATTTGCAGTGTTTTCTCTTGCTTTATTTAGGTAGTGTAGGGCAGATTTAATTGTTCTCTAAAGCATTTCTCAGCCTCTGTCCAGTCTCGGATATATTCTGCTGTAGGCTGATAAGCTGGCCCTGCTCGTTATAAAACGGACGCTGTTTTGTTATGAGCTACTGCGTTGGCCACCTGGGTACATACAGCCAGGGCCATAAATAACTATCAAAAAGCCACAACGTAATTTATCATGATTGGTGTAGGTGAGGACAGCTGAACTGCGTGGCCATCCAGCCCAGGGAAAATTGCCTATTTAACCTGAAAAAACATGGTGAAAAAGACCTCTTTACATTTCAGGCAGCCTAAAAATGTTACTACCGTGATGGTATTGGGCTAAACCAATAACTAGAGCAGTGGGGGAAACTAAGGCCCAAGGGCCAAAACTGGCCCTTTAGTTTTTTTAATTTGGCCCTTTGTCACCTTGGTGTCTAGACTCTCTAGCTCCTCTCATTCCCTGCAATAGATGAAGATAACACCTAGAGGATATTTGTTTGGATTGTTTCCTAGCCGCCATAGTTTTCCTGCAATAGAATGTTTAAGCTTTTCTTTTCAGAATCAAGAATCAAAAGCTTCTATTTATAATTTAACATATTTTCCTTTTCTTTTTTAAATATCCTGTCCTACGAAGACTTAGGACCCCTATGCTGGGAGGCCCTTGCAGGCTCTTGGTTTAGCCCCTTTGTCACATTTAAAAACCCAAGTCAAAAAGTTTCCCCACCCCTGACCTAAAATCCATTTTGTATTACTTTTAAGGAGTTTTAGTTGACTAAAACGATTACTGTAAAATTAGAAGTCCCAACTATAACTAATAACTAAGCAATATTCTGCACTTTATTATTTTACTCAAATAGATAATGATTGAAATTGAAACAATGGTTCCAAAACCTGGAAGGCAGGGGTGTGCAGAGGTATTCAGGAGCTGGGAAAATGCGGTCTTGACCCAGGTCTATGGCGCCACCTACCCCTGCCCCACTTTGCATCACCAGTGACATGATCAGGGACAGACGCGCTGATGCACAGAATCGCTGACGGAATCTAGCATACAGGTAAGTTTCCCCTCAGTTAACTCGAGTGGAGTTTCATGATGGATAAAACTCAACCCGAGTAAACTCCCAGGAGGTTAAGGACTACTTGATTTCTACATTAAATTGTTTTTTACAAAATTATTTTATCATTTAAATATTTTTATCTTTTTGTCTGAAGTGATTGACCAAAGTGATTGAAATCAAATCAGATGTTTTTTATTTGATGGTCCAACAGAGCATGCACACAGGCCTTTGGAAAGAAACAGATCACGCTGTGTAGTGGCACTATCAATCAAGGTTAAGCCCCCCATACAACCTTAGGCTATGTTCCCACTTAGGCGATTTTTTGGTGGCATTTTTTTTAAAGAATCGCCTGTGAAAATCGCCTGCTGGCAATTCTGCAGGCGATTGAAAATCACCAGCGCAGTCGATTAATCACCTAAGTGGGAACATAGCCTTAGATTTTCTGCTGATCTCCTGGCAGATTGACCCCCCATGGCGTGATGATCGGCCAGGCACCCTTTGTGTGCCGACACTTTGGATGGGGACAATGGTCCCATCTAAAGTAATTACATTAGTCTAGAAATTACGGACACGTCTGTGATGGCTTGGATCGATTTGGCGGCAGATTTTAGCCCGAATTACACCAGTTGAAGATTTCCACCTGATTTTTCGTCCAATCGATCACCGCAAAAAATCTGGTGAAAATCTTAGCCTGTATGGGGGGCTTTAGACTGACTATCAATGTTTATATTGCATATGCTGAGCAAATGATGATCTTTTGCGCATACAGGGATTGCAGAATTATTAGGCAAATGAGTATTTTGACCACATCATCCTCTTTAT
>CM070040.1:46548979-46571088 GCA_036250615.1 Ptychadena robeensis
CTGGACCAGTCAGTGGAAGTGCAGAAAGGAATCTGCCAAACCAGTTGAACGGGCAGGCCAACCAGGGTGGAAATACTTCCACAACTGGATGTCTTGGGAGGGGTTCCCCAGGTGGTAGGGGAAGGTACCCTGAATGCCAGTCGGACGGCAGATGGCAAAGGGGTAACAAGCAGGCGTCCTCACTTTAGTTAACAACATTAAAAGTAAATATATGGTGTTAGAAACATCTAAATAGACAGTAACAGAATTTATAATAGAAGTATGGGTATAAGTATATAATTATTAATTTTCATAGTCAATTAGTATTGAAGTTGGTTAGAATAAAGGAACACCTTGGCAGCGTAGTCAAAGTATATAGAATATGTGTAATATGTAAGGTGTCACTGTTGACAGGGTAATTGGGTATCCAAAGAGGAGGGAATTGTGGGTCAGGGTCTATTTAGTTACTTGATATTAATTAGGTCAATGATTAAAATCACTATAGTAGTTAGTAGGTTAGGCTTTTGGAGGGGGGAGAGCAACAAAGAGTAAAGAACTATGAAGTATAGATGTCCTGGATTTCAGTCAGGTAAAAAAGGTTTAAAGGAGATTGCATCATTGAGGCCTGGATGTTTCGTGGCTTTCAATGTGTAAATCCACCTTTGTTCATGTTGCAACAGAGTCGTATCCAGGTTACCGCCTCTAACATTGGTGGGTATATGGAATAATACTCGGAAGGTAATGGCATTAGGGTTGTAGTTGAGATGGAAAGCGACTTGTCTGGCAATTGGTTTAGTTAGGTTGCCACCGATTATGGAACCTACATGCTCACGGATACGGAACTCTCTTAGTGTTTTCCCTATGTAGAACGCCCCGCAGCTGCAGCTTAATAAGTATACGACCGCGGGGGTTCCACATGTCACATGGGATCTAAGTTTTAAAGTGGTACCATTAGGTAGAGGGATGGTAGTACCCTCAGATATCCAGTCGCATTGGGGGCAGTTACCACACTTATAGAGACCTGGATTAGTAAGTGTCTCTTGGTGTGGGATGTAGTGGCTTTGTACCAATTGATCTTTCAGAGATAGTGATCTTCTGAATGTTATGTCAGGTCTTTGGGAAATGAATTTCGTAATTGTGTCATCAGTTTGTAATAGAGGCCAGAATGTATTTAAGATATCTCTAACGTCATTGTGTTGGGCAGAGTATGTTAAAATCACACGGGTGTTATTCACAGTATCTGTGGGTTTCGATTTTGCTGATAAATTAAAGAATCTCTAGTGAGGATCTTAGCGCGTTTGTAGGCTTTTTTCAGGTTGCGCTTGCTATGTCCCCTGGCAGATAGGCGGGTTTGCAACTCTTTGGCCTTGCATAGGAACTCAGCATCCGTGGAGCAATTGCGTCGAACCCTCAGATATTGTGAATAGGGGATAGAGCGAACCAGGGGCACTGGGTGGGCACTGGTCGCGTGTAGGATTGTATTACCTGAACTGGGTTTACGAAATAAGGTGGTATCGAAACGGCCCTCACTGTTAAGGCTCACAGTGAGGTCCAAAAACGGTAGGTGAGTGTAAGTCCAATCGAACGTGAACTTGAGGTTCCACGTGTTAGTCTGTAGCGCCGCTACAAAGTCCCGTAGTAGCTCAACAGAGCCGTCCCATAGGACTATGATGTCATCAATGTAACGGCGCCACAGCAACACATGTGATAAGTAATGGGTCAATTCAGGATTGTTGCGGAGCTCACTTTCCCACTCCCCCAGGTACAGATTGGCGTAGGTAGGGGCACAACAGGTGCCCATAGCTACGCCCTGCACCTGGAGGAATAAGTGGTCCATAAAAGTAAACGCATTATGTGTCAGCGTGAAAAACAGCAGTTTCAGAAGTAATTCTTTAAAATCACAACGAGATTCGAAATGGGTTCGAAGGATTTTGCGTATAGCAGCAATTCCCTTGGTATGGGGAATGCTGCTATAAAGGGCCTCAACATCTATGGTAGCTAAAATACACCCAGGAGGTATTTGTAGGTCGTCTAATACCCTCAACAAATCAAGGGTGTCCTGTAAATATGACGGAACAAATGAAAGGAATTCACGCAAATGAAAGTCAACAAATGTGCTCACCTTCTCCGTGAGGGACCCCCCTCCGGAAACGATCAATCTCCCCGGTGGGTTCTCCAGATTCTTGTGGGTCTTCGGCAAAGCATAGAATGTCGGCAGCCGGGGGGATGGCACTGTCAAAAAGTCATATGTCTGTTTGTCGATTAGATTCTGGTTTAGAGCACGAGCCAGTATGTGGTCCAGATCAGCCTTAAAAGAATTTAATTCAGCCTGGGTAATTTGTTGGTACCAATTTACGTTGGCCAGAATATTGTGGCACATATCCTCATAGTTGTTCTGATTCATTAGGACTATATTTCCTCCTTTATCTGAAGCTTTTATAACGACATTTTTGTCCTTTCGTAGTGATATGATGGCCTTCCGTTGGTCCGGAGGTAAGTTCATATCTATATTGGTAGGGTTGGTATTACTGTCCCTAGCGGCTAGTTCTTCAAGTGCTTTCGTTACTTGAGTAGTAAAGGCATATACAGCTGTGTTAAGATACAGGGGGGGGAAACTTCTTGGATTTAAGCTTAAACTTAGTTGGTTGTTGGGGAGCTTTTGTAGGGTTTGTAGGGGAAGTTAAAGGGTCTGTATCTGTATTCCAAAATTCTAACCAGTCATCTTCGTCAGTTGTTTCATTTTGTTCGTTCAAAAGTTGTATTAGATCTTTTAATGCCCTAAATTCTTTGGTGGTTAGATCTTTCCACCATTCAGAGTTGACATTTTTCTGGGTTTGGGATTTATCAAACATAGTTCGAAGTAAAAGTTTGCGGGCAAATAGATTTACATCCTCTGATGATGTATCGCAACCCACTATGCAAGATGTTTTTCGTTTTCTTTGCCTTATAACTGATAAATGCAAATAAACATATTTTTGAAAAAAACATTATGAATGTGGCAGGCTGGTGCTGGACTGTGCTGAATGTGGTAGGCTGGTGAAACGTAAACATGTGACAGTGCCATCTTGTGGATGTTCTACAAATTTTAACTAGAGATGGTAGAATTTCCTTTTGAAAATGTCACTGACCTTGTGAGTTAAATACAAAGCCCCCTAACATGGCATTATCCCCACAATTGCTAGAGATATAAAGAAGGGTTGGGAGGAAAAAGTTGGGAGGAAAGAGACATTACTCCAAGACGGGATAACTTTTCTGGAAGGGTAAGGGGCTTTTCTAGGACCCAGGCAAGGAGGGCCTTAAGGAAGAAAGGGTATCTAGATGATATAGCAGGATGGATAAGCTGAATGAACCTGCTCCTTGTTGGTTGCTGTTTTCTACAAGGGAGGATGCAGTGTGTCTCCATAGTACAGAGCTTGTTTTTTTTTTCTTTTTGTTGGGAACCAGCACAAATGATCAATCTTATCCACACAGCTAAGGGATCACATATACGCATTCTCATCCGTTTTTATTTTGCAATGCAGTTTGTATCTGCTTATTGAGTAAAATATGGTGAAGACCATGTAATGGCTCAAGCATGCATGGCTGCCAGTGGCACAAGTACAGGAGTCTTTATCGATGTGACACAGAATAGAAGCAGCCAAATTAATTCTAGTGTGTGAGAGACACACGGGTGGCTCAAATCTGGCTAAATGCCATCACATTGATTGGAAAGCTTTTCATAATCCAACTGGACAATGACCTCAAAACATACACCTAGGAGTTTTTTTTTACAGCAAAAAAGTGGAATCTTCTTGAATGGCCAAGTCAGTCCCCTCAACCGACTGGCGGACACAACATTAGGCGTTCGCCGGTTGTTTTTTGCTCAATAGAATTGTTGTTTCCTGGGCTGCTGCGGCTGTGCTACAGTCATTTCCCAGGCTGCTGCAGACTGACAGCAGTAAAGGCCTTGAAATCACAACATTTAAAATTTTTAATTTGGTCCAATTACTTTTGAGCCCCTGAAATGAAGTGATTGTGTAAAAAAAGACTTTAGTAGCGCACATTTCTATAAAATCTTTTCATTAAAACCACCAAATAAAGCCAAAAAGTCTGCAGTTTAACTTCATTTAAAACTTACTGTGGTAATGTATTTATTAGTAACTGTGCCAGAGGTGGAATACTAAGCAGACATTACGAATGTGGACTAAGATAGAATATAAAAAAGTTAGAAGAATTTTTCTAGTCTGTTCCACTACATTGTCCTGCTTGGCTTTGTACAGTATGGTATAATGGATGGGTTAATATCATTTACAATTGGTGGGTTTGTAGTTGGCTCTGTATATAGAAATTAGCCTGCCTGTGGGATCAGCTCTTACTGGGACAACAGTTCTGGGACTGCAGATTGCTTTGGACCCCCCAGAGCTACAATGAAATAATAAGTGGCTTAATTAGATAAATTACATTTTGTGCTACTAAGGTCGTCACTGAGCTGATGTATCATCATATGAGCTGGTTTTAGATAATGATTACTACATACAGGATTAATTGCCTAACCTTAAACTAAGCTTAAGCTTCTTCTCAGATTAGTGTTGTGTTTGTCATCATGCTGTGGCATCTGACAGCTTTTGTGCTCTTGTAAGGTCCAGATTCTGTACAAAAAGTGCACCATAGACTTAAATAGATTTTTTTGATGGGGATCGTTTCCATCCAGAAGCCAGTTCAGAAGATCGGAACCACCGGGACAGCGCAGATCGATGAGTTTGCGCTGCAGAGGCTCCGATCTGCGCCGGACAGCCCCAGTTCTGACAGGACAGCGCTGGAGGAAATGTTGCCGTCAGGAATGCCAGGGGGGTTAAAAGACTCTGCTTTCAGATCTCTAGTTATGCATTATTATAGTAAGGAACCTGAACCAAAGATTGGGTGGTTTCCCAGAATTACCATTCATGTTTCAAGAACCGAAAACTACTTTTGGAAGTTTTGCACAACGTGGATTTGCCATAATTTTATTGAAATTATAAATGAGCTATACCAGGGTTGGGCAAACTAAGGCCCGGCCCGTTTAGCTTTATTTTCCTCCCATTTGTCACCTTGTTGAAAAGATTCTCCCCTCTGTTTGTTCTCTGCAGTGAGTTCATATAATGTCTAAAGGTGTCCAAATCCTACCTTGGGGATAATGCAGTGGTGATCATGCGATGACACTATGTGCGCATCCTCATGGTGACAACAGGCATCCTCTAGGAATTATCTCTGCTCATTGCAAAACATTTTTAAGTGCAGGAAATTAAAAAAGATGACAACTTTGCTTATCACACATCACAGCCATTGTTAGTGATGCCGGCAATGCATGGACTTGGCACATCTATGGTGGGTCGGCCATTACAGGCCCTTTATCAAATTTAAGAAGCCAATGTGGCCCACAAGTCACATTGACCACCCCTGAGCTATACTGTTTATTCACAATGTACAGTCCAGGAAAGTCAATGGGGTACATAGATGTAAAAATCAATGTGAAAAGAGACATGAAGGATTAGCACTCACAAGCCTGTTATATAAGTATAGTATATATGTCTCATGGAAAATTACATATTTACAAGTGTACTAGCACTGTTTACCCTGGTCTTACAGAGCTGACTGACTGAACAGCAAGTTGATTTAATATGTAGCTTTCTGATAAGGTCTACTTAGCAGAGTATTTTTGACTTATAATTAATGGGAATAAAATAATTATACATTAGGCTAAAGAACAGGTTAGTAGGGGAAACTTGCCCTAGTGAACAATTATGACACAATTATGTGAAGGCTGTTGGATACCTTGGGTAGAGGTGGAGTTATTTGAGGCAGATGGCTGTTGTCCACTATGGTCATATAAACATAGAAGACTACTGAATATGCCATTGGTCTGATGTGAGGGTAATGTGGCACTAGTGCTATATGAGTGATATATACAGAGAGACAATCCTTTAAACTACACTAACCACTGGCCTCCATAACCAAACTAGTAGGGTTTTTTTTGGCAGTTGATGGATTATATGCAGTTATATTTAAGTGCCTAAAAAACTCTACTAGTTTGGTTATGGAGGCCAGGGGTCACCATTAGGGTAGTTGAAAGGATTCATACAGTTAAGGGTGTGGCACATTTATACATACATATTACCATCCAGATGCTTTTGTGACACAGAGGGACAAGCATGTAAGTAAGTAATAGAAGAAATAATCATGCTAGAGTTTGGAGGGCTATGTTAAGAAAGCTTGGAGAAGGAACACCTAAAAGGGCTTGCCTCATTTCACCCTGGATATGTCAGAGGGTACCATTTCCAGATCTTCCTCCTCTAATAAAATAAAGAGACAGTCTTAAGCTAGGCATACACGTCACGATTTTTAGTAAAATTTTAGTGCGATCGTTTATCAAAATCGATCACGCGATCGGATTGAATAAAAATTGAAGCATGCCTAAAGCGTTCGAGCGATCGATTTTGTCAAAAATCTGACAGAAAAACGATCATTCACGGATCCGTTCTGATGGATAATTTTAATAAAAAGCCCAGGAATCGAGTGTTGTTAGTTGTCTCATGTGATCGTTTTAAGTGATCCATCTATGAATCTTGTGGAAATTACCTTTGTTTGTGTGCTGTTGGTCACTGGCCAGTTCTTCAGCTAACACCACTCCAAACCCATAAATGTGTGCGTGCAAGACATATTGAGACTTTCAGAAATTGAATGCATGGTATGTTGCAGTTTTCACAAATTAAAATCACAAATTAATATCGATAATTGGTACGTGTATGCCCAGCTTTACGGATTGCTCAAGCATCGTTTCGCACTTAATGACCTCATGAATGAATGACATCCTTTGGTGGTAACCTTCCTCTCTAGTTTTCCTGATAGAAACGATTACCATATTATAATAACATAAACATATTTTGTCATGGCCTACATCTCACCAGTGCCAGTCTTATTTGTCAAGAACAAACAGGAACATTTCCAGCGCTCTTCCATGAAATGTGTAAGGAATATCTATTCTTGTAAAATTGGACATATATTTCAGGATTGCAGATCCATTACATCGGTCCTGTTTTATAATCACTGCTTAACCGATCTCTTAGGGAATTCTACTTTATATTTACTTTATGATTACATTGTGGGTGAAAACCGTAATTTACAATTCATCATCCTGCTGGCCTCATTACTGGCAGATTGAACTAGGTAATATCTCAGATGACAGATCATCAGATTTACTAATGTACACTCTCAGGGCTGACCCTGCCGCTTGCAGTGCGCTCTCTACTACAAAAGGTGCTATAAAAAGCTGCTAAAAATCTATTTTGCTCCTCTCTAGATATAAAAGATACATTACAAATGTCTCCATTGTTGTTCTCTAGATGTTTTAATGTAGTGATATCTTCTAGGCTTCTCGTGCAGGACAACAATACTGCAGCGTGTCTAGTAGGTGTCGTTGTTTTATTATATTTGAGAAATGAGAATACCCCTCTTCCAAAATAAGTTATATTTGACAACTTTTATATTTCCTGTCCCGTTTTTGTTTTTTTTCCATTAGAAATGACAAAATGTGGTCATTAAACTCATTATGACATCCACAGCTGGCTGTATTTGCATGAATGTGTCTTCCACACATTGACAGTCTGAAACAATTTAAGTGCTATATATTTCCCCCTACTAAAATCCAGTTTTTAATCTTCAAATTTCAGTTGTAAAGGGGTTAATCCTATATTGCATGATGTATTCTCCCTGCTTAGGATACACCTTCCAGCAATGTGACTATTTGCTCTGCCTGCTGGTGAGGGGCAGGAGTGTGTACATGCTGGAGGGTGTGTGCACAGATTATTTGCTGGCTTGGTGTCTCTCCAGCAGCTTCTCTCTGTGTTTTTCATTTCTCTCTCCCTGAAGTGATGTGCACATGCAGCCTGCGGAGGTGAGGCTGGCCCTTTAACACCAGTGTCACTATATAGCAGGTCACTGGCACGTCTGCAGTTTCCACATGGCTGGATGCTGCATGTGAAGCCTTGCTCCAGCAGGAAAGGATATTGTGAAGGGATTGCATATTGTAGGGACAGTGCGTGCCCATACTGACATCTCACTCTGCACAGATCTCCAGGAAAATCCAAGGCAGCCGTGAGTACCGCTTCCATCCTTACTGGGGGCACAGGGATGGCCCCACACTGCTGACTGCACTATTCTCTGGTAGACCCAACCTAGGGATTATAAGGGTATTTTACAAATTGTTTTCCAAGCTTACCTCTAATCTCCCTCCTTAATTGTCAGAGAAAAAAAAAAGAAATAACCCTAGTAATAGACCTCTGTTATAAGCAGGGATGAACTGAGCTGGATTTTTTGCACTTAATAATGCTTAGTATTGGGGTAGGATCAAACTATATACAACAGTGATATAGGAGGTCACCTCAAGAGACATACAGGCACCTAAAAAGGGTTCTTTACTGTAAAAGTACCAGTATGGGTAAGTCTAACACAAGGATTTTAAGTGGAATATTCACAGGCTTAGAGGAAACTGAAGATTGAGTGTTTCCTAAAGGGTAAATTATATATTACATAAATTCCATTCTGAATTGTATCTTGTGTATATAAGAAGAAATGTTTCCACTATTAAGGAACATTTGATGCTGTGTATGAGATTTTAGCTTTCTGTGGTTTAGCTTGAAGAAGGGTTGAACCCAGGAGACGTCTTCTTTTCTGCCTATGTTTAAGTTGTGTTGTGTTCTTCATGTTTTCATGCTGTTATGTTTCCCGGGTGGATAAGGTGTTATATATTCCATATAATGTGAAAATCATTTTCCCCATCAAATAAATGCAGCAACTTTGTAACTCCCAGCAATTGCAGCGGCTGGTGGCTTCTCACTTGTGCCAGAAGTGGCTGCTCCAGGCAGGGCTGAGTTAACAGACCTACTAAATCTTTTAAGAAAGGGACTTTTATTCAAGCTCAGCCCGGCTCAGAGCTTCTTGCATGACTTGGCGGAGATCTGACTGAACATGAAGTGCTCGTCTCCAGCAAGGAGAGTCTGGAACATTAATGGGCACTTTATCGCCATTGTTGACTGCTCTTGTCGTATAATTCCATGTGCTAATGGTCCTGTGATGCTGCGAGTGTATCTGTTAACACTTCCTGAATATAATTTAGTTTTACCTATCACAGCTGCTATCTAATGGAATGTAGCTTGGTCTTCTTTTATGGTTCATTGCAGTATACATTTCAGTGTCAGCAATAAATAACACCATTTGTGTTTGTTTGTGATAATGTGGTATGTCCCAAACTTTATTTTTTAGTTGTAGATTGAATAGCGAAGGATCAGACTTCTTTTGTTGCTGTGTAGAATCATTTTCTTTGTCCATGTGATGAATGTTTCCAGAACAGAAATGAATGAGAAACTAAACTTTTTAGAATTGTCACTAGAACAACAAGTAAGCGTGTAAACATGAAAACAAGCATTGCCAGGAAAAAAGGAAGGAACATACAGTCTCTGAAGTAAACAAAAACTGATACACATGAGTTTTGTATTTCAAAATAAAATCAGACATTGCTTTGGAGTTCTGATTCAAAAGAATGTATCAGATACAACACAATTAAAGTAGGCATTGACTAAAACTATGAAATCTTTGCCTCTTTGTTTGGTTCCTGCAGCTGTCAATGAGAATGATGTACCTTGTCAACAGGTAGTTTGTCCCACTCTAAGGTTTGGAGGGTGTCTTGTGCATCTGCACGTTTTAGATCTTTCCATACGAGTTCAATAAGATTCAAAACATTGCTCTTAGAAGATCATTCCAATATAGTCCATTGTTTTATTGTTAGCGTTTTTGGGTTCTTTGGATGTGTTTTGTGTAATTTTTCTGTAAATAAGAGCTTTCTGGCACTGTTTTACTACACATGCTTCCCGAAGCAGCTCCAAAGCATTCAGTGTAGGTATTTAGGTACCTTGTTGTTACAAGAGGTACTTTTTTTCATCTATATATATATCAATATTATTGCTATCAATAGCCATGTGGTGTAATTCTTCATCATACCCAGATTGGTTGTCTATATTCACTATATAATTTAAACTTAAACAAACTTAATGTTTGAACAGCACAAGGTTCTGTGAGATGGTGTTTACCACCTAAGCTTTTAACATGTTTGCCTATACTTTTCTGATTTTCCTTTCATATAAAGTGTGCGACGCACAACAGAATGATTACTTTTCTCCATTTAAATAAGCTGAATAGGAATTTTAAAAGAAATAGCTAGTTTAAAAAATCACTCTATTTATTTATTTCTATTTATTTATAAAAAAATTTCTAAATATAATGGTACCATCTAATGTTTTCATATATTCAAACAAGGACACCTGTTCCACGCATAACTCTCTAAAGAGGAATGTAGTACACTTTCGTCTTAGCTGTTGTGGCTATGATACAAATATTAAATCCTTTCTTTACTCTGAACTGAAACAAAAAATGTCCCACTTATACATACATATATGTTTACTCTCATGCTTACTTTAAAACTTAAGCAGGCCATACACAGGTCAATTTAGCAGTTGATTCTGTGCGCTTTTGAAGCGAGCGTTCGGCGAATGATCGTTCGAAAATCGAACGTTGCCCACTTGGAATGATCGATCCTGCTCCAAGAACATGTTGATCAAACAGGGATCCCGTTTGTTGGTAAATCCCTGTTGGATCATTACTTTGGATGGGGACCAGCCAGGGGTCGATTGCCAAAGGCGCATCTATTTTGCAAACAATCGTTCAGTGATAAGTTGCATCACCATGTTGCAATCGATCGCATGGGAATCGACCCGTGTATGGCCAGCTTTACACTAACCATTAAACTTAACACTTTGAATGCAACGCAACACTGAACAACCTAAACAAATACAGATGGTAAAATAAATACATAGGAGCCACATAAAGCTAAATGTTTTGTAATACTCTCTATCCAGCTCTGAACAGCCAGGTTAATAACTTTACTTTTACTTTACTCACTCTTCAGAGCCAGTGACTGGGCAGTAACGTGGTGGCAGTACTTAAATACTACCCCTATCTTGTTCAGTCTATTTTCTGCAGAAATGATATAACACTGCTAAGAGGACAAATCAAATTACTTAAACTAGATGCATTTAATAACAGTTATTTTTAGAATGTCTGGATGTCTTTTTATAAAATATTGTCTTAACGGAGGAGGAGATTACATAAGTATGATTACATATTGTGCATGAGCATCAAGCTCAAACACATATCTTGGTAGTACAGTGATATTTTTAATATCAGGAATACAGCGTTAACAACACACTAATTAAAGAAAAGCTAATTTACCAATTGTCGGATAGGAACTTCACATGCACATCTCTTCTAAGGCAGAATGTAAGCGGAACGTTAAATACAAACAACATTGAAGGACTAGAATATTTCTTGTGACAAATGAGCCATCAAGCAGACCACAATTAACCACTGGTGAGAATGAATTGCTCACGGTTACACATGCACCAAATGTGTTCTCTAATACCATCTATGAACACAACTCAACCTTTTAACAATAAATTGGTAGGTGAGATGTTCATTTTGTCCTAGTGTCAGTGTTTCTCATCCATCTTTAGTCCAATTTTTGATAATGTCAGGGTACATTCTGTTCCAGAGAATGTCTTTATCAGAGTTTAAAGAAACAAACTGCATGTAAACACATAGATATGGTCTACTCTAGTGTTGATGACACTTTGTGCTATAGACCAGGCATGGCGAACCTTTTAGAGGCAGAGTGCCCAAACTGAAATCCAAACCCAACTTATTTATCTCAAAGTGCCGGCATGACAATTTAACCGGAATTACACACACACCATAGGAGATATAGGACCATAAGATAGGAGAGGGTTTGGGGCACTGTGTGCAGAAGATGGAAAGAGAACTGACAGCATTGAGAGCCAATAGGCTGCAGTTTTTTCCTCTGTGCTGGCTGACAGCTCGCGTTCCCACAGAGAGGGCTTCGAGTGCCACCTCTGGCACATGTGCCCTAGGTTCGCCATCACTGCTATAGACACTGTGCTGTGGTACTAGAGCAGACATGGGCAAAACTGGCCCTTGAGTCTTTTACTTTGGCCCTTTGTGAAGACGCTCTGGCTACCTTCATTCTCCTAAGATAACACCTAGAGGATAATTGTTTGGATTATTTCCTAGAGGCCATAGTTTGCTGCAGTAGAATGTTTTATCTCTATCAAAAGCTTCTATGTATTATTATTTGTTTATAACATATTTTGGTTTTCTAAATATCCTGTCCTAGCTATGAGGACTTAGGACCCCTATGTCGGACGGCCCTTGCTGACTCTTGGTCCGGCCCCTATGTTACATTTAAAAACCCATTGTGGCCCATAAGTCAAAAGGTTTGCCCACCCCTGTACTAGAGGTTCCTCTGTATGTTTAATTGAAGAAAGGGGAGATGGGAAGATTTGTTATTGCTGTCTGCTTTAAGGCCCCCACACACCTACCGAGTGGGGGCTGGCAGAGCAGGTCCGATCAGCTCTGGAAAGCAGTGTGATGACGTCATCACACTGCAGTCTCAAGCTGACAGCATCGTTAGCTTCAATGAAGATGCGGCATCGGCCGGCATCGGCCAGAGAATATTGGACATGTCCGTTCTCTAGCCGGCCGAGCTGTAGGGCGACAGGGATCTGTCGCCCCATGTGGGCACCCCGATCGCGGCCGATTTTGCCACCGACTGACGGCGCAAGAGCGCACGCCCATCGGTCGGTGGTAAAATTGGCCGCCGCGTGGTGCGTGTATGGCAGGCTTTAGTTCAGTATCTCCTGTGTCTGGTGAATCTGTCTGTCTAGAAAGACAAATGTGATTACACAAGCAAAAAATATAAAATTTCCCTGTCCTGTATAGTGCCCACTGTATAAAATGATATGAAAGTTGTTTAACCTCCTGAGCGTTTCGACGTTGGCACAGTTTTTTCATAACCGTGCCACGGGCAATCGCGGCGGAGCACAATATGCTCCGCCGCGATTGCCTGCTCAGCTGGAGGGTGTAAACATAAGTCCGTCGTCACTGGAGACGCCGGACTTACGTTGAAAGAAAGCGACGCCCCTCCAGTTAGACTATGGGTCTAGGCGCCGCCTACCCCCACCCCCTTCGCGTCACCGGTGACGCGATCGGGGGCGGACCCGGAAGCATCGGCATACATGCCGACGCTCCTGACCGCCGTAGAAAAACGGCGGTACCTAGAGCGTGGCTCTAGTTAGCTGGGGCGTAGTTTCATGAGTTTCATGATGCATGAAACTCAGCCCGAGTTAACTTGGCTGAACGCTCAGAAGGTTAACCACAATGATGGTTTCAGATCTGCATACACTGTACAATTATCAAGAGATTGTTTAGCAATTTCCCGACAAACCGTACACAATGACTAATGAATGTCTTTGTATTGCACTCTTTTGATTTGTATCTACCCTTTCATTACACGGGAGCTTTGAGATCAACGTTCCATTCGCTGAAATTACTTTCTCAAACATTTAACTGTAAAATGTGTAGGTATGTTGTATAAAGGTCAGTTGGCCTGGGTCAGTTTTGGGTAGATTCTGGAAAACAAATCAATGGTCCATGGTGTCTGACAGCAAACAAGGATACTGGCAGCAACTGTAAAAAAAACAACATATATTAGCAGATGTAGTATAAGCCACATTTTCCCTATTCTCTGCTGATATCAATGACCCAGGGCCATGGACATTGCATACTTTTACACAAAAGCCAGTCCAACTAAATATTATATTTTACTTCTATATGGAACACAGTGAGCAGTCATCAGCTGGCAAGGAGATCTTATACCCTAGGTGCCCAACCTCCCAAAACCTAACTGTTCATGCATAGGGCACAGGAACTCATATTGCATCACATAACCGCTGAATCAAAATGTGAATCACCATATTGCTGTGTTACCCAATGCTTGAAGTATAATTTAAAATAAGTTTTGTTATTTAAAAATGAAAACTAATGTATTCCAGCTCTGACTGCTGTAATTTCCACATAAAACAATGCTTATACAAGTCAGTATAGATTGAAAATTATGCACGGCCGTTTAGTGATGCCGCACTTGTGGCCCTCCATATCAACTCAGTTGGCCACCACTGTCTTGTACTATATTTCCACCTTTATTTCTCCAGCATATGAGAGTTTAGGGTGGATCGACCTTTTGAGTTCTGGGATTCTTCTAAATGGCAAGGGAGTAGCTGCTTTAAAAAATAAAACTAAACTCTATATACTTTTGTAGAATAGAAGATGGTTATATTTCTGCCTTCCTACGTGAAGCTGACAGGGGCTGTCAATACAGTATGGCCGATGAGGCAATCCCTAACCAAGTCACTGGGAATGATCATTGCATGACTGACCGAGATAAAATGTGGTGATTATTGATTACAGCACTGTAGTCTTTCTTTTATTACTCTGATCTCACTTTAAGGATAATACATGATTGCCATTTTAGTACCAAAACGAAAGCCACATTTATTTTAGGCTGTGGTTATTTGTGTTTTAATTTTGTCTTTCTTTTGTTACTAGAAATATCAGCTGTATCTGTCATTGGTGTGTTCAGGTGCTGGGAAGCACCAATGTTGTTAGGTTATGCCTCTTGATGTTATCTGTTCATGAGCTGCTTTGTTTAAGAAAAATCAACAGATTTAAGTAGAGAACTTAATACAGTGATTTTTTGTTTTATCTTAGGAGGGATGGGGTGTTATGCTTCCTCATAACTTCCCACCAAGAACATTATTTGCACAATTGTGGAAGGAAAATATAAGGGAGGGGACATTACACTTACCTGATTGTGCCGGAAGTGATGCCACGAAGTGTGACCATTAGCGATGTCACACGATGGATCTAAAAAGGTTGAGGACCACTGCCATTGATCCATGTTTTGATGTGCTGTCTAATTCTATGGATACACAAAGAGCCACACAGTAAAATTATGGGGGAAATAATGTGTACAGATCCACACAGTAAAATTATGGGGGAAATAATGTGTACAGATCCACACAGTAAAATTATGGAGGAAATATTGTGTTCAGTTTTCATATTCCTCTATGTATATGAATTTGGGAGGTTTGCACATAGTTTGTAAGTTAAAACATTTCAGTGTTTTATTCCCCTTTACACTGGCAGTTTGTAAGGAACCAGGTAGTTAAGAAAGTACGAGACCACTTTTCTCTCTTGTTTAGTGGTCTCTCCAGTATACAGGTATAACTTAAGGGCCAAAAAAGTTTCATCATTTTAAATGGTTTCTTAGAGGTAACAAATCCTTAAAGAAACTCTTGCAAACAAAAGATCGATAAAATAAGTTATTAAATTAGTGTATATATGTATGTATTTATTTATTTATATATGTAAGTGTGTGTTTGTAAGAGTAACCAAGTTGTTTGGGCAGCAAAGGCCACATAGAATATATAGAATCTAGTAAACCAATGCCCCAAGAAATCATTTAACAAACAATGCGAACCAAACACTTGTGGGAAGTCCATGGCTCTGACACAGGGTTGACCTCGTGGGTTAATAGTGGTAATTTGTCATGATCACACCCATTCCAATAAATGTTACTGATGTTCAAAGATATCTTGTGGAAAGCCAGAGATAAACGACTCCTATTTGTGGATTATTGTAAATAATTTAAGAGTGGCAAAGCAATAAGCTGTTCAGCGAATTTGCTCATGCATTAGAAGTAAAATGCACTTTACACACTTCTGTCAAGTTAGTAATCAACTCCACTGAGCTCTTTCCATCTGTAATAGTCAAGTAAGGCTAGGACTCCACTACGTCTACACGGGGGAGCATTGCCCATTCAAGTTAATAGGGTTATGTACACACGCAAAACAAATGTGGTTTACCGCATTTTTACTTGTGTGTAGCGGCTCCATCACATGTCTGATGCAGGGCGTGTCCTGTTGAAGTGCATGCGGCCGTCATTTGACCGAATGTGGGAAAAAAAATAGTGGAGCAGAGCCTTTAGGCTACGTTTACACTGTTGATTTCCAGGCTGCTGTCAGTGCTGTTTGCCAGTGCCTTCACAGTTGTGCAGACGCTAGGGGGGCCTATAGATAACGTCCCCAATGGCAGATCTTTTTGGCCAAAAACCTTAAAATCACTAATCTAACGCCTAAAATCTCTCCTTGTAAATTAGCCCTTTCAGTTTAAAGAGATTATCTAACATTGCAGATAACATTAGGAGAGGACATTTATAGCAAGTATCAACCTCAGCTTGGAGCCTGAGGCCCATCAGTTAGGCATCTCAAAAACCATCATAAATGGTGTACCCGAATTGGATCTGCACTCTTTATACTCTATGAAATTTTGGGACATTACAGCAGTTTGGTGATAGTCTGTTGCTATTAAGTCTTCAATGCCTAGAAAATAAGAATAGTTATGGGGTAGGGATACCTCAGGAGGACTTAGATCCTAATAGTTATTGTGCCACACCCCTTTTAAACAATACCAACAAGGCAATAGAAAAACCATAGGTTAACAACCTTGTGGTATCTTCTAATGAGTCCTAGTGGGGACTTTAAAGGCACCAGATCTAAGAAATACACACAGTGAAACTATTATAATTTATTGTGCAGCACAGAGAAATAAAGTGCATACAATATAAAGCCAGCACACTGACCATTTGAGAGTGCCGAGTCCAGATGGTGTGACATTGGCACCTGATATCTGCACTCCCTTCCAATCTAGAACAGACAGAATAATAGAACAATTCTATATTACAGGAGAGTAATGTGGATATAATCCAGGCTCCAACTCATTTCACCCTATGTTAGGGCTTTCTCAGGGAGCAGACATCCCCTGAGTACTGGTTGAAAAATATTCACTTGCCAAATAGTCTAACAAACACACAATCTGTCAATACAAGTAGCCACACAAATGCATTAAATTCAATGTAGATTGCTATGCATTCAAAAGAAATTAACCTATAGTATTAAAAGAAGATATCTGCAGATATACATCCTTATTCCCCCAACATGGGTGGCTGAACCCACAGCAAATAAAATAAACACAAGACAGGCCGGCATCAGACGACAGGCTCCACACCGCAGTAATCCAGGCCCTGAGGTCGGCCAAAGAGTGGTCACAGTGCCCGGCCGGCCTGCCCTATCAGGTTAGCAAGGCCCCTGCAGGCTGTCAATAAAGCTGGCCATAGACAGGCTGATTCCTGCCCGTTTCGACAGCCGATCACATGCTGTGCGCCCCCTGGTCATATTGACCAAAAATCTGCCTGATCTGATAATTCAGATCGGATCCCATTAGTTCTGATGGGGATAGCAGTCCCCATCCGAAGTAATGGCTAGCACACAAACGGTGCCCGGCCGATTCTCTGCAATAGCAGCCGTGCATGATGACATCATCACTCCCACTAGATCGGCTCGGCAGTTGACGGGAAATCGTCCCATCTATGCCCAGCTTGAAAAAGGAAAACAGAATTGTGTAGCTCAGGGGTGGGCTAACTTTTTGACTAGTGGGCCACATTGGCTTCTTTAATTTGATAAAGGGGCTACACAGGGACCCGGATCCATCCCCTGGGCCCACCTCCGGTCTAGCTGTAGGTCTATTGCAGTGGTTCCCAAATTGGGGGGTGGGCACATAGGTATTCTAGGGGGAGCTGGCCCTCATTCTTAACCTGTGTTTGAATAGGGAGGTGGGGCTTGATAATGTTCTTAAATAGTAAAGGCGGGCCCTGCAAGGAAAGTTTGGGAACCACTGGCACTGGCTATTGGCTAATGTCACAGATGAAATTTTGCATAATAGAATCTTTCACAATAAAGAAGGTTTCCCTTTCTGAGTGTTATCATACTCTATAAAATTTTGGAGCATAAGGCAGGTTGGTGATCGTCTTTTCTATTTGCTTCAACACCAGAACGTAAGGGCCACAGAAAGAAGCCAGTTCATTCTAAACTTCCAGGAAGGCATCCTAGCCCAGTGTTTGTTGAGCTCAGAATTTCTCGTAAGCAGATCACGGCAATCAAATTTGAACAAACCTTCTTAAAAGTCAGAGGAGACCTATTTAATTGTGCGGGTTATATTTGCGCTGTTTAAACTCCCTTGAGTTCCTGGTCTACAGTCAGCGTAATGACGTCATCACACTGCACTCCGTCTCTCGGCCCCCACTCGCTACGTGTGTGGGGGCCTTTACTTGGATGTTGTGTATACTGACCACAACCTTTAGCCATTAATCTATGACGACCTATGGATGAGCCATAAAACATGAGGTGAACTTGAAAACGGAAATCGATTCTAGCATACCTGGTACGTTCATCCAAAAATGCTCTAAATTGACCCAAAAAGTCAATTGAAAAGTGATTGGACATGTTTGTAAATTGTGCTTGATTGTACCAGTATCTGATGGGTTTTCTAGGTATTTCGATTATTAGTTTCCGATAATTAGGATCATAAAATGCATGCGCTCAATCAGTAAGGAATCAAGGTAATTGGGTGTTTGGATTCATCCCAAGCGCTAGGTCAGCAGACATCAGGTGCACCAGATACACCCACAAAAATCTGCAGCGATTGTCTAAATCACTGCAGCATTTCCGGGGTTTCAGTGCCATAGACCTCCATGTTAATGAAGGGGCGTCAGCTTTCCAGCCCACACAGCCAGCATCATTAATGAATCGATGTTAGACTGGCACACCATCGTAAAATTGCACAACAACATTGAATCTAAGATCGTTTATGCAAAAGTAGAACCTGTGTATGGCTAGCTTAAAGCTGGCCATACACGGGTCGATTCCTGTGGAATCGATGACTTGCCAATTAAACGGAGACTCACTTCTGCACAATCGATCTCAATCCAAAGTAATGGCAATCATTGGCAATCGAACAGGGATTTACCAATATGTTAGTTTGATTGATCTTGCTTGAAGAAAGGGTGTCTGCACAATCAATCACTGCGAATGTGCACTGCGATTGATTGTGCCCAAATTGATAAAAAAAATCAGGCCGTGTATGCCAAGCTTTATTCCACGAGAAATAGTAGAAATGAAAAAATTTCTGTTTTCCTCTGGAGAGGCTCAACTCATTACTTATGCAAGTGTTAATAGATCCAGCTAAGGTCAAGGCTAAAGCTGGTATACAAGCCTTAGCTGCAGAGGAGATCTTGTGGTCAATATTCCTATAAAGCCCCCCATACACCTTACAATCTTACCATACAATTTCTGTAAAATCAACTGTTTTTCTACCAAAACTATATAATATGAGGAGGTTTCTAAACCTTCCAATCACTATGTATTCTATTAGGGAGGACCCGGCACTACATAGTTGTTGGTAGAACTAAAAGAAATTTTATGTAATGATTTAAAGGTGTATGGGGGGCTTTAGGTTAAATTAACATGGCCGTTCAACGAACAAGTCGTTAACGACCATGTGGCGCAGCCGCTTGGTGGACGCAACATTAGGCGTTTGACGGTCAGTTTTGGGGCTTTTGTACGATAGAACTTCTTTGGGGTTCTTAGCTTGGTATCATCAAAGAATACTCAGGTATGCAAAAGCCAGACAACAGATTTAGCTACCCTCTTCAAAGACACATCTACTTAAGGACAAATGTGCCATGCTCTGTATCTTTGGCACAAAGATACAATATGGAAGCCTTGTTCTACAAACTTGTTTGTTGGTGTTCTTCGCCCATTCAAGTTTTGTATAATCACATTGTAAATTAGCAGATTGGTTTCTTCCTGACACAAGGGATATATTTTCTGTTTATTCTAAAGATGATTTTTTGTCCTCCAAATATAGTAAGTCTTTACCAAGAGATAACATCACAAACGTAATAATTATAGAACAGTAGAGTAAGCAGCCCCCCACACACGGATAGATTTTCTGATAAATCGTCACGTGCCTTTGCGTTTGATTGGAAAATCGTGGATAGGGACCAGACAGCCTCTTCACAGCCAGGGACACCAAAAAGGAGGTGGAGCCAAGCACAGGCTGCTGTGTACAGGAACAGGCAGTTCGGGGGAGCCCCCTCCTTGCAGCCTTTCTGTGTCTTGCTCTCAACTCTGCCTGTCAGCAGCTACCAGCCAGTGCTGTGAGATATTTTCCTACCCTGTGATATTTTCCAAAGCGTGTACACAAGACCAGGGTCCCCATCGAACGGGATAGAGCGCAGCGTGGTGACATTGATGGTGGGTCGATGGAACAGGTATCAACCTGTGTATGGGGGGCTTAAGACAGGCAGAAAGCATTTGAAAACCTAGGCCAGCAAAAACAATAACTAGACACTTCCAGAGTAATGGGCTGTGACCTACAGTGAAGAAGGGGCAGTGCCAGATATTTGGCAGAAATTGTCAATATTAACAGGTTTACAAACACGTTGCACAAAACATGTAAAGGTACCCATACACGTTGCGTTTTTGGGGACCGATGCGATATTCGATTTCGATGCCCGATTTTTGCTTTAGTGCTATTTTTAAAAGTTGGTCGGATGCCCGACTTTTCGGCCCCGATTAGTCACAGCCCGACCGACTGATCGGCTGGTTGGATTGGGAATCTTGTAAAAGGGGCCGACTTACCGAAAATTACAGGCATCCTCATTCGGGACCCGATCGACTTTTCGGCCGATTTTTCTAAAAACAGCATCTGTCGGACTACATTTGCATGTTAGGAATCCCGAACGATCGACCTACCCGACTGACCAGATCGGTCGGAAGGGCTAAAATCGCACGAAAAATCACAACGTGTATGGGTACCTTTAGTCTGTTTTTTTTTGTGTTTTTTTTATTTTGTTAGATTGGTGACAGGGTCTCTTCAGGCAACATCAAAATACCAAATATACCACATTGTGTCTTCTTGTATTGTAATGCAGTAAGAAAAGGAATGTTTTATATGAAATGCTTATTATTTAATAACCGCAAATGAGAATAATGTGATGTTTTGTTTTGTACCATTTCACAGGTTTCATCCATTGACTTTACCCCCTTCCCCCAATGAATTTCTCTTTCTTGGCATCACCAAGGTCACTGACTGCACGTTATCTCGTCCTCACTTTTTTTTCATCTGTGCGCTTTACTGTTAATTAGCCTTCCTGATAATTATTATCCATCACCCTGCAGACCACACAAGGCAGACGTCTCTATGCCCCGATTATTTCTAGGGCACTTCGTGGAGCTGCAGAAAGAGTGATGCACAGCGCGTCCATTTAACACTTTCTGTGTATTGGGAGAGCAGAGGATCTGCAGCTTGTACAGAGCTTGTACAGAGCACTCCTTGAGTATTACCCTATACACATAACAATGATGGTTAATATCCAATCACTTGGGAATTCTTGATCAGAAATCAATGCATCTTAATTAATAAGAATTATTCATTAACTTAAATAATGGAAAACAATTATCCTAAATAGGTAGAATTGAGTAAGTGAACCCTTCTTATTTATATCAAATTATCCAAGGTTTGAAATAATTAAAGCTTTAAAACCTAACAAGTCTATTATACCATCCATAACAATATAATAGCATGTAACAAAGCCCCCCTAATTGCTGTATTTTGTGGACTATAAGACACTTTTTCCCATTAAAATTGATGGGAAAATGTCTGTGTGGCTCATGGTCTAAATATGTAATAAATAATATATATTAGTCCCAAACATTAACCTCCAGCCAAGAGGGAGATGTTAGCTCTATTGGCACTATTAGTACCCATTCTCTGAACACACTGACCAACCAGCTGGGTAAATTGAGAATGGACACTGCTAGATTAAAGACAAATGCTAAAGCTTTCCTTCACACTCTGCTGGAACTAAGCTCTGCCTTCTGGTACTGGTCTTTTGGTTTGACTGGAGAAATAAAGTGTGAATACTGTGATGAGTGGATAGCTAATTTACTGTGGTAACCAGTGTTCGAGATATCATAGAAAAGTGCCACCCTTACTAATTGAATTCTAAAAATAGACCAAAACCCAGGTTAAAGGTTATGGGGAACCAAACTATTAGGGAAGGTTTTGAGGCACTGACAGAATCAAAGAGTAATCCTTAAAAGGGTCTTTATTGTTAGTTGGACCTGAACACTGTTTTATGTGCTATATCCTGAGCTAAGTCTCCTGTCCGGTACACTCTTGCAGCATTTTCCTGCCAAAGGGGTTCCGAGGTGGACTGTTGTTTCCATCCCATCTTCTCCCCCCCCCCC
>CM070040.1:46571310-46598285 GCA_036250615.1 Ptychadena robeensis
ACCAGGATCAACACTGTTTTGTATATTGAAAGTTTTTTCTAGTGACCCACTCTCCCTGAGGAGCCCCAACATAGGGGCGAAACGCGTCGGAGTACAAGTGGATTCACAAAATTTATGTCAAGGGCCAACATTGTTCATAACTTTGCATTGTACATCTGGTGATTGTATACATTAATATGTCATTTTAAAATGTGTATTTGTATGTTCTATTGATACAGATACTGTTTTATTGACACTGAGAGTTTTCAGGTCCAACTAACAATAAAGACCCTTTTAAGGATTACTCTTTGATTCTGTCAGTGCCTCAAAACCTTCCCTAATAGTTTGGTTCCCCAGGACCTTTAACCTGGGTTTAGGTCTATTTTTACAGTGTGAATACTGCATGATCCAGACTTACTTACTTTGCTGGAACATGCTGTATATTTACTTTAAATGTGAATGGCTGTGCCCTTGGCTTTTTTCCCTAACTTTCTCTCCAAAACTATGTGGTGTGCCTTTTGGTCAGGTGCACCTTATATTGATAAAAAATGTAAGTAGTTCCTTGAAACCCACCTAAAAAGACAATGTTGTCATAAGCGCATACTAGTAAGCATATGGACCGAAAAACCATCAGCCATAGCTTTGTAGGTAATTTAAACTTCTATGATCATATGGAAGAGTATAGGTAAGTATCCTAGTCCATGCACCATAAATACTTGACCGCTATCTAGTCAGCACTAACTTAAGGTCACCATACACCTCACAATTTATGATCAACTTTAGTTTTAGGGGTTGTTTCCAATATACGTCGGGGATCCTGACGTATCACACAGACAGCCTGCTCGACTATGTTCAGCCTTACATCGGCGGAGCGGCTCGGTGCAGTGAAGACAGATCCTCCATCGAGCAGGTAAGTCTATCTGCTACGTCTGGACCTCCCGCTAAGCATATACGCTAAGCAAAAAAAAAGCCCATTGTTTCCACATTGTGCTGGCCCTCAATCTGAACCTGTAGAATTTGAATGGGGGGCCCTGCAGGAACATTTTGGAAACCACTGCTGTAGATAAATCTGTAGTTGATTTCCCTTAACCTTTCATGCATGGTTTTGTGACTACCAGGTCTTGCTTTGCTGCGCACTTTATTAGAAACCTTTGGATTCCTTCACATCTTCTCACCATAGTCAGTATTGCTGAAAATTGACAACGTAGCAGAGATAGCGATGAATGCTGCTGTAATTAGGGTAGGGAATGCTGTCTATTCTTCCCATGGATGAACAGCTGAATGCAGCTGCGAACTGAGCGCTGTGCGAGCGAGTGCAAAGCCTTCTGGGACATCTCCAATTTGAAGTACATGTTCTTTGTCTGCTGCTCGCCTTGCAAGCCGCACACTTCCGATCTTCATTTAACATTTATGCGAGCTACCACCCCCCCATTAAAGTCAAATTCATATTGATAGAGTAGAAAAAAGCTTCCCATTTCCTCATACTGTTGTGAGTCCCCCCACATCAATTCTATATTTTTTTTACAATACTTTCAAGATTTTATCATTTTAAATTATTCCTTAAATATTTAGTTCCTAATCTGTGGGTATTAAATCAATACCATCATTTCCTGTAAGTTCACAAGCAACATTGCAACGTTTGATTGATCTTCATGCAGGAAACAATGTGTTGTATTTAGTTCACCTTGATTGAAAAATATTTAATGTTGAATTGCAGAGTTTAGTGTTGTTATTTATTGTCTCCTATACATTTGGAGTTTTCAGACAGGTACATGTAAAAACTCATTTTCCTGTATGTAGCATGTTTGTCCCGTAGTACCCATGCAAGGCAATGTGAAGTAATAGCAGCTAATATCACATTTCAAGTGAAAGCTCGCCAAACCAGCCTCCCTAACATTGCGCCCGCCTATCTGTGAGATGCTTTCCCAGGAAGTCAAAAGGGGGGTGCTCGCCCAGGGCGCCTGCCTAGGACCACCCCTGACAACATGTCATTTCACAAAATACAGGATTCTGTATGCCAAGACTGGACAGCCCTTTACAATGTGATACCAACTGAGGGCCGTTGATGATGATGATGATCAGTCACATATTATTCAGAATCATTCCTTATATTAACACAATAATAAAATGCTATTCTTTTTGCATCTTTTTTTTCGTTTCTTTTTTGGCTTCCAAGTTTTTTCACCTGTAAATATAAATAAGACTAGGGACAAATAGAAGATGAAACAGCTGCTAGCTGTGGAGATATTGCAGGTCAGTGAAACAAGGCCGTGTTCCTAGATGAAAGGTTTGTTATGTCCTCCTTGGAACAAAAGCATGACAGTGACATACATGCGCTGGCTGGCTTTTACTGTAATTGGTGGGAGCCCGCCCTTCTCCCTGTGGAAAGCCCACTCAGCTGAAATCATATTGTGAGCCAATGTGTCAGCCTGCGGTGGTGGCAGATGAGGCACGAGAAGTGTCAGCTCTCTTTCTAAGAAAAGAGTGACAATGCCTGGTAGACAGCCTGATGCTTTATCTGACCAATGTTATATATGATCCATCCATCACTGCATCATTTTCTGGGGGTGAGAGTTATGACAGATGCTTTATTATCTCTTCTCATTTTGAAGGGTTTAATAGTTATTTTTCCTTGTTATTTTGATAAATCTAACTAGAAAGGTAGACAGACATAAACAGCACAGAGTGAAGGATGACAGTATCTCAAAATGTGCATCATGGATGACAAAGATAAGCACTAGATGGGGCCCTACCAGGTCTGGAAATGAACTAGGACTTTACAAGAACTCTGACATACAGTATAAGTTTCTTAGCATACCAGGAGGGCTCCCCGAATATCACTTTTCTAGAGGAAAACTTTCTTTTCGGCTGGAAGATATTTATTAATCATCACCTTTTACCAACAGCCTCAATTTCTAACACATATTTCTGAAGTTATGCAATTATGAAAGAAAAGATGTGAAATATTACATTAACAGTTTTTTTTTATCAAAGTGTTTAATGGGAACATTTTCAGTGCTGGATTCTGCATTGTGACATCTGTCTTGTGTCCTGGAATAACATATTCTAAGAGGAACATTAGAGGTATGCTGGATGCCTCCAGTGTTTTTTGAATGGTGGGCGAGGACTTTCTCTTAGATCAGAAGCCACTGTGGTCAGTTGTGATGTATGGGAACACATGGAACATATTTACCTGCCATGGTAAACTTATGAAAAGGATGATACCATGGGGTGTCACAGGTCTATATTTGATAAACTGTCAGTATTTTACTGTTCTGGGATGCCACGTTTCATCACTTTAAAATCTCCCATACCCCTTAGCATGTTCTTTTTGATCTAGACCTTTCACTGTCCTATTGCTTTTGGTCTCACATATGTCATTGTTCCTTCCTAAGGTCAGTGTTTTATTGCCCCTGAGCACCATGTCAGTATGTTTATCCTGCCAGTGTCCCAGCAATATACAACATGCAGATGATTTCCTTCGTTCTACTCAATAAAAGAAATGTATCTACCAGTGAATTCCCAAGTGGATCTTACCCTCGAAATTCTCCTATAACTACGCTTTCTTCCTATACAGAATCATAACCTATTATCACAAAGGAATTTCATGTAGCCAGCACATAACACAGCAATGAATGTTCATAATCCTTAGCTCAATTATCTGGTCTAATTAAGAGTCTGTACTCTCCTTGTCAGTTGTACTAAATTAGAAAAACTAATTAGCCTTTGCAGATCCAGAAACATGGAATCCATATTTAACATACACATTATTTAGCCTGAGTTTGCATTTACATTAGAGGCATCGGAACAAGTGCCATTCAGAAGAACCTAGGAAGATGCTCAAGTGCCTCTTTTTGTAGAAAGAAATCCATATTTATGAACTATAAGCTCCTCTTGCCAATATTAAGTTCATGTTATCTTTTTCCTATGAGCCGATCCTATTTGCTACTACTTGGCTTTATTTCCCCAGCATTGGCACTATGCGCTATTGGTGTGCCTTCACAGTAAACTAGTAGACGAGGCATTTTCATCATTCACAAATAGGTCTGCTCCTGCCTTATAGCGGGTTATAACCTAATGCACATGGATCTGAAAAGCTAGCAATACACGGCTTAATGTTTTTGTTTGAATAACTTATAATTATATATTTTTAAGTCAATCATACGGAAATTGATTTCCACACACCTGGTATGATCGAACAAAAGTAATTGGACATTTTGGTAAATTTTGACCGATTGTACAAATATCTGATGGTTTTTCCAGGTATTTTAATCGATTTGTTTGTATTTAAGACCGTAATTAGAACCGTATCTGGCATTGTAATTATGATCGTAATTAAGTTTGTATTTGGAATTGTAATTAGAATCAGAATTACGATCGTATTTGGAATCCCAATTACGATCGTACTACACATGCTCTCCATGGTGCAATTGTAAATCAATCGTGTTTAACTAGATCACACTTTGTGATGGTACGATGGATTGATGTTAGACTGGCACAGGATCAAATAAAATTGCACAACGCAATCAAATCTAAGGGTCCCCATACACCTTTAGTTTTCTCTGTCAGATATCCTTTAGATCCACCAACAATTATGTAGTGCCGGGTCCTCTGTGATTGAACACAGGTAGACTTGATGGTTTAGAAAGTCCCTCATATTACATGGTTTTGGTAAAACAAGATCTAAAGGAAATCTGACAAAGAGATCTAAAGGTGTATGGGGACCCTAAGATAGATTGTGCAAAAGTTGACCTGTTTATGGCTAACTTTAGATACTGACCTGTGAGTTGACAGATGGTCACCAGAAACTAGCAACCTAGACTGCAAACACATATGTCTGGTATGTAATTCTTCTTATATTTCTGTAGCAGTCGATTTTCGTCACCTATACAATGTAACATCAGAAAATGCTCAAATACAAACTCAGCACAATGATATAAGCATCAGCAGAGGTTCCCTTTTTAATGTCTTTCCATAAATGTGACAGTGACACAAGAAGCATGACATCATTCTTATTATGGATAATTGACAAGGGTCTAAAGCCAAATCCTCAACCGTCAGCATAAAAAAAAGGGATCAACATACAGTGGAAAATTATAGAAATATAAACCTTGAAGCCCATTCCTTCAAAATTGTGTCCTTGACAGTTTGCATAATATGCTTTACACTGTAAACGTATGCTGTAAACATATTAGATACGTAAGGGCTTGTCCCCCCAGGAGATATTTGCCGCACGTGGGTGCGGTTCTGGTTTTCAATGGGGCTGTCCCCACTTGCGTGGCTGCCAGCGGTAGTGGTTGCGGGCACCCATGTTTGGTGGCTAGGGGCACCATTAACATGTAGTCAGCCGCTAACGGCAGCCGCGGCCACTTGTGATCTTTGACTGCTGCTAGTGGCTGGCAGGACGGCACCATCCTGTGGCCAGCTTCGACTGTGGGGACAAGCCCTTAGGATTCTAAAATCAATGTACTATCAATGGGCTAAATGCCAACTGGTGTTTAGCCGCCCTGTGTATCAGAACCCTAAAGCTAGCCATACACGGGTCGACTTTTGCATGATCGATCTTATTTGATATTTAAATGACAAAACACAATCTAATCTGTCAGTCCAACGTTCCATTCGTATTATGGTGCACATGACATGCACACAAATTGAAATACCTAGAAAAAAAATGTCAGATATTTGTACAATTTACTAAAATTTACCAACAAGTCTGATGTTTTGATCGATTTAATGTTCAATGTCATAAAATTTTGGTTGATTTGTACCAAGTGTGCGTGAAGCTATTTCAGTAAGATCGACTTAAAAAACTATTGGTTTTAGTGGAAATATCGAACCGTGTATGGCCACCTTAAGTGGCTGCATCTAAACCATTTATTTGTAAAGCTGGGCATAGATTTATTCGTAATGATGCACACTCGCGGTGATCGATCTGCCAGGCAATTGGCCGCAAATCTAACGCACCCACCTTAAAGCGATCGGCCAAAGAACGGACATGTCCATAATTTCGCATTTCATCACTTTGGATGGGGACCAACCAAAGTAAATGCCAGTACACAAAGGGTGCACAACCAATTCTCAGAACCACCAGCTGTGTGTGATGATGTCATAACTCGTGGTTGATCTGCTAAAAAAACGTAACCAGCAGGTAACATTGTATGCATACAATATAGGCTATACGGTCGCCTGTTGCTGGTTTAAAAAACTTTATACTAAATTCTTACATACATGCCAGCTAAAGGGCCTTGAAAGGAAAGACATGGCTCAGGGTGGTTGTCAGGAGCTCAGTGACGGTTTGCCACCATGAATAGTGTTATCACCCTCCATATGCTGTATAGTCCTGTGCGAAGCTTATTTTGGCATGTACGCACGCTTCTATATATGAATGCTTCATGAAGTTCTGCATTCCTGAAACGACCTGTAAAAGTGACAGCTTTTATGGTAAATAAATGAAGCGTTGCCATATTTTTAGAGAATGTATTTTTATATTGTTTATTTAAATCTGATTTTCACACATTACAAGGCAGAGCTCCTTCTAGCAGAGCCACTGCAGCGTTGTCATAGTGAAAGCTGTCATGAATCAATAGTGGCTGTAAAAAGGGGAATCATCCACCATTGATTGGTATGGAAGCAATGCAGAAGGCCCTTGAGAAGCAGGGAAATCCGTATTAAATTATCTCCCCTGAACTGTCTTGCAGAAAATCAACCGCGCGCCATCAGACGAGGAATGCTTCTTTGACCTCCTGAGTAAATTTCAGAGTAACCGGATGGACGATCAAAGATGTACTTTAGAGGAGAACCAGAGCACAGGGACAGAGCCCACGGCAACACCCGTGCCAGCACTGGATGACCGGATATGTGAGTACTTTTTCAGTAACACTGTGCTTTTTAGGATAATTACCCTGCTGCTGTCTAGAGAAAATATCTTTGTTGATAAATGTGGCCGAGGGACTCCATATAAAACTATTATTGTAAAGCCTCTCTGAGAGGAGCATGTAGGCTGCCACTGCTAATTGCATCTTAAAACCTAAATGCCAGACCAGCATAGTTTGGATTCTAATAGTTTTATGCCCTGTCCTGAAACAAGTGACAATACACCTGTTGATCGGCATACTCCTGCTAGGAAAGTCATTCATTCTGAAGTATCAAAGTAAAAGGGGACCACGAACATTTTCTGCAAGTAACCAGTAGCAGCCAGGACCTCCTCCTCGTCCCGGGACAGGTTTCCTATCATCTTTCTGATGAAAAAAACCTACATGAAGCCTACATGGTTTATTTATTCTTTCATCTTTAACCTCCTTCTCATGCTTCACTGTGTAATTAAAGCAGCAGAAAGCTCAACACAAGAGAAAGGGAGATTGAGCTCAAACCAGTGAATGTTGGACATTAGCAGACATAGGCACAGGAGAAATATCGGCATATAATGCTGGATTGGTGTATACATGTAACCTGCAGTACAAGCAGAAGTGTTCTGGCATATCAAGAAATATTCATAGGTTAGCTATGTCTGCTTTTATGATATATCAATGGCACTATAGATGATGTGAATTAGACTAAATATTTATTCAACTGTTCTGTTCTAAGAGGAAATGGGCCTACACAGAAACTAAATTAGGAGTTGTGCAAAGGTTCCAAGCACCTCATTGCTAAAACTATTTTTATACAGGTAGTCCCAGAGTTATGTGACACCCAACATAAGAACAACTCATTCAGTATTTATCTGTATGGGGACATGGTACAGACTCCTCAGTAACAGCTGCTCCGCCATCTTTGTCCTGGGGACACTGCAAGCACTGACTGGCGGTTTTGCTGTGCAGGAATAGGCCGGGCCCCATTCATTCTCAGTGGGCAGCTGAGTGCATTGAGGGCTTGTGTCCGTTGCAGATAAGACACTTCTCATTGTAATGAATGCGACAGTTTCCACTCTGCGTATTCTGAGCGAGGCGCCCAACTGCTGCCGCATCTTCATAGTAGCACCACGCGGTGCACCTGCTGATGCAGCGGGAGCGTGCCCTTAGCCGCAGGCAAACTGCCTACAAGTCGCAGGGAATCTATCTGGTAAATGTGCCAACGCACGATTCCAGCGAAGGGAATCAACTGTAGACACATGGCCTCAGAGTGGTAAGCCGGGGTCCATAGTCACTGGGACCACAGCTATCTCTCTTACAAATAATAATGTTGAAACAAATATCTATCCAAATTGCATCTTGGATTTGTGTTATTCAGCTATTTTATACAGTTATTTTTACCCATATTTTCTGAAGTCAACAAGACCTTCTCTTTTAAGAAGGCTTGATTGTGCTATGCACTGCTCGAGTTGAGGGCTTTTTGATTCCTTTCATCCCTTCTCACCATAACCTTCATGGGTACTTCTCTGAAGTCAACAATGTAAGACAAATACAAAAAACAAATATAAAGCTCACATATGGACTCCCCTGTCCTGTCACACTTTGACTACGTATCCCCTGAAACCACTGTCAATGTCACTTGTCCACCCAGTCATCAGTGTAGAGCGAAGACACAAATATGCCTCTGGCCTTCCCCTATGCTGTGATATCAGCTGTGGCAGATCAGGCGATGAGAGTATCAGGACCCTGGACACCGGCGCTGAGCATAAAAAGAGATTTGCTTGTAGCATCAACACACACCACAGTCATATGAATAATATCATCATCATCCTGTCCCTTTCTTTCAGCAGCAAAACTAGACCATTGCAGCCGTTTTGAGAAACACAACCTTAAAATTACCATTTCCTGTAGGTAACCCAACTCAATTCTGTGTATAGTTTCCCTTTTTTACTAAAAATCAATCTAGCTTCAGGAGCCTGCAAGTTAGAATACCTTTATCTACAAATACATTTGTGTATATTTTTTTATAATTTATATAATTAACTATGGTTATTCACATATACAAAATATTTCACTTTCTGGCAATAATAATTGAGTTTTTACTAAATGGTCACATATCAAACACTAAAAATAATTTAACTTTTTTTGCAGGTTACTATTGTCCAAACTTTTCTAAAGTTAGTAGTTGTCTGGGTACACTGACTGGTCATAAGTTTTATATATAAATATATGTAAAAGCTTATTTATCATGCTAGTTCTAGGTAAGGTGTACCTAGAAGAAAAGGGGTAAAATGAGACACATCACATTTTCCCAGGAAAGCATTACCATTATATATATATGTATGGATGTTGGCAGTATCCATTCACATGGCCACTAATATCTTCCACACTTTTTCCCCCAGCTGCCTCTTCTTTGATGGCATCACCTCAGACAGAAGAATTCTTTGACTTGATTGCCAGCTCACAGAGCAGGCGGCTGGATGACCAGCGAGCGAGTGTAGGGAATTTGCCTGGTCTAAGACTAACACAAAATAACATGGGTCATCTAAAGGTGGAGGGTGACCAGCAAGAGCCGGGTGATGAATTCTTCAATATGCTGATGAAATGTCAGGTAGGTGGGCTATCTGGCAAATTTATAACAAATTGTAATTCATGTGTCATAATTAATAATAAATGTATGCATTCTGATAAAAAGTGTACAGGTACATCTCCTCTCCTTGACTAGACATTATCATGTCCATTCCCCTGTACTTCTGAATATGGGGTGAGCATTTGACCTGTTGCTTATTCTCTCCCTATAGAGTGCACAGCATCTAAAATACTGTGCAAATACTGTTATTCCTGGGTGACAGAAATGTCCTTTGACCAAAATGAGCAAAAAGTTACTATAGGTAAATCTCAGTAATAGGATAAAACAAATAATCTCCAACAACACAACCTTCGCTTATGCGCAATATCGTTTAAGCACTATTAAACGGTGTCCCCAAGTACATGTTATAAGTTATTATAAGTTGAGTATGATAATTCCAACAGACACGTCTTACTCAGTTTGATTCCTCTGTTGTAGTTTTCTCTTCAAGCTTTGGTTATGCTGAAGCTTACAGCTTTATCACAAAACCTGTGTTCTATGCAGGCATGTTTAATTTAGTCCTTTTTTGCTTACCATTGTCTGGTCAAGGAAAAAAAGGTAACCAAGTAAGTGGCAATTTGGTAAGAGATGCTTCTGTTCAGTCACTTTTATAAAAGAGCAATTTGTACTTTGTAACATAATTAGGCTAATGATTGCTTTGAATAATAGGTTAGATCACCATTACAAGGCATATAGACTTGCATTGTGGCTGCTACTTCTACCTGTCAAAGAGGTTATTTGAAACACGTTCATCTCCATTGTGGCCTAAATAGTAAATGTTATCTGGTGTGTCTATGTAAATAGCAATATTGTTTCTCAGGCTTTTAGCTAAGTGTGTATATACAGTGTAGTATATACATTCTTATTAGTTCCTGGGAAGAAAGCCAGGACCCCTTGTATAGGAGGGATGTAGGTAAGTATTATGTCTAGGGTAATTGGTGCTTTTCCTCCTGGGTTGATTCTTGTCTGTTGCACCCGGCATGTCCCTGATCTGATTAAATACTAGGTGCTCACAGTTGCCTTAATATACACAGGGACTTGGGGAAGTCACTTGTTGATTTAGCACCATGGTCACTGCGCTAGTGTGTTTTTTGTCTACTCCTGCCTCTTTGGAACAAATGTCATAATTCCCAGAAGGCTAGCCTGCTTTTACCACCATGCAAGTAGGTATTTTTCATGTAGCCTCCCTCCACCAAATGTTCAGGTTATATTTGTAAGTAGGGCTTAAGTCATTTTTGGCCTTGTAATTTTGGACTGTTGAGCAAATGACTTTGACCTGATTCCCCCTCATCTATGGGACTTCTCTTTGGGGGATTCCTTGCCTAGTACCAGTGGAGACTGGTCTACCCACTAAAAATGGAGCTTAGTTTGGCTTCAGCTAATTGACCATAGTCAAGCCCTTCCCATCAGGAGTATTAGGCCCTGTGGAATCAAGACACTGAATCAGTCTCTTAAAAAAGATTGGAAATGCTTATGCACGGTGCAGTTTTTACACTGGGTTTAAGTTTGACAAAAATGTGGCCTGCACAAGCTACAGACTCTTTTTACCCAAAAAATTTATTTTGGTTAAGGTGGCCACACACTGCGATCAATTGAATGAAAAATTAACCTGTGTGTCCACTTTTAGTCATGCACCCCAGCAACACAATGCATAACCAATTTTTGCCTTGTGAAATCAGAAATCGGCTACAGTTGAGTTCCTTCCTCACATTATAACCACCACACACTTTCCAGGCCCCATGAAACAGATTTCCCATTGTTACTCAGTGAGAGATCTGGTGATTACACTGCACATGTGAGAAGGAGATAAGAGGGGTCTCTATGTGTGAAACCCTATGATTATTCTTCAGGGATTATCATTTCCCTGTCAGTTGTGTACAAGCACTACATCGAGTGGCGTTAGACAGGTTCTCATTATTATGCATCATTAAGTCCAGGATTGACTTGCAAGCTGCAGCCTTCAGTATACAACACAAATTGATGCACCAAACAGACTAAAATATATGTTTACTGCATGGAAACTACACTTTAAACCCACATTTCCACTATCCTCTAAATGTACAGTGTGTACAGAAATGCTATATTAAGCCTTGTACAGATGCTGGGTATTTGATGATAGATCATCTTGGGCAAGTATTTGGCATCTGTACACCTGTAGGGTTGTTTAGCAGTATAGCAGGTCGCATCTCTGAACCTATTGGGGGAGGATGCGGTGGGGCTTGCACAGTCTCCCTCCCTAATACAAAAAGGTTCCTTCTTTTGTCTCTGGAAACAACCGATCCTTCCTAGCAAAAAATATTTGATATACACGGCTTAAGAGTAAGAAATTGCACGTGCTTCGTTTACAGACAAAAGACAAAACAATTTAGGCAGAAACCCTGAATGCGGTATACAGCATCTCTCAAGAGTTTTATGGGACAGGACTGAAGATATGACAATTTGATGTAATGAAAGGCTTATAATAGCCATAGATGGGTCAATTATTTTGCTATTCAAAGTGTCATTACTTCTTTCTGCCACAAGAGTGCGCCTGGAGTGCCCCCCCCAAAAAAGTATGTCCATATCAACTATCAAATAAAATAACTGGCATGTCTTATCACGGCTCGATCGATCTAATCTTCTAATTCAATCACTTGTGGTCAATCGAACCAGGAGGGCAGTAATTTATTCCCTTCGATCAGCTTCAAAATATCGATTTTGTGGTCGATTGAATGGAAGTATCAACCCGTGTATGTGTTAACGCAGCCTAAAGCACTTGCGCCCTTCCACAGTTGGACGTCCATGTCATCAAATTTAGACCATCCCCTCCAAATAACTACAACACAGATAAGGAGGTCTAAGCCTCTGGCATTAAAAGTTAGTACATTCCTAAGTGACAAAATGTCCATATTGTGACCAAAGCGTCAGTATTTTGTGTTGCCACCATTATTTTCCAGCACTGGCTTAATTCATGGAGTTCACTGAAGCTTCATAGATTGCCACTGGAATCCTCTTCCACTCCTCCATGATGACCTTATGGAGCTGGTGGATGTTGGAAACCTTGACCCCCTCCATTTGTTGGAGGAGCAAAAGTAATAAAAATAGTTCCACACAACTATCAGCAGTGGGTTGACAAAGAACGAAACGTGTCCCATTGAAATATCAAAAGCTCGGTATATTATGGGCTTCCACATTTGAATACACATTGATTCAATATTTTAAAAAGGCCTTATATGATATGGTTTTGGTAAAACGAAAGGTTATTTAAATGTGTGTGGTGACCTCAAGCTATACAATCAATCTGTATCCAACCAGGGAGGTCCCTATACTACATATTCATTTGTAGATCTAAAAGAAAAATACAAAAAAGAGAGATGTTTGAGATCTGCAGGTGTGAGACAGCTGGATGTACATATTCATTTTGCACATATGGTAAATGGCTTACTAAACAGAAAAAAAATAATAGAGATATCATTTCTTTAGCTTGATGCTGGGATTTTTGGGGACATCCCCCCCCCCCCATCAGCTTCAGTCCTTACACAGTAACAAAACAGTAACAGTAATGTTACAGTAACAGTAACGTTGTCCCGCAGCGCTCCACCCCTCACAGTTCTTTGTGATAAATTAGCTTATGCAGTAAGAACATTTATTCTGTAAACAACTACTTTTAAATTTATACCTTTTCCCCCATTTTCCTCTTTCAGTCTTCCCGAATAGATGACCAAAGATGTGCACCACCAGATTCCATGCCACGGGGCCCCACCATGCCAGATGAAGACTTCTTCAGCTTAATCCAGAGAGTCCAGGCAAAACGGATGGATGAACAAAGAGTGGATCTACCCTCAACCCAGGAAGATGGAGAAAATTATGATAATCAAAGGAGGCCGAGCTAAGTGTTAGCTCTCTTGTCCAGATAACACCTGTAACCAAGGAATCAACTCTGCGATGATTCATCTCCGTGCTGTACCAGAGGACACGTTTATTAAAGTTAGAAACCAGTGTATTTTGCATAGCTGAGGCCTAGAGGTCTCCTGGGAGTCATCTTATGTGAGTGACATATTCAAGTGTCTTTGGTCAATTAGTTTAATATTAAAATGGACCTGCTGTTTTTTATAAGACGCTTTTTTTTAGGAAAAACTGAAATCTTTGAGCCGCAGTCTTCAGAAGGATGAGGGTCATGAAAATAATAAGAGTATGTGCTAGGAAGGGAGAGTGTTCTGGAAAACTTGTTTGTGACAGGTTACAATGGTAGGGAAGGTGCTCACAAGGATGCTATTACAGTGATCAGTTATTGCAGGCTACTGACATGGGACCAACTAACAAAGGGCCTTATTCACTAAATGGCAATACTTTGTACTATAGTATTTATTTATTACATTACTTTGACATTTTTAGAATCTTGGTATCGTTGGTATTGCACACAGGAACCCGCACCCCCAGAGTAGAAGACAGTGTTGTTTTAGGGATCAGCATGACATTATTACTGATCAGTTTGAGAAGGAAGTGTTGTGTTTGATGCTCTTGGTTTCTACACTTGACCTGATTCTCCTCTTGTCAGTTAAAAGTAACTGTATATAGATCTGCTGCCAATGATGTGCTTGGCCAACTGATCTAATAGATTTGTGATCACTTGGTTGAAAATTCTAAAATATATGAAGCAGTGTATCATGCTTTGCAATTCCTTTTCTTGGTTGTGAGAACAGAATCCAGGTTATTCATTAACGCAATGTACTTAGAATGATTTTTGCCATTTCCCGTGATCGAGGACCAAATAATGAGTTGCTTTTGATCAGCTGGCTGGTGCATTAATTAGGGATAAGAACTGGCCCCTATGTACCAACCAGCCTTACACATGCTGCATTTCATGAATGACAGCCTATTAGACCAAATACTATGTGAATTTGGAAATAACTAATATGTGCGCATAACCCAAACCCAAAACTGCAAGCATCTAAAATATTGCTCTCAATTGGACTTGCCTTTTATAGAAAGGGAATGGTCTTGCCATGTAAGGTCTAGCTGGCAGGGAACAGGTTAACAGGTACTACATTCCAGCAATAAAACGAAAAAGAAAGACAGGGGGGGGGATGTGCTGACCTAGATTTGCCGCCGTTCAGTGAATGAGGCCTACTGACTGCCAACAGCCTGCGACTTAAACACTGCTGAACCTCACTGCCCAGCATCAGAACAACATGTCTGTCAAGAATGTCACATATCAGGACGCAAAACATACGTGACAGCCACAAGGGTGTCGAGGCATACTATTATATGCTGTCAGAAACCCTAATGGTATGTATTGCTATGGCAACCAGCGCAGCCATTTTTACTGGTGAAGTTAAAGGGAGAGTGCAAATAATATGGTATGGCTTCCATAACAAAGAAAAGAAAAACACTATTTCTCTGCTTCAGGCCTGGGATGAGGTTGCTACAATTTGTATTCCTAGACTGTTACATAAAGGCCGTAAGAAGAGTAGAAGGTCATGCCCCAAGCTGTAGGCAGTGCCGATTACACTTTGTTTATGAAGTTTTTCTAACAGGTATTTTGCTTCATGGCAGACACCCTTCATTTGCAGCAATAGCGTGAGATCTGAAGTCACACATGGGTTATAGAAGAATCTGAATATTTCGTCTCAAATGAATAGAACTCTGCTAGCTTACATATGGAAGTTTTATATTTGCTCCTTTATATGGCTATATATATATGGTGTATGCTCTTCATCGTAAGGCTAGGCGTCCACTATGCGCTGGGATCCGTGGACATCAGCTTAAGCCTCCATTGGGCGCGGAGCTCTGCGTCAACATCAACGTGACGGAGGCAGGGATAGATGATTTGGGGGCTCTGACATACCCCATTGCTGTCAATGGGCGGCTTGTGCACTGCACTAAAAGCCCTCCATTCAACACAGGGATTTAAGCAAATTTGGAGCCCTAGAGTCCACCCGAGAACCTATTCTTCTCCCCTGCAACATACTGTATTTATCTATTGCTAAAGTTGAACATACATTGGTTGATGGACACACAACCAGCTCAGGAGTTAATATCCTGGATTACTGCCATGTACCCATAAACCAGCACATCTGATAAACTGCAGGGAGGCACTCACTAATCATAAGCATTCCCAATTCCCAAATCAAATATAAACACAAAAATGCACTTATTTTCTGTAGCTAAGTTTAGTTTGATTCAATATTTGTATTGAACATAAAACCTATTGATGACATTGTATGACCACCATTACACTGCATCAAACAAAATGTCAGAAATCAGAAATCTATAGTTGTTTTTGATTATCTTAAAGAGGTATTAAACCAAAAAAACAACAAATAAAAACATGTAAACTCACTTACCTACATGGAGTCTTGATCCATCAAACCGATTCCTGTAGGGGAAAATTGCATACTTAACCCCCTCCCCGTCACTCCAGCGCAGACATGCCTGGAGTGTCCGATCCACAACTGGCCACACGTCACAGGAGGGGTGGGGCGCCCCTGCATTTTTAAAGATTTTTTTTAATTCAACCTCAGCTCTGCTCTATCAGCCAATCATAGAGAGCAGATACTGAGGTGGTAGGTCTGCTTTAACAACAGACGTTTGTTTTTTTGCTACTGTAATGCATAGCTTTGACACAGCTCTGAACCCACTGACCAACCTACGGAGAGACACATTTTACAATCTGGCATGATTCCTTAGAACAACAAGCAAAAGTCAGGGTCACATATATTTCAGCTTCCAAGTGAGCAGGTCTAGCATTATTATCTGAACTTGGTGGATATGGAGGTGGATGACGGACAATACAGTAACGCTCCTGGACAATATCCCAAATGCCTGATCTCTTTATGATGGCAAAAAGAAAGTAAAGTGATACACAACATAACATTTAATGGTTCTCCCACCCCTGTGTAATGCTGCAATGAGTGTGCACAACAGGAAAGTAACTGAAAGTGAACTTATCCCTGTAAGCTAGAGCCAGTGTAATCCAGAAACCAGTAGAGTAATAGGGGAACCAGCAATCTACAATGAGAGGTTTCCTGGGACTAGAGCTCAAATAGAGCATATCCAGTGTGAATTCTGTAAGAGAAATCCAATAACTATTTATTGTAGGTTTTTAACAGTTGATATGTAAACGCCCATCTTTTGTCAAAATTTTGTTGATATTTTCTTTAATCCTTTTTTTATACAATAAGCTGAATTCCATATGAATTGTTTTATATTTAATTTCAGTAAAGTTATCACTATATTGGCACCTGTCAGTTGTTGGCCAGATCACGGAAAAGGTAAAGGTACCCACACACAGAACCAATATGTGGGTAAATCCGCCATTACTTTGGATGAGGGCCATGGTCACCATCCAAAGTGTGGAATAAGAATTGATTGTGCAAAGGGGTACGCACCGATTCGCTGTTCGAGCGAAGCATGGTGACATCACCCCACTCGACCGTGTATGGGGACTCTAAGTGTATTGGGAGGATCAGGATGTTTACTTCCCTTGTGATAACATGTCTGCTCTGTTAATTCACATAAAGGAATATTCCATCCAAAAGTGATATTTAGTTCTAGGTAGAGATCCCCTTACCATGTTTTCACTCATAGGGCATCTGAGAACTAAAGAGCAAACATATTGGACCAAAGCAGTAATTATTACTAGTTATAGATGACGTCATCATGCGCCACATGTGCCAGCATGTACTATGGGTGGGAACACTGATCAGATTGATCTAAACATTATGAATATGTCTGTAATGTATTAGATTGATTTGTGGGCTGATATATGGACGAATATAAAGTTTGAGCATTGGAATTGCTGCCAGTTTTTTGGCAGATTTCGGCCACAGATTGAAGAGTGTATGGGGGGCTTAAGTCTATTGAGTCAATATCCACACTGAGCAATATGTAGTGGATTTCATTCAAATCAAATGGAGCCCATTGTCATTGTTTACACTCTCAATGCAGAATCCATGCGGTATACAAGGATTTAGCATCCAGCACTAGTTAGGGACTACAACTCCCAGCATATATGGATTTGGAAGCCCATGGCAAATCATAATACTGAATCTGTCACAGTGTTTTAGGCCGTGTCTGCTCCCTGAAAGTTCAGTTATCGCTCTCATGTCCAGGCGTTCGGATGACTTGCCTTAAAACCAGTTCATTAAGTTTAGGGAAAGAAATGGAGAAAGGATGAGCTACAGTGGGTTGGAAAAGTAACAGAGCTGCCCTATGCAACTTCCGATTATGTGCTAAAAGAGCAATGAGATGTGGAATTCTGAAGAACGTGGGGGATTACAATTGGTTTATACGTTGGTACGTAACTTCTCATAGAGTGACTTACGTTGCACTTTCACTTTAAAGACTTTGAGGGTCCTCACGACATGACGGTCTAATGCAATCCATTATGTGATGCAGAGACGGTGGGCAGCAGGATGCTGGACTCTATAAAGGCGAGAGAAATGCCACATACTTGAATGTATTAAAACTATTTATTTTCAGATGTGCATTTGCTTAGATGTCTTTACAGAATTAGTTTATAACAAAACAAAATACAAAAATGGTACTTGACATTTTTCCTGAAAACTAAACAAAAGTCTGCCAAATATATAAAAAATGTTTTATTGTGCTGAATAAAAATATTTTGTGGTCTACCCTTGGTCTTTATTTTTTACACTTAAAACAGCCGACCCCTCCCCATGTGACAGTGATGCTGATTGGCTGCTTTGGCAGATGGGATTGGAGCAGGAAGGATTAAAGCAGATGTAAACTCAAAATCTAAAACATATATATGTAAAATTATAGTTTACATTACCGCTGAGCTGGTATGATGGCAAACCGCTTCACAATAATCGTATGAGAGATTCCATATTTATTTGCCAGGCTTTCGGGGGTTAACTCCTAGTGCAATATCACAAGTGGCCACTGGGGACGTTCAATGGTTTTCTATAGGAAAATACGTTCCATTCAGTTTAATGAAGAGACAAGATTGAAGATTTACCCATCTATCTCTACATGGACTTCTGGCTGTGCCGCAGCACAAAACAGCCAGAGAGGAGGAACTGCAAAGGATCTTTTTAAATTGCTACTTACAGGTATTCTTTTTTGTTTTTTTATGCATTCCTCCCTATAATGGGCACTACGAGTACCATTCATGAAATGATCAATTAATGGTGGTAGGTCCGCTTTAAGAAAGTAAGGAAGGATGGCTCTGGATTTAAATTACTGCTCTGATTGGGCACCATCATATTTATAAATTCTCTAAGTGGCCAGCGAATGAGAAAGTAACAGCTCACAGCAGCTTTCCAATGAAAAGCAGAATGTTTAGATTGCAAAAATGAAATAAGGCAATTCCAGAGTCCTGGGAATACATCTCAATTGGTGTTAGCTGCTAGTGTTTCACCTGCACAGGACGGATGAATCTCCCTTTTCTCACAATATAAGAGTGGGGGGGGGTGTCTTGCAGTACTCTGGGGTTTACCTTGAAGGTTGAGCACAGCCTTATTACACTGATAAAGGGCAGACCTTGTTCTGTCATAGGGTATTAATCTTCCCGTCTCAGCCGACTGAACTTCAATGTCAGCGAGCGATCATCCCGACTAAGAAACATATTATCTGCAGGCGAGAAGGCTCCAAAGACCATTTGTAAATGTTATTAAATCCCACAACGCTCTGTAATGGAGTCAAACGTGACACGGCTACGCAGCAAATACCACCTGAATGTCTTTATTGTAGACCCACAGCGGGTTTAAAGGGGAAAGTGACTATTTGAAGGAGCTTTTATCTCGGACTGCCACGGAAAAAAAAGAATAACCTTTTCCACAAAGGCCAGTTCTCATGCTCTCACCTTATACCTCAGCCTAGGCTAACCATTCCCTCTGACACACAACCAGTCACATCCGCTGTCCCCTGCAACATGGCTTTATAGCTGCAGGAGGTAGACTGGAAAGTTTCATTGATGGAGACAGTAATAGCGAAAAGGGTCCTAGTTCATTTTATACTGCCATAACCCTTTATCAAAAGAGAAAGAAAATACATTTGGCATTGAGGAAAAGGCAATGCTTACGCTCACATGGTATAAAACAGTAAAGTTATGTCCTAAATCAGGGGTCCAAACATTCTAAACAGGGCCAATTCATGTTACCGAGACTTGCATGCATGCACACCACACACAGGCATGCTCACACTTGCATACGACCCCCATGTAAGATGCATCTATTAAACATCTAAACCAGTGGTGGGCAACCGAGGTATTATGGAGGGCCACAAGTGCAGTCCTTGGCATCACTGAAGGGTCGCACCAAACATGTAGGACCGCCAGAGTTGATTAGAAAAGCCGGGTCAGCGTGTGACCACTACACACGGTGATATATGGAATGCCCCATATACATCAACAAAAGTTATGTGCCTCATAGATATTATCAAATTAGTCTAGTAGGAGCATAGGCACTCAGGTGCTGTCTGGGTCACTCATTAGCTTTCACATATGCCAATTGGCGTGCTCAGCTGGAGGCTCAACGAGTCCCTCTCCTCCTCTTACTGCTTACTCTTACTGCTCTAAGAAGTTCCCAGGCAAGGACGCTTCGGTGGAGGATCGGTGAGAACAGGTGAGTTCCTATGCCATATGCATTAACAGGTATTGGGTGGTGCAAGTAGAGGACCAAGAGGGCCCCCAAACAACACCCTAAGGGCCCCCGGGCCGCAGGCTGGGCACCTGAGATCTAAACCCAACAAATAAAACACAATGCAAATCCACAACGCAAAACAACCTGTGGGCTGCTCAAGACCACTAAAATAAATTATTATTATACATTGAACTAGAACGTGCAGTCCATCGGCTCCCAAATACAAGGTGCTAGTATTAACATGATGTCTCACAGTCCCTTCCCAAGTGTCCTCCTGTGTCATAACCTGTACCTGTGTATTATCTTGTGTTTGTATCTCCACTCTAATGTATTGTGTAAGATGTTGGCACTATATAAATAAATCATAGTAATAATAATAATAATACATGGATCTGCACAGTCATTCATTTCCTTTATGATGGACAATTGAAGTTGTCCAAGTCTAGTTTTGAATCACTAAAACAACAAACATTTGTAGTATTTTCCTAAAAGGCAATGATAGATGGATTAAAAATTGGTTCTCAATATGATTCGGACTACACCAAACTCCTGCCTGGACTGGACAACCCTAGCCAGTGTATAACTGCAGACCAGAGGAATGTTATCCCAAAAGTGTGATATTTGTGAACTTTCAGTAGTACGTTGCTATTAACAGAGCCATAGCATTGAAGGCCTGAGGTGATCTCCCAGCAGCTGTCTCCATTATAGAGCATAATCACTGATGCTAGTTATATTATTAGTCCTATTCAGCTGGTTTTGCTTAGTAACACTCAAAGCTGGAGGATGTCATTGATTCAGTTTGGAAAAAATTTAGGCACAACCCCCATATCCAAAACAGATACCCTAATGCAGTCAATATGTAATAAATTGAGGTGGGATCTCTAGAAAATGGTCTTCTACCAAAACCATGTAATATGAAGACCTTTCTAATACTTCCAATCACTATGTATTCTATCAGAGAGGCCCCTATACTACATAGCTGTTGGTAGATTTAAAGGAAATTGTATGGATTGATCTAAAGGTGTATGGGGGGGGCTTTAGTAATAGCATACTGTGTGTCTAGAAAATTTTGATGTAATACTTTTCCAGGGTAGAGTTGCTAAAGTGGCATTTAACGTGGAAGACTGAGGTCAAGTGTGGTTCTTCCAGTTATACATACATAGCCTGTTGTAAACCAGTTGCTATCCTCAATAACAAAATTGAATTACTTGCTCTTGAAAAAAAAGGGCGAAGGAAACAGGTGGGTACCCTCAACCCGAAGGGTGTTATGGATCTCTAGAGAAGTATGAAATTTACATTAATAGGTACTGCCCAGATAATAGGATACACAAAATTAAAATAACATGATTTTATTAAGCATGGTCTAGAAAAACACAATTGGCCACATCAACATTAAAAGTGTACAGAATTGATGGACAGACATACATATCACAAGGGGGTATGTGGGGGGAACCAAATACACAGTGGTGATGATGATTGAGATGTACAAGTACATCAATTTTGTTATACAAGTAATTTTATAGGGTGTGGAATCTCTATAGTAAAAAACAATCTAAGGATTTTTGTAGAAATAAATTACCCTGTAGGTATTACAATCCTTGAATATCTCAGTTGCTATCCTCAAATTAATCTTGATCAAAGTGTCATCCTCCTAACACTGTACAGTATATGGAGGAAGTGGAGGCTGTATTGCATTCATTCAGTGTAATAACACCAAGTCATCGAATCAAGTGGGCAAGATTAAAACATCAGAAATACACTTATACTCAGTGGCCAAACATCAGGTTTCCATGAAAAAGAGGTAAGCTACACATTACCATTTTTGGAACACGTGTTAAGGAAGAAGGTGAACACTGAGATTTACAGATTCACACATACATAGCCATCCACACAGACCATTATCCTCTTTATTTCCCTCAATCAAACATTACATACACATATATTACACAAACTACCATATGGGAGTAACAGAACACACCATCATTCTGTCATCCGTTATGTAGGGAGCAGGTCAGTAAAGCTGGCCATACACAGTTCAATATTTCTGTCCAATCGACCTAAAGCTATCGACTTCAATCGTACGACCGACCAAAAGGGCTCAATAGCGGATGTAAAATGGATCGACCACTGATCAGGCATGTTGGTAAATTTTTCTTGATTGTACAAGTAGCTGATGGGTTTTCTAGGTACTTTGATGTATTTGTATGCGATAGTACTGTGGAGCATGCGCACCATAGTACGATTGTGAATAGATTATAATAAAATCCATCATATGCTGGTATGATCGATTGATGCTAGACTGGTAATCGAAATTTAAATTGCACAAGACAATCGAACCTAAGATCGTTCGCGCTAAAGTTGACCCGTCTATGGCTAATTGAAAACTCAGGATCTATCATACCAACATTTACTGGTATATGCAGCAGAGTGTGGTATGGAATGCAAACAATTGCCCATCGTCAAGATAATAAAAGCTTTTTAATAAATAATTTTACAGATCATGTGTGATCAATCTTTCTACAGTAAACTAAACATGATAGATAAGTGTACTGTGTACAGTATGAACACAGTAATAACTTGTAATATAGGTCAACTACTTGAAGTTGAAAAATCACGTCCAGTCCTTAAAAGTGGAGAGGACCTTCAACAATATATATCATGATGCAGTTTTCATATCTACTCTGGAAATTTGACAGCCTGACAGAGTGACTTATCTATTCTAGGTGGATACTGGAGTATGTTCGAAAACTCATTTAAACTACAGAAGTGGCTATGAAATGCCTTACATCTCTGTGAAATTCCTCACACTGACAGACAAGAATCTGCATCTCAACTCAAGGGAGCGGCTTCCTTAATGGTTGGGAGTTCTATGTTAATATCTAGGGTTGTGGGTTAAAAAATGACCATTGATGACACAGTAACGTACCCTTTAGCCCCCCACCTCAATCCCAGTTTTTATGGCCATTAATGTTTTAGCCCGTTTGGCCTTGCTAACAGAAATTAAACATTTGGCATTTCCAATTTATATTTTATCTATTTTCTAAAATAAGGTTGACCATTAACAATCAGATTAAAGCTGGGCATACATGGTATGATTTTCCAACTCTAATTACTTCAAAAACAATAGTTTTAAGGTAATCATTTGGAAAACCATCCCTTTTTACCAGCACATACATGTGATTTAAAACAGATTGATTCTTTTCCAAATCCCTGTGTGCATGCTCCATAGTATGATCAGATACAATGCCATTGAAATACCAAGAACACCTGTCAGATACTTTTACAAACTACTGCAATTTGCCAACATGTCCGATCATTGAGGCCTTAGCTTGGTTGCTGCCTACAGATACTGAGCCACCAGCCACTCCTCCACCCAACGCACTGACAGAGCCGAGAGGAGAGCTGGCCCCTTGTTCAGACCTGTCTGAAGGAACAGCAATAGATGTGGCAGTGTAGGGGCCACCAGGTTATGTTGGTTGACTTCTTCCTAGCCACCAATAGAGTAGCAATTACGGAGTTGGAAATGGTACCACTCAACCTTCAGGCTATCAAATTCAAGCAAAGGATATTATAGTGTACCTCCGCTTGTTGGAGAAGGAGATCAGGAGCTATTGGTAACGCAGGACAACTATGGCCACTACCCCTTCAAGCTGGATATTCAAAAGAACACAAAGTCCCACAGCCAGGCTAGAGCATCTTGGGCTAGGGCCCGTGGATCCCAAAACCTTGAGAATCTGAGGAGTGGTGGTCAATATCAGATCAACATGGCCCCCCTCCCCCCCCCCTGACCGTGATCTGTATACACCTTAAGGCCCCCACACACGCACCAAGTGGGGGCAGACAGAGCTGCTAAGATCAGCTCTGGAAAGCAGCGTGATGATGTCATCACGCTGCTATGCCGAGCTGACAGCATCGGCGGGCACCCTTTGTGTACCGCCGTTAACTTCAATGAAGACGCCGGTCACCATTGAAAGTAACAGCATCAGCTGGCATCGGCCAGAGAATATCGGACATGTCCACTCTCTGGCCGGCCGAGCTGTGGGACGACAAGGATCTGTCGCCCCATGTGGGCACCCCACACGCCCGTTGGTCAGCGGCAAAATTGGGCACCGATCGGTGCGTGTATGGCAGGCTTTACAATCTTGCTATTTTGCTGTATACAGCTTACAGATATGGTGTTTTAAATTGATTGATAGAAAACCAATTCTTTTTTTACTGAATAAATTAACCAAAAATTAAAAATGATTAAGCATATAATCTAAAGCAGGGGTGCCCATACTTTTTTGCCTTGCGAGCTACTTTTAAAACGTCAAAATGACCTACCAACAAAATACTGGTGAACACATCTATATATATATATGCCAAGTATACTAAAACAGACTCACTACTGAGTAGCTATCTAGCTAAAATATATTTTCCAATCTCAGAGGAATAACACAATTCAGCATTTCAAGGCAGTGTGGTGATACAACAGAAGCTGTTCTAGATGCAGCAAAATCCAGATTTCACTCTGCATGCAACAAGCATAATTTCCCCTGTGGGAAATTTTACAAAATGGCAATAAGGGCATTGGGGCAGCCCAGTATTGCTGTGGGTATGATCGTTTTACCCCTCTTGCCAGTTTATTTGGCTTAGTTGACAGCCTGGATGACCTAATGCTGCTAGTAGATAATATCAGTGGAGATGTGTCTACACTATCCTTGACAATGAACAAAAATTTCTAAGGATCCTAATTATTAAAATTCAGAAAAATTTGCAAATATAGATTTGGAAATGTCCCCAACCAATAGAAATCTGTACTTTTGAAATTTAGAGGGTTAAAAAACGACAAGATCCCATCTAATTCCTGGAGGATAGAGATGTTCCGGCTTTCTTCTGGATGAAAGATTTGTGAAGATGAAAGGTGATTTCCTTGAATAAAGAACATAACTCCAACAGCTTCTAAGGACCGGGTACAAACAAGGATCCTTCCCTTGAGAAGTTAATTGTCTGTATGTTGCCTTTGATCAGCACTCAGGGGGAGTCCTGAAGACCCCCTCATTGATCCATTTGAGGCTGACTAGATTTGTAAATGAAATAATGGGTTTAATGGCTTTCCTGGCCTGAAGTCCACGTACATTAAAAATAGAATTCCAGGGCTTTTCTCTGTCTCATCGTTCAAACTTCCACTCGCAATGAATTTTTTTCTCTTTACGAGCGGCAGGCAGAGAGGTAAAATGCAATGGGGCGCTGACGCAGCACAAGATCCCTTGGATTAATGGTACAGCCCTGTACCACTTTCCGGTATTGAGCTCGTTTCTTCCATCCACTTAAACAATGTGCTTTTAGTTTATCGACCAATAAACTTTTACAGAAGTCCAAATTGAAAGTCCCAAGACAAGAAGAAACAAGGGAGGCAACCCATGAATATATTTTCATCAGACAGCCAAACATTAAAACCAAGACCAGAGATATGGGTATCACTTCATATTTGAAGTAAGGGTCCCCATACACCTGGGGACAAATTTCTGTCAGATTTTCTTTAGATCTCCTTTTGTTTTACCAAAACCATGTAATATGAGGGACTTTCTAAACCATCAAGTCTAAATGTGTTCAATCGCAGAGGACCCTATACTACATAGTTTTTGGTAGATCTAAAGAGATCTAAAGGTGTATGACCCTTTGAGCATAAAGCCTGCCATACACGCACCTATCGGCGGCCGATCAGGGGTGCCCACATGGGGCGACAGGTCCCTGTCGCCCCACAGCTCTGCTGGCCAGAGAACAGACATGTCCAAAATTCTCTGGCCAATGCTGTTAACTTCAATGAAGACCCGCATCTTCATTGAAGCTAACAGCCGGCACAGGGTGTTGTCAGCTCGGGATAGCAGCGTGATGACGTCATCACACTGGTTTCCAGAGCTGATCGGACTTGCTCTTTCGACCCCCACTCGGCACTTGTGTGGGGGTCTTTACGTTTATATAAACTTATTTCAACCAGTGGAGTTTACAGGAAGACATTACAATCTATAGGAAGATATGATTCACGGGGAGGACAGACAACAGAAAATGAGGTCACAGATATATATAAACCTGTTCAATCTGTTTTTTTTTTTCAATGTCCCCAGTTGAACTGTAGTGTTTTCAAGCTTCTATATCATTGTTAATTAAATTAGATGTTTGTTATTTAGCTATACATGGTGTGTCCAACTAAAAGAGAAGACCCTTCTGACAAATATGAGGGAAAAAAATGACCCTTATTTAGCGTGTGGTAGGACAAATGATATACTAGATTTACATGATATTTAGTTGAGTTAGTAGTTAGCTAACTGTATCAACAATGAAAATGAATGCATGTAAGGTAACCTCAATAGATTTGAGCCATTTATCAGGGGAGTCCTTAACAAAGGGCACACTGTATGCTGTAATGGAAGCCACCCTGTTTGAGAGAGACACTGCCAGGTCCAGAGCAAAAATAGACTGTAAGGTATTTCTCAAACGGTCATGGCATTAGCAACTATCTAGAAGAAGCTTATGAAGAGGTTTACAGTTTTTTTTTCAAAAGACATCAACCATCAAGTACAATGCATAACGACAACCTCAAAGGCCTTTACTCCATACAATTTCCACTAGATCTATCAACAACTATGTAGTGCCGGGTCCTCCCTGATAGGCGCTGCTCTCCCCCCCCCCCCCCCACACGCCGCCGGCGTCTATGTGACGCGGAGGTGTGTAGAGGGCCGGGGGAGAGCGCAAACACGGCGGAGTACGTGTACTTCGCTGCGATTGCTGGGTAAAACTAGCTTTTCGTGCCATTAAAAAATGACGCGGGGAAAAGAGCTAAACGCGCCCGAGAAGGGTTAATGTGTTCTTGCATCGGCTGTGTATGCCTGGACTTTTCTTTCTACCAAAACGTTGTAATTTGATGACCTTTCTAATTCCTTCAATCACTAT
>CM070040.1:46601128-46611184 GCA_036250615.1 Ptychadena robeensis
GGGGTGTTAGGCATTGAAGAATATCTTCAGAAGCTTTACGACTGTCTGGTAGCTATCATTGCAGACAAGAACAAAGACTCTGTAAATAAATGGAAACTGCAGGTCAGCAGGTTCATCAGCATGTATAGTAGTACACTTTATTGAATCTTTGGAATGCTGAAAAGGCTTTGGTTTTTTTTTGTTTTTTTTTTTAAGGAGCAAGAGCAACAGGAATTTAATAAGGGCAGTTTAGAAGTGTCAGAATGACAATATTCAATTATGGGTTTTTTTGACACAACAATTTAGGGCCCAAGCTAGTAAATGTAAGCATTTCATACAACTTCACGTAGTTATACAAAGTTATAGAAGATTGTGGATGATTTAGTGAATGCAGAGACCAAGGCACCAGTGATTACCACAAGGCTCTATACTAGGTTTAAAAATGTTTGCAATATAACTGAAAGAGTGTAAAAAGGGTCTACAACATGGAATAGAATATACTGTTCGGTGCAGAACTATTTGGCAAGGTTTTTCTAATTTTACTACAATGAGTTTTGAATAAAAATCAAAAGGGGAATTACAGACTTTCAGTGGGTTGAACAAAAAGATTGCAAAGAAATGTTTTTTTTAATATTTTAAGCATGTACCGTTCAGATGGAGTTCCAAAACTGTTAAGGATCAGCGGTCCTCCCCTCTTGCGATGAGTAGAAAATCCATGGGTTCCAGATGTTTTCAAATATTATTATTATTTATTTATATAGCGCCAACATATTACGCAGCGCTGTACAATACATTAGAGTGGAGATACTTCTACCTTGTCGTTCAGGACAGCTGTAAGGAGTTCTTTGATCATGATGCAAGCTTGGATTTTACCAAATCATCGGATGAATGAGGTTTACCATTACCTGGAAATGGCTATACAGAGTGCCAGGAATACATAAGCAACAAGATCAGGCCACATACTTAGGGGGAATATCTGGATGTTTTCTTAAGAGAGTCTCTTCAGGACAATTTATAAGGTTCACCTGTGACAGATTATAATTAAAAGTTATATATACATACCCTGAACCTTTTGACCTTAGGGGCAAGTGCACCACAAATGCATCATGTCACCCACCTGACCACACTAAAGCAGTTAAGGAAGGCCTCCGGAATGAATGAGGCTATGTTTAAGGGAACCATATACCATTGAACCCACACCTTCTAATTGGCTTAAATAATAAAAGGTATTGAGAATGGACTGCCAACTTATCCTAGACACAAAACTCAAGCTGTATCCCCATATCCTAGTGTAGCATATAGGGAAATATGGACTATTGTCTTACTAGAACATTGTATAAAATGGAAATTAGGCCTTTTTTTGAGTCAATGTTCTTACATAAGGTACTATGTGGGTCTCAATTCCCACAAGGACTAGCCGACATCCCATAATAAATAGAAAAGGGTTTAGATTAGGGGCATGATATACACACCACCCAGTCTGGAATACCCCCTGTAAAAACAGGGGCAAGGGGACTTTAAAGGCTAGAGAAAATAAATTCGAAACGAGTATGTGTTGGTGGTTAATGAAAATTAATCATAATAGACAATTCATTCTTTAAAACATATTAGACAGATTTAATAGTCCACATTTAAAATATACACAGTATGGCAAGTTGACGCGAGGTACTGCAAGTCACTCATAGGGTGTACGTGCCACCTCTCCACAAGACTGTATTAAGAACAAAGACATTTACAAATTAGGTCATCCCGATGACGTTTTTTGGATAGAAAGGTAGTCAGTGTGGAATCCTAGGAGTTGCAGGGAAGATTTATTTAGCGTAAGATATTTAATAAAGATTTAAATGGTAGTATATGTGCATCTACTCACATATGAAATTATGCCAGATTACTACAGACCGCATTGGGCAACAGCGACCAACTCCGGTGAAGCGAACAGAGAGCCTGCGTATGCAAGGACCACAGCCAGACCCACCAGGGGCTACCATCTAACAATGATAATTGAGTTTAATTGGTATTAGTATTGTGCCATTGAAGATATTACAAGAAGGTTTATACTTCGAATAGGACCCATCCAAAAAACGTCACCCCCTGAAGAAGTTGATTACGAAACGTACGTCGGGATGACCTAATTTGTAAATGTCTTTGTTCCTAATACAGTCTTGTGGAGAGGTGGCACGTACACCCTATGAGTGACTCCAGTACCTCGCGTCAACTTGCCATACTGTGTACCCTAAATGGGCACGACATCTATGCTATTAATGTGGTCTATTAAATCTGTCTAATATATTTTAAATGTGGACTATTAAATCTGTCTAATATGTTTTAAAGAATGAATTGTCTATTATGATAAATTTTTATTAAGCACCAACACATACTCCTTTCGAATTTATTTTCTCTAGCCTTTAAAGTCCCCTTGCCCCTGTTTTTACAGGGGGTATTCCAGACTGGGTGGTGTGTTTATCATGCCCCTAATCTAAACCCTTTTCTGTTCTTACATAAGGTTTCAAACAGGGGTAGAAAGATCAATTCTCAACTGGAACTTACGGACAAGACAAAGTGAGTTGTTGGTAGCAAAAGATTTGCCCTTTAGGCCTCTCTAGACTCTCTCTCGGGGAAACATCACTAATAATCCCCCTACCATCACATATATCAGCAATTTGAAGCAGGCATTTATTTGTCCACAGGGAGAGGGTGGGTTGCTTAACTGTTGGGAAATCGGAGAATGTTTTAATTACAGTTTGGGTTTAAAATGTAAACAATCCCACAATTGTCAGGAAGAGTGATAAGGTTGGGCACAGAATTGCAGTTCATGTTTGGATGGTAAACACATTATAAAAGCAGGCAAATGAATTCTGATGTGTTCAGAGACATACGGTCTACTCAAATGCAGCTAAATGCAATTAAATTAATTAGGAGACGTTTCGGAATACAGCTGTACAATGATACAAAACATAAAGCCTCATATTAAAAACTCCTAGGTCTGGGACAAGCTCAGCTTGGGGTAAAAAAAAAATATACTGAATATGTGCATATAGAGCAAGAGGGGCTTGTTCTGGCTAAACAAGAGTTGTAGACTTTATCACAGTTCTTCAATTGCAATGGAATGGTCTTTGGGTTTTTTTTTCTGTTTTTGCAGCTTTAGGATGGTTTGTTTCACCTGCATGGGGAGCTCATTTGAACGCAAATTGTCTGTTCACTGTAAAATTTCTCCCTCTTAAATAAACTCTTCAAATAAGCTGCCCACACCTGCCCAGAAGTGAAGTGATAGTGTAAAAAAAAACCTTATTGTTCAATCTACTAAATAAAATTGAAGTTCTGCAGTTCAACTGAATCTAGAGTCAGAAAAAGAGTTGTAGCTGCCCAAATACTACTGTAAAACTGTATACAGTCAAAGCAGCAGAATATACTGTTTACTATTATAAATGTAAGCTAATGCACTTATGAAATAAAAATATTCTTATAGATAACCATATTGTGGTATAGTGTTGGCCAGAATGATAGATGAAAAATATTTGTAGGTGCTCTTAGGATCACAAGGGAGAGAGACATGAGGAAGTAAGTCATGGTTCCAATACATACAGTTTGAACTTCATACACTTTTTTTTATTATAGAAATGGGATAGAGGGGTCTGCAGGAAAAAACATAAAATGCACCTGTATTTTTTGACGGATTAACACCAATAAGCCCATGACGCAAAGTGGAGACAAGCCCTTACAAAGCAACAAGTAGACCAAAACATGCCAACAACGTATACTTTTTTTCTATTTCCTTTTCAGTTTGGGGGAAAAGCGTTCTATGAAGGCACCAAGACAAAATGGTTATAGAGCTTACCCAAGGCTAAAGGATTATGCTTCTACTTCATGTAACTATACTAACCAATTGCAGAGCTTTACAAGCTGTGACATGAAAGAAGTAGAACCAAGCAAATGTTCTGAAGTATTTTTGTGCTCAGAATTAAATGACGGGAGAAAAAGACAGAAGAGAAAACATTTTGTGTTGATGGTAAGGAGACACGTTGGGTAGATCTATTTTATCGCAATATGAATTTTTATTATGATTTCTTGCATATCATTACACATTATACTTATAAATAATATTAATATTGGTAATAAAAAATATATCTCCTTACTGCTTGGTAAACCATCTTCAAACTTCAAACCAGCAGCAGACCCCATTGCTTCCCATTTTGCCTTCCCTCTTTTACAGTATAACCTCAGCAAGAAAAAAAAAGTCTGTGAAAAGGATGCTGCCAACTCTATTGCAGATTCAAATCTGCTGCAGTTTTATTTGTTTTTTCCAACTGTAATGGACAGCTTCTTTTTTCCCTCCCGATAATATAAAAACGAGATGGCTTCCCACATGTTTGAGATCTTAATAATTCCGATGCATCTTCTTATCCATTACAAAGTCAGTTCTTTGGTCATCATTGCATCATGTAACAGGCTTATCTTCTGGGCCTGAGGCTAACGATTTTTTTTCTTCAAGCTGATCTGAAGGTTCTCCTCTTGTGCTGTTCTCAAGCAGAAGCTCCAGGGCATCTTCACCCACAACACGATGAACCTTTTCCCCCTTGGCTGCCAAGATCTCTTCAATATTCCTTTAGTGCAACAACAAATACCAATAACAACCCACATCACACAAAATGTATATTTTACTGTTTTCGGTATAATCAATATTTGATATTCAGAAAAAAATATAGATATCAAAAGTAAAACCAATAGCTTCTGGCCCAGCTCATAATGGTGGTGATGGTGGAATTTTAGCTCTATTACTACTACAGTATCAACTGTACTGGAAAAATCACTCCTGGGTTCTTCCTACAACACAGGTGACAACACACACACAACAATGTGATGGATTTGAAAATAAATGTGTTTTTGTGTGAAGCCAAATGTATACACTTCATTGTCCACTTTTAAAATGCTGTAATATTTCCAAAAAATATATTTTTTGGGGGAATTGTAAAACTCTATTTAAAACATCCAAAAAGTAAAATGCTAACTCCAAACACATTTCTGTGGAACCTGGGAACCTTGACCCTAGAAAGTAAAGCAAGTTAAAAATGTTCGTACTATTCATAACTTACCTTTTCCCCTCCAGGTCAGAGAACCAGCCAAGGTTGTCGGCAATGATGTGGTGGTTTTTGCAGCCAGGGCATTTTACAATCACCACTCCATTGTGATATGCCAACTTAGAGATTTTCTTCATTGATCTTGTTGAGCAAACCTGAAAGAGGCCAAGGAAAAATAACGTCAGGTATTTGCTAGGAACACTTCTACTAAATCATTTTAGGATTTGCGTAATAATACATATATATACACATCACGCACATTATATAGAAATGAAAAAAAATATTTATTTGGTATTTTAACCAAATTAAAACTTCATGAATATCAACATTTGTATTTACTACAATTAATATTGATATTAGGCATTCAAGAAGGATGACAAGTCAGCTATATATTTACGGCTAAAGAAAAATTAGTCTACCTTTGGAAATGTTTAGTTCAGCAGCAGTTTATTTAATATGCAGTATTCAATAAAGTGAGGTAAATAAATATTTGAACCCCTGCTGATTTTGTGTGTTTGCCTTCAGCTCCTGTCACAGATTTCAATGGGATTAAGGTCTCGAGACTAGACCTTGGGGCAGTGGTGGCCAACTAAGTTGATATGGAGGGCCACAAGTGTGGCACTCAGCATCACTAAAGGGCCGCCTATTACATTTTCAACCTATACTGCTTATAAAGGTTATATGCCCCTAATCTCAGGTTATGTGTCGCAAGTTATATTATACAATCACCCCCCCATTCATTTGTGAAATAGAGGGAGCATAGGCACTCAACAGTGGGCTGATGCCCCACCAACACTAGAGGAGAGGCGAAGGACATGCTCAGTCGCCATCTGGGTCGCTGGTTGGCTTTTATAAAGCTTTTTTGAATGCCTATAACGCAGGTTTATCACCTCTCCTCTTCTTCCCACTCTAAGAAGTTCCCAGGTGAGGACCTGTCAGCAGGGGATTGGTGAACAGGTGAGTCCTATGTAATAACAGTAAAGTTTTGGGGAAAGATCCAGGTGGGCTGCCAAAGGATGCCCAAAGGGCTGCATGCAGCCCCCTAGGCCTTAGGGTGCTTTATCTTAAGCCATTTCTTGTTGCCTTGGTAATGTGGTTCGGGTCATTGTTATGCTGGAATACCTTTCCACTACCATGGCTGAGGGGTAAAAAGGTGCAAACCCAAGATTTGATGGTGCATGGTCTTGTCCATCATTCTTTTGATGACACTAGGACATCCTTTTCTCTTTACAGAAAAATACCCTCAAAGCATGTGTTCACCTCCACGTTAGACATTGGAGATGATGTTCTAAAGTAGTTCTGTGGTAGTGGTTCTTCGCGGAAGTGATATCGCAAAGTGTCAGTGTGAAGTGTCACTTCCGCTTTTCAAATATTGGAAGTTACACTCTGAGACATCATGTCCAAATGATGTTCAGTGTGGGAAGTTAGGAGGGAGAGGAATGCCCTATCCCTCCTAAGTTAAGGGGTTACTCTCCCATCTAACTTTCCACCCCGCTTATGGCCATCAGCAGTGCTGCGATGGTTGAGAACCGCTGTTCTAAAAGGTCACAGGGAGCATTCGTCCTCCAAACACTTTGAGTTGAGACCAGACCACAAGCCCTTTACCCAGTTTTGGTCTAGATTATACAGATGGTCATTGGCAAACTTCAGACGGGCCTGTACATTAAGCAGGGGTCTCTTGCGGGCTGTGCAGGATTTCAATCCATCATGGTGTAGTGCAGTGGTTCCCAAAGGTATTCTGGGATGGCGAGGGCCCTCATTCTGAACATGTGTTTGAATGGGGAGGGGGGCTCGATAATGTTGCTAAACAGAAAAGGGGACCATGCAAGGAAGGTTTGGGAACCACTGGTGTAGTGTGTTACCCACCTGTTTTCTTGGAGACCATGGTCCCTGCTTCCCTGAGATCATTGACAAATGTTGTCCTGTGCTGCCTCCTAACTGTACTCCACAATCTTGCATGGAACCCCAGTTGTTTCATGTTTCTCCCAGTAGTGGTTATGTGGGTGATTTTAGTGTTCTTCTGACACATAATAAACCTGGATTCTTATTTAAAAAGACAACAGGATTCTGAATTATAGTATGGTAACATTTACACCGTGCCAGTCAGTCAAGACATAGCCCTGTTTTATTTATGCAGAAACATTTCCACATCCATAAAAATAAGTGACATGGAGGGAAAAGAATGGTTTTAGTTGCCCTGTTACTTGTATGATATAAATAGTGGTTCCTTTTCCACATTACTGTAGTTTTATAGACCATCTCCTTATATGGGGGAAATTAGATTTTATTTTCTTTTATATCACCAGGAGAGGAAGTAAAGCAATATAAAGAAAGCACACATCACCGATAACACTGATACACACACAGCACCACCTGACTCAGCCCCATAATACACCCAGAACTATGTAACTTATGTAAGCTTCAGACATGACAAGTGACCCTCCACTGTTGTTTCCTCACCCGGCACGTGTAGACAAGCTGGTAGTGACTGGACGGGGCTCCGCCCAGATTGGGGTCACTGTACAGCGTGGCAGAGGTGTGGATTTGGACGGTCCAAGGCACATGCAGGCCTGGCCGGTTGAGGGGCATCCCTGTGGCCCCCGAACCGGCTATGTAACCCGTCCAAGCCGGGCGCAGCCCCCTCAAGCGGGTGAATACCCTCCAGCAGCGTGAAGTCAGCATGCCTCAGGAGTAAAACGGCACCTGACCGGAAGTCAGCGAAGAGCGGGTTGCAGCATCGGCCATCTTACATGTGAGCAAGGGAGCCTTCCAATCACAATGGTTCTGAGCTAGTGCGTGAAAATGCGCGAATAAAAAACAGCCAATCAGCTTCTCACTGCCTCGTCTGGGTGTTCTGTTACTTTCATGCCCCACTTTACCACACAATAGTGATGGGAATTCCGGCTCTTTGCAAAGATTCGGCTTTTTTTGTAGCAGTGGCCGCAAAACTGTCACCCACGGCGGCTGCTAAGTCCATGTTCCCCCGGTCTTCTTGCCCTCCGCTGCCCCTGTAGCAGGGGGAGCAGATGTGGACGTAGGGCAAGAAGACGGGGTGAACATGGACTCAGCAGCCGCCCTAGGTGGTAGGTTCACGGACACTGCTATGCATTAGTGATGTCCGGATCATGAACAAATCGTTCTTTTGATCCGATTCAGTTCAGTGAACCGGAAGATCCGATTCATCTAAGTGAACTGATCCGTGGAGAATGGCTCCCTGTCAGTCTATGGTGAAGCTAGAGCAGCCTCGCTCTCCAGCACCAGGGAGCTGTGTAATCTGACTCTAGAGTGAGCTCAGCCCCGCCCACTGACTCAGTGTCTATAGAGTCTAAAGCTAGCCACACATGGGTAGATTCCCGTGCAATCGACCACCAATCAATCACAGCGTGGTGACGTCACCACGCTGTGATTGATCGGGGATCAATTGAACGGAAATCAATGTGCACCACATGGGCACATCGATTACCGTTCAATGAAGACCTCCGGCTAGCTAGAGTTCTCTCCGGCTTTCAGCATGTAAAGCCGAACATGCTGAAAGCTGAAGAGAAATCCAGCCTGCTTCTCTCCCTGTTCTCCCCGGCTGGAGTGAAGATGAACATGTTGGAAACCCGTTCAATCGAAGTACTTCGAGAGGGCTCTATTGAACCCCCTCGAAGGACAGCACACACAGGAAGGATTGTAAGCAGATCCGAGTACAATCATCACCGTGACCGCGCACGTTGATTGATTGTACTCGAATCGTTTTACAAATCTACCCGTGTGTGCCTAGCTTAAGAACTGAACGAGTTAAAAGAATCGAATGATTCAAATGAGTCAAATGATCTACATGACTCATTCAGTTCGGATCCTTCCTGTGTGTCAATTGCATTGGACTCCTTGTAGAACGTCCTTCTCCTAACAGTGTTAGCAGAAGAACATTGTACACAGAGACTATGCTTTGGTGCAGCTGTGATAAAATAACATAATAATAGTTTAAATTGGAATGGAAATGGATGGAACGCTGCCAAAAACGCATCCCATGCATTTGCATTGGACTGTCTACATTTACTACTCTTTTAATGAAACTGATTGACTTCTTTAGCGCTCTCTCACACTAGCTGTGCTGTAGCTGAGGTACAGAACCACAATGTAGCATGGATAGCGTTAATGCAGTGTACAGTTTAGGGATCTTTCACACTAGCTGTGCTGTAGCTGTGGTACAGTACCACAATGTAGCAAGGATAGTGATCATGCAGTGTACATTTCAAGGCTCTTTCACACTAGCTGTGCTGTAGCTAAGGTACAGTACCACAATGCAGCACGGATAGTGGTCAATCAGTGTACATTTTAGGGTTTTTTCCCACTAGCTGGGCTTTACCTTTTATGGCCCCTTCACACTATGTGCCCTGCGCCTGGGGTTGCACTTCATGCCGATAATGGACGTGGTAGCGGTAATGCAACTGTGTCCATTAACCGTGCATGTTACCGGGGGGGAAAATGTATTTTACAATGCGCTCCACTTGTGTCCACCATACATGTGCTAGACCTGCAGAAATGCATGCAGCAAGGTGTTTTTGGCAACCTCGCCATTGCAGGTCACTAGAAATGCAAGCGCAGGACTAGTATGAAAGGTGTTTTTGTAACCCTTGCTATGCTGTGTTGCGGTACTGTATGGAACCGCAGCAGCTGGGCGGCTACTGTAACCGTGCCCTTACACTAGTCTTGCTTTTGCATTTTTGCCCTGCAGCATGCAGTTTTGTATTGTATGGGACCCTTACCACTAGCTCATCTGTCACCTTCTCAAAAACGCACATTGCGACACCTATAGCTCTCTGATGTATGTCATGTTCAGAACAAAGAGAGGCAATGAATAACACTATTGAATGCATTGAAACGCACCTAAAACGGACCCTAAGTGCACATTAAATGCACCAAAACGCTCCCAAAAACGCACTTGCGTTTTTGATGCGACCCAGTGTAGACTCAGCCTAAGAAATTATTGTTGGTAGCAAGCAGGGGAAGAAAA
>CM070040.1:46611284-46638890 GCA_036250615.1 Ptychadena robeensis
TCTCTATTTTACTCACTGTCACAGACCTCACTGCAGACTATCACAGAAGTGTGCTCCAGAAGTGTTGGAGCAGAAGAGCAGAACTGATAAGAGAGCAGAGTAAAGGAAAAAAAAAAAATTCAAAAGCAGCCGAGATCGGGCCCCCTAGTGGCTGCAGGCCCCATAGCATTGCTATGCTTGCAGCCGTGGTTCCTACGCCAGTGGGTAGCGGACTATCTCAGAACAGGGGCAGTCTCTTAGGCTTTGTTTCCATTGATGCGTTCCCGTGCGATTGCAGCCGCGCAGTTGAAACCGTGCGGCAGCCGCGTGGCTGAACGCATGCCACAGTTTTCGCGCATTTTTGTAATTGCAATTTTTTTTTATGCGGATGCGTTTAAAAACGCTGCAGCTAGCGTTCAGAAACGCGCCCTAAACCGCATCCGCACCTGAACGCGCACAACCGCACCAGTGGAAACTATATGGATGCCAATGTTTCCAATGGATGCGGTTGGCGGCCGCACGGCTGCAAACGCCCTGAATCGCATCAATGGAAACAAGCCCTTACTGCTGCTGACAAGCTCCCCAGGTCCATGCAGCATGGAGTTCTTCCCAGTCCCCCGACTCCCTAGGAAGTCACACCCCCGTCCAACCCATCTATGCATCGATAGGCCCTCCCCAGCAACCACCGGAGCCCATCAAAGTGCCTGACCAGGAAGAGCCATTGAAGCATCGGCTCTGCTGGACAGGCATCTGCTCCTGTCGTTCACGGGCAAGCATCGGCTCTTAAGGCCCCCATACACCATTAGATATCTCTGTCAGATTTAGTTTAGATCTCCTTTTGTTTTACCAAAACCATGTAATATGAGGGACTTTCTAAACCAACAACTCTACCTGTGTTCAATCACAGAGGACCCTATACTACATAGTTGTTGGCAGATTTGAAGGATATCTGACAGAGAGATCAAAAGGTGTATGGCCAGCTTTAGAGCCGGCTCCATCACTACAAGCCTCTGTGATCATGAAGACAGCCCACTGTGTGGAAGACCTCATGTTTTCTGCTTACAGGGCCACCTCTAAATTATAGGAAATATATCAGTGCAAAGTGAAGTGCTAAATAATTAATGTTTTTGAAAATTTACATTCAAGGGATCCTTTTGATTCTTTGCAAACTTTGCATCTCTAGTGGCTTGTGGCATTGATTATTCCCTAAGATTTCAACTTGTTCCTCCACAGGAAAGTAATATGATGCAAAAATATGCAGAAAGTGTTGACTTAAATCACACTACTGAGGCACAAACATTGTCAAATATAATAAATAAGGAATAAATCAAAAGCAACAGCTAATTATTCGGACAAATATCTGTCACAAAGATGTGTACAGAAAAAGACACCCGCCTTGCCCACAGAGCCATGGTACCTAGAAGGGGGTGAAGTGTGCTGTAAAAATCAGATGCCAAATAAAATACCAAATGTAAACATAAATATGTAAATTACATGTTGATTAAAGCCAATCAAACCTTTAGCTGCCAAGTTTGGCTCATTTTCAGTCTAAATGCAATTTGCATGCAGGTTAGCAGTCACCAGTATTTTGATAGAAGGAACTCAATGTCAACCCCTGCAACACGGATTGCTTGAGTAAATATATAACTGTTGTGTGATTTGGTTACAAAAGTCTAGGTAGGCAACATTTCTAGACACTTGTTCAGTACATCAATTTATTGAAAAATATTCCACTTTCAATGAATCTCCTTTGGGGATGAATCAGAGTGGATAATTTAGGCTTAGGCACCGCTGTCCACTGAAGCCTCCTTTGTGTTCCCATAGACGTAGGTTGCTGCGTGGATTTGAAAGCAATGGAGGCTCGGATGGGCTGTGAAGGCCCTGTCAAAGCCCCATTGCTCACAATGGCGGCTGGAGCCTAAAAAGATCGCATAGACTTGTGTGATCAAATGGAATAATTTATTTTTGTATGGATAGCTTGAACTGCCCCTGGTAAATAATGTTAATATTGTACTTCTTACTGCCAGGTGTATATATTTTGCAGATACACTTGATGACAAATAGTATGTGGGTACTTCAATCATTTAAAGCAATTTAAATAGATTTATTCTTTGCAATGTTGAAGATAAAATTTGTTGGGGTGGTTCTAGACTGCAAGTGCCCAACACATTTAATAACACACTATTTTTAAGTGTATCTGACCAAAACAAAACTTTGGTTAACTAAGAGGAACGTTCACCCTTGGGGACTTTGCAATACGTAAAAACCCTTCTTGACCTTTATAGTGCATTCACACTTATCTGTTAGGTACATAGGTTGACCTAGAATTTCATGCTTACAAGCCTATTGAGTTCAATGTGTACTTGTAGGACATGTGTTAACATGTGTGCCCAAAAATGGATAGGCGTGAATACAGTTTAAACTTTGCTAAGGTGGCCATACATGTTACAATTTCCTTGTGATCATTGTGCGATCAGTTGCAATGTGCTTATGAAAAAAATCACAAACTAACAATCTCAGGAAGTCGAAGTATACCACCTTGGGGAATCAATCTCTGGCCGATACTTTGGATTTGACCATTTAAAGTAATGGAGATCGAACATGGAAAAATTAATGTCAGATCCCTGATTTTCTTGCAGTTTAAATAGTTTGGACCAATACACAACACAACAGGTTTCCTTGTTGCCCCAGTTGATCGATAACATTGGGCATTTTCGTTGAATGTTGACCATATGTATCAATATTGTTTTTATTGGTAATATAATAAATAAGTACAAATGAAATAACACAACATTTAGAAAAAAAATATATAGCATAAAGTGCTCTTAATAAAACATTTCACATAAGAAGTATGCTGTGTCAGGCTTAGTATGAACGAAAGCAGCATGTATTACAATTTATAATGTTATAAAAATCAAAACAACCAGGTATGTAGCTAAATATATATGTTTGGTTTAGCATTCTTGAGAACCCACATGCTGATTGTGAGCAGCACGGCCTATTCAAAGTAATGGGGCTATAATGCGGCTGTACACACAGGCGCATCATAGCCTCTGCACACACCACATTTTTTTTTCCCCAATGAGGCATGGTCACATTTCTGATGCAGGGTCCATTCAATGGGCATGTGCCATTTATGTGCACACACATGTGGTTTTCAATGGGTGCATAATTGATTGCCCAAGAATCGGGGTCACCAGAAGGGCAAGGGCTCACAATGTACCATTAAAAACACCTATTGTGGCCCACAAGTTACCCCTGTACTACCCTGTGTTTAACTACATTTTTGAAAATTATACAAATATTTTTTCGTCAAGTATATTTTGTTAGTCTGTTTCTCATTCATTCTGAATGGCACAACAACTCACCAGTAGATGTCACCATACTATAACATGTTGTGTGGCACATGCGTAAACATGAACTAAAACTATCTGGCAGTTTCATTCTTATGATGCGTCAGCAGAGACAACAAACATGCCTCCCTTGCTCACTTTAAATTGCCTCGTATGAACCATATCAGGGGAATGAAAAAGCTGGTGGTAAATGTTTTCACACGAATAGGCTGCCATTTGCAACACAGTGTATCACAGTATACAATATATTATTGACCTTAAAAATATTAAAAAATTACTCACTTTTCCTGTGAAAGTATACAGCAACTCTAGACCAGTGTGACTTTGGTCTGTAAGGCATAAAAGCTGTTGAATAGGGTAAAACGACTGCTCAGGACTTGGCAGAGTTGGAGCACAAAGAAAAGATGGGAATCAGGGGCGTAGCTATAAATGACATGGCCCCATAGCAATTTTTTTTTGTAGGGCCCCCCTCCCAGACCTGCCATTCCAATGCCCCCCTTCCTTGAACCATTCCTTGACCTCACATCCCAACACTGCTCTTTTCCTGAACGTCCGGAACTAAGAATTACCAGTAACCCGCCTGGTGGTTCAATTCAGTCCAGTTTTCTGTACCAAAAACAGTAGGAAAAGTGTAACCACCCTGGCAATCCACTGAGATCTAGACTTCTGTACCAAAAGTAGTACATAGGTTTTGCATGAATTTTATTTTATGTTTTAGTCCAGTAACTAACTTGATAATGTCCAAACAAGGGTCAAGTAGTCATTCTGACTATAATAAAGTTTGAAACACACAATTTTGTAAAAATGAATTGCTAATTAAATGCGTTAATCATTATACTGTGTTCCCCCAAAAATAAGACAGTGTCTTATATTAATTTTTGCTCCCACAGATGCCCTAAATGGCACAGGAGACTCAGAGGGGGGATTACAATTTTAGTAACCCCCTCTGATCCCCCCTGTCCAGAGTTACAGTATCATATCCTCAGGGGTGCATTATTTTCGGGGAGATGCCTTATATTTCAGCCTGAGGCAAAAATGTAAGGGTGCCTTTTTCGGGAAAACAGTGTATCTGATGAGAAGGAAAAACTCCCTCAATTGTAGATATTTTTTCAATAAATATCAAGGTTGTCGCAATTTTATATTTTGCATAGATGAAATTCAAATTTAAGTGGAAATTTTTCTCAAACATTTCGACTTGACTTTAAACTTGAAGTATGAAAAAACTACAAGCAATCCTTTTTTTTATTTTGTTATATTCCTCCAACCTTTCTCTATATCTCCAGCAATTTAGGGGATGATACCATGTTTAGAGGTTTTGTGGACAACTTAAGTTAATCGAGGAAAAATTTTATTCCATCTATAGAAAAAAATTTGCAGTTATCAGTCCCAGCTGGACTCTGGAGTACCGTCCAAGAGGTAAAGAACGGTCAGCCAGGAACGGCGGGCCACTTTGTGGCTACGACCCTCATGGTAGCTATAATGATTCCTACACCACCACCATCGCTTCTCTGCCTTTTGGCTAAGATCAAGTGTAGTATCAGTTCCCTGGGGTGTGCTTCGGTACTCCCTTCTGGCGCAACTCAGACGTTCTTTGATCCGGCATGGCCTGCGGTACGGGGCATCGCTGATCGGTCTTTCGGGCCACTGGCTGACTGCTGCCATGTGGGCTAATTGGAAGACGGTGTTGGGAAACAGTGTCCTTGCCAGGAGGATGCATGTCAGTACTGGCCGTCATGCCACCTGAGACGAGCAGCTCTGCTGCATTTGTGACTGGCCTGGGGCCGAGGTTAAGCCTTGGTGTTATGTGCCTCTGATTTGGACCAAGAGGTGCCATAAAATCACTGGTGGGGGACCACCTTTTACGGCACGTTGGACACATCTTACCTTTGCACTTCCTTTGTAGCAACCACCACCTGGGGGCGGCCTTTTGGCCCGACCGGAGAAATTTTTATAGCCGGCCACCAGGCCTGCCCCATGCTGTGCACAGGGCACTTATTTATTAAATTTATTTTTTGTGTGAGTCTGTCCCCCCACTCCCCCTTTACGTTTTGTAGTGTTTACTAGTATGGGTTGACTAGTCCTTCTGGATTGCCCTGGAACGTGGTGGGGAGAGGCTGCTTACGGCTCTGGCCCGGCAGTCTGTCCATGTTTCGAGGGAGACTAGGCTTCGGCCACTGTCACCTGGAGAAAGGGGCACCTGGTCCTTAGTACCTAGGAGACTTGGCTCCGGTCGAGGCCTCCTGGGGAAAAGGACATCCGAGGGACGTGTGGTTTCGGCTGCTGTCCCACTTGCCACCCCTTTGGGGGAACCGGTCCTTTAGCCCCTTTTGAGGTGGGGACATCAAGGGCAATCTGTGCTTGCTTGTAGTGTTTTCGCTTTTTGTGCACTCACCTTTTAGTTTGCACTGGTTGCACACAAGTTTTCCAATGGGTGCTTGCACTCACCGAGGCTCAAAAAGATTCCTACACCACTGATGGGAATTATATTCATTTCTCACATCATCTCTTAATGTGTACCTTGCATCTCCTCTGTTAGATGGACCTTAGTGCTGAGCATACATGCAATTATAGAGGTGAAGCATTGCCTTCTAGGCAAACTTTTTTTTGGTCTGGGACCTGCCACTGTGGCGGACATTGGCCATAAAAATGTCAGAATCTGCAATATTGTTGAACAGCCAGGTAAATGACCCATAAACGTAACAGACCGGCAGACGCAAAAGACGTCCGCTGGTCAGTTTTCAAGGAAAAAAGTAATCAATATACAAAAAGAAATTTTTTTCAAGTTGATCCAATGGAAAAATCAAAACTCTGTATATAGCCACCTTTAAAGCACAATTAAACATTCAGGAATTAAAAATTTGTAATTTCATGACATCCACAACCCTACAGATCCACATTTTCACCATCAAAAAACAAAAAAAGCTGGCAGCCTCTAGTGGTCATACCTCTAAAAAAACTGGCATCTATAGAGGATTAAATATGACGATTGTCACAAGCATTAGCTGTCAAAATTAAGAATGTAATTACATTTGTTTTTGTGTTTTTAACTTCAGGTGCGCTTTAACAGTGATAAAAATAGAGTTTGCAGAAGGTGCCCTGACACAATTTAGGTTTTGAATGAAACATTTTCATTTATTTTTCTAAAGCTGATCGATGTAAATTCTAAATAAATATTGCATAATTAAAAAAATTTATGAATTGCAGGCACACTGAAATCAATTAACCAATTATTATTGTACTGGTTACAAAAATTACCACACCAACTATGACTGAATAAGTGGGTTTAATAGATTTTGTTTTTTTTTTATAAAAAAGAAAATGACAGCTATAAAAATATGAATACATTTCCACAACATTACAAACATTTTAGAGAGCCAGTTCATTTACTGATGTTTTAGTATTGGGTGAAATTGCCTTTAAGTTCTCTTAAGGCCTAGGTGCCCAACCTGAGGCCTGGGGGCCGCATGCGGCCCTTTGGTTGTTGTTCGGCGGCCCCCCTTGGTCCTCCCCATGCGGCCTCCAAAACCTAACCTGTGAAGTGGTCACACACTGACCCAGCTTTCCTAATCCACTTTGGTGGTCCTACATCAGTAAAATTGTCAATGTTGACCACAGAAACCAGGTCTACATATGAGCGCTGCACCCAGGGGCAGGAGGGGGTGGTTTTGACTGCCTGTCGAGATCTGGTCCACCGCCTGCTGAGATATGTTGATGAGGGTCTGGATTGATGTTATGTGCGGCCCTCTAGTGATGCCGAGGGCCGCACTTGTGGCCCTGCATATCAACTCGTTTGCCCACCACTGTCTTAAGGAGTTCTATTCCTAGCTCCATCCCCTCCTACCAATGAGAACAAACACATCCAATATTCAGCTGCCGATATGAGGCAGAAATGGGACTTGCAGTTCTCCCGTCCAGACAAGTTAGAAAACAATTGTTGGTTTAGATCCTGCACTTGCCTAAAAACTATTATTTTGTTGAACTGATTCTTAACGAGAAATTCTTAATACTGTTTTATATGCACTCTCCAAGTTAGCGTTTTGAGCCATTTTATGGCCATGGTGGTTAAAAATTAAACATTGGAAAATGCTGAAACTGCCTTTTATCTGTTCTGCATGACAACAACCTGCAATAATCTATTTGCAGACTATTTTATGGTGAGCTCCATTATCCATTTTGTATCTATAGCTGGTCAAAGACATAAATTATGTCTCAAGGGGAACCACAAGTCCTAGATTAGACATGCTTAATACCATCGGAATCTATATTTCCTGCAGGATAATAATTTGCTAGTCATTCGGTTGTAGCATCGTTCTTTGAATATATTAATCGAGGTATATTAGGATTTGGGGCTATGAAGACCTCCTACTTTGGGAGTCAGCCCTCTTTTTAGAGCTTATGTATAACTCATTGTGCTCTCCTATACTATCTGAAACAATGAAAAGCCAGGTCATTGAGAGCCATAACACCTTAACCTAGATTGGACTGCAGACTTTGGACTTTATAGTCTTACATCCAGATTATGACTTCTGTGTTTCTTCATACCAAGCAAGGACCAGGAATCCAGTAATAGTTTTCACACTTTATCTCTTTAGTTTACTGTTATTATTATTATTATTATTATTTTGTTAGTACTTATTCTGTAAACATGTTGTGCACTTTTTAGTAAAAACGATATTTTAATCATATTACTTAATCTCAATTGCTCTAATAAGCAAAGTAGAACTCTATCTCCTAATAGACTTGCAGGTTGTGTTACCAAGCTCTTGTATGTTCCGGTCTGGTTGTGATGCATGCTCCCGTAGCAGCAAGTGGTGGCAGTGTTTTATGTGTAAGGGTAACAGGTTTGTTACCTTTACTAACCCACTTGACGAGCGGCTCTTGGCCTGCTGGTCCCTGTGTTGTCCCTAATGCCGAGAAGTTCATGGGCTCAGTGAGACTGGGAGTTGCAGTCCTTCACAGCACCCAATCTCCTCTCACAACTGCACAAATACTAAATGTAGAATTTTCCCCACATTCATAGGGTGAGCGCCATGAATAAAGAGCATGGGAATGCAGTCCTTCGGTGGCTGCTGGCAGGCAGTGCAGGCAGACTGCGAACAACCATCCTGGTTATATTGTAACATTAATCCAGTCTCTGCCTTGGCAGAAATAGCTTGTTATACGTAATAGGTAAACTGTAGAGCATGTAAGATTTCCTCTTATTGTGCATGTGCTCTATTTCTTCGTAAAAGGAGCTGAATTTATTTTTGCTCCATCTTTGAAGGTCAGCCATGTTGTTCTCCTCAAAGAATCTCCATTCTCTATGGGGTCATGTCGGTTTCACTTTCCGATGAGTAACACTCTTCTTTCTGCTTGGAATTTTTGGATTTCAGGGCCCTGATCCTAACAAGTAAAATGAAGGGTTTAAGGACATTAACGATATTACATTAGTTTGCTCAGCCACATACTGTAAGAAAAAGGGTGACTTCAGCATTGCACAGCCTCTCGCAAGATTATTTAATCAACAACTAGATCAACAACGGAACAAATAGTTGACATATGTTTAGGAATGTAAAATATATTTTATAAATTATCTGACTCCTTTTTCATCCATCTGCTATGCCTTAGATTTGGGCAGGTGACACATTTGTTTCCTTAACAATGCTTCCTCCTTTGTCACCTATTTGTCTCTGGTATGCCCATTAGTCAATAAATTAGACCTGACATCTCTGCCCACACACAGTATTTTAGAACCAAGAATAGCTAACAGAAAAAATAATTGCAGACATTTACAATATATGAATTATAACTGTGTATTCAATCATTTAAGAGAAGTTCCTTGTGTATTAAGAGCTTTCTCCGGGCAAACTCAAAGTTAATACTTAATGGTAGAATAGCTGGTGCTGGTTTTTACTCACTCCACCATGTGCACATTCATTCCAAGAATTTAACAAAAAAAATTCTTTATACTGAGATGCAGCATGAACAATAAAAGTTCCAGTCAAAACGTGTATAAGTATCTCCTGGTGTTTAACAGGAAGTACATTAAATGATGCCAGACAATAGGAAAGGGAGATCTCTGGATATTTGTATTTGGTATTTGTGCAGGCAATTGTCAGCTCTCATGTCTTTTATTTCTGAAGCCATAGGGTGTACAGATAATGTACATATGTTAATCAGCTGCAGGTTTTTAAAAGCTGAACTAAAGAAATACCCTTCCAGTGGCAAATAACCTTGCCTTGCATAATCTATATAGACTATTGAGGTAAATAAGGACATTTACATTGCACTCCCTCATGAGAGTATTTGTCTGTGGGGGGGGGGGGGGGGGGGGGGGGGGTCTCTGCATTGTAGGTGATGACCACAGCAGCCAGGCCACCACACAGTGCAACTTTAGAAATGGGTCTTCAGGGGACCAGTCTAGTAAAGGAAGATGCTGGGGGAGCAATGGAGAAGGGTAAAGTAGAAGTCTAACTTAACTAACTTCACAGGAACCATATGTATTTGGTATAGAATACTACAGCACAGTTTGTTTTGTGCTTTGGGCTCCAAAATAGTTGCAGTCAAAATGTATACATTTCATGGTTAAACAATTCTTGCAATGTCTTCACAACACGTATCTAGCGGCTCCCTTTTAAATGAACAGATAATGATAGATTAAACATATTTAGAAAGGGTTACAGAATATATACTGTAAAACAAAAAATATCAAACCACATTACCTGCGATAATCTTCAAAGCTCTTGATTTTTCTTCTTCCCTTGAATACCATTTCTCCATTCACTGGGCTGTGAGCCTGTACAATGAGGAGATTAGTAATGGACATCATCACTTGCATTGATTAAGCACACCGTTAAGATTGTTGATATCCCCTCCTGTTACAGCTTTTCCTCCATATATACCAGTGACACTCTGACCGCAAGTGGGTCAACCAGAACATTGTGTCATCCGGACAGAGAGCCATCCAGAGAGACGTACAAGCCTCACAGAGGTTCTAGCTGCTCTGTCATAATGCAAATGCAATGATAACCTAAAACTGAACTACTTTCAATTACTTTCACACAGCAAATGCTTTTTTGTTAAAAGAGAAATACATAAGACTATTTCTTACATTAACCCTTACTTCAACAGCCGCTGGTGCCCTTTCCCTCTTTCTGGTGTTCTAGGCCGCTGCGACACCTTACTTGTTGGCCCTACCTTGTGAGGTATAACATCACAGGACTCACCATTGTATGGAGGAGCAAAGAGAGGGGCTGTCGGGGGACCAGTCTAGTTGCAAGAAAAGCAGCTAGTAGCAGAAGAAGTAAAATAAGCATTTAACCATTGCAGTTAAGGGGTAGTTTTGCGCTTTCTTCAGGATTAAACCTAAATTTCCACATCTTGCTATATTTTGTGAATATTTTTTCCTAATTGCATGCAGATATCTATACAAGGACAACCGTTGAATGCTTTTTTTCTGATCTGTAAAAGGGAGAGAAGCAGTGCATGTGTGGGGACATCTTCCTCCAACGTCTCATTGGGGTTAGAAAAGAACAAGACATACCATGTTTACATTTTTCATGCCTCATAGGGAAGTCATAAACCCTCTACCAAGGATCACACAGGGATTATATATATCAGCAAAGGGTAAAGCAAATTCTGGACAGCTAGATGTTTAATTTAGGTAGATAGATCCTCAGCTGTTACTGTAACTGCAATATTTTATGTTAACCAAGGAAGTCATTAGGCCTCTTATGGTAGGGCTTTAACCCCCAAAATGATCAGAAGCGCCACTAAAAATATAGTTACGTACGTGATATGTACCAGTTGCTTCCTACAACCCTAACCCTAAGCCCTCCTTGTCTTTCAATACTACTGACGTCCCTGATGTTAACACAGAATGGTCACAATTACATACTGTTACAAGGTGTATTGCTGATGGACACCTGTTAAGGGTCTTCCTAACTAGCAAGGGAGTAACATCTTGTGCATCTAGCAGGGGGTTTACCTCAATGAAACAAATAGGAGATAAGTTATGCTACATACACACTATAGAGACAAGACAATTTTATGTACCTGTCTCAGAATATCTAGCTTGTGTGCAGTGGTCAGGCATGGTCATTTAGTAATCAAGATCAGACCTGCCCAACAGTCTCTCTTCACTATGAATAGGGGTGGGGGGGATCAGAGAATAGCCCATTTACCTTCCACTTTCCCCTTTCAATAGATTAGAAGTAGATTTGCGTGTACAGGACTTGTGCAGCATTGTGTTCTCAGACAATGTCAGAATAAAAAGTCAAGGGCACTGGACAAGAATTGATTCAAAAACTTTTTTCAGGGCATCATCTAGCCAGTCCAGTGATGTCATCTTTCTTTTTTTTCAGGTGTTCATGTAATAATGTATCAGTGCTTAGCTTAGTACTTAGCTCTACAGTGTGAGTGCATATTAAATAGAGGAGCGCCAGTAGAATTTACCAGCAATGAAAACATATTGTTTAACATAAAAGCAGAGCTATGACATTACTGTTTTTTTTTTGTACAGTGACACAAGTTATTGGTCAGGATCGGAAAGCCTGAAACCAGGTCTTTTTCTACAACTTTTTAATCCAAAAAAAAAAAGACAAAGTATTTACATATGAACTGAGTAATATTTATTGTAAAAAATTTTAATTGAAATTCCAGATACAGTATAATTATCACCCCATGAAATGTCGTGGATTGAAAACGATGTCAGCTTTGTGCCTGTAAATAATGCCTGCTTACGTTTTCCTCTGTTTTGTTTAACTCCCCATGATCCTCTCCATTTTCTGTTGGCGTTAATTGGTCCTCTGTGTAGACAGGAAAGGAGATACTTTAGAAATATTCAGTATGTTCTTGATTAGACACCATTGTGATGTATGTCCTTTATGCCAAGTGACTCATATGTTTATTTTGCATCTTTAAGTTACCCCTCCTAAAGAGTTTTCACTCCTTCAGCTGGTCAGTTGGTTTGTGCACCCTGTAATGTATATTTTATTATCCCCATCAGATCACTGGAGAGATGACCAAATCTTAGGATGAGAGTTGGACTCCAGTTACTATGTACACTATGTACCAGATTTGTGATCCTGTTTAAGTTTATGTTTTAGGTCTACCAGATGTCTAAGGACATTAATCACTCAGTCTTTCCAGTTTTTGTGACAATGACAAGGCTGGAAAAAGACGTAGACAGACACAATATCTCTTAAGCCAACCATGTATCATTTATGCTAGTGTAAAATAAAAATTATATTGATAAAACTGAAGAAAACTATAAACTAGTGTGATAAGTTTGCCTTTAAGGTCATTGGAAGTAGAGAACCCTCCTCATCTCATTATGAAAGGAAGTGCAACTTACTATGGTTCTGTAACTTGTTCTCACATAAGCAAATCGGAGCAGCCAACTAAGAAAAAAGAAACAGAAAAAAACAAATTGATATAAGGACTTAATTTGATACTCTAAAGGTTCTTTGTACATTTAGTATGCATAAATTTGCCAGTGGAAGCTACCCTGACCTCCATGACCTCCTCTGAAGGGGGATTGAAATGAGGAAATGCACGTTAATTATTAATGGAAGGATCTTCAATATCACTGTACTTACTTCTTGAGAGCTGCGTGAAGAGCATTCATCTGCATCCGATGACTGGAAAAGAAAGACAAATAAGCATGTTATCACTTGTTGCCCCTTCTTATAAACTCCGCACCTTTTGTGACCCATTACAGAGGAATGCCTTGCACACAGCTAGAGATCACTACATCCATTAGAATGCAGACAGTGAAACATTGCATTGTGGGAAATATCAAAGTACTTAATCATTGTCACTTAATTATTGTATGAATGACCAGGCTGACATAACATAAGCTCTTACAGGATTGAAATGTTCCTCCAGCAGTTCAACTGCATAGTTTATATGGATATTGTGAGTGGGTAAGTCGAAAAAAATCAAAATCTTTCAGTTTGAATTAGATTGTAAAAATATACCTTCTAGTAAATGTCCATTGAAAATTTGCAGTTGATTGCAGTAAACGGATATATGTTAAGGCATGACCAAGCTAGAAACAGAACCCCGCTCATAGGAAAAAGTAAAACAGCTAAAGCTGAATAAAAACATTATAAACCACAAAAATGTCTGGTGCAGAGAATCCAGGAGATTGCCTGACAGTGGAAGTGACACTGATGAATGTTAATTTTGTTCCCCACTACTGATCTCCTTGTCTGTGACCTTTGAAGTTAGTTACGCTGGTATTTTCTGACTTTCAAGTTTGATTAATTACTACAATGGGATAAACATAAAAATGGCAAAACAAAGGGGCGGATTTAAAGGACTTTTTGGCCTTTTTTTTGTTATCACACTTCTATATCTCTGCATATAATGAAAGGTAAACAATATTGTATTTTCAGTAATACAGTGTCTAAGTATTTTTTATTAAAGTTTTCAAAAAAAGAACAGAATACAAAGCAAAATAAAAACACAATATCAAAAGGGTCATCAGTCTCTAGTTTCAAGACTAATGCACAATACAAGAGCTATAGGAACTTAAAAAGCATTCTCGGTCTGTTGGAACTGAATTGACAAGAACTAAACAACAGTAGTAATGGTTCACTTCCCAAACAGAAGCAGATCTAAAGTTAACAAAATGTAACTATAGGTCCCCTTCACAGAAGGAGGGGGGGGGGGGGGGAGAGAGAAAGAAAAGGAGAAAGGCGGACAAAGAGAAATGGGGGAAAAAGGGAAGGGCGAATATCCTGGGGTGGGCCACCTGATAAAAACATCGGAGACATATGGAAAATAACCATAGATGGTAAGTAGACATGCATTCAGTCCCTGGTCGTGGTAATATTCTAGCCATGGGGTCCACACACGTTTGAACTTTGCCACTGTATCAGTGAGTTAGGCATTTTCTCATTAGAAAAGAAACAAGGCCACCGTAGTCTTTACCTGGGAGTACCTGACCACCAAGCTTTGTCCTCTTTTTAGTTTTACAGCATTGACTCTGAATAAAACAATAAAGCAGCTGAGCCAAGAGAACCTGAGCTTAATAGTTCAATGGATTCACATGGCCTCTTTCTTAACAAAAGTCAAACATAGGTAAAGTGTTTTAAATGATCAGTCAACTCAAAGGCAGGGACTGCAGGTTCTCATAGCAAATATTAGTACTCATGAATATTTACCGCATTTACAGAGCTGAAGCAAAAATTCAAGCAACAACATACAGTGTAGGAATATTGTCTAGGCTTTCCCATCATTGCACAACACACATTCCTTTAATTGAGCTCACTGTCATGTCTTGGAGAATATTCATGAAAATGTAGTGACCGAAAGATTTGTGGTTCCCAATTTATGGTCTCATTGAACACGTTTAAATGCGCCTTTCAGGGCAGAAAGACACCAGCCACAGCTCATGGGGTCAGCATAATGTACAACATGCACAAATAAAAAAAGACCCTAACCCTGGAACCCCTGTTTAGTACCCCTGAGTACTAAGGTAACACTTTATTTTCTTAATAAACCTAAAGTCACATAATTTTGTATTATTTACAAAAAAGTTGATGGTAGTGAATATGCCACCTCCATTATTTATACTGTCCTAAGCAATATTAAAAGGTAAACCAAAATCAACATTACCCTGGCTAGCAACATCAATTTTGAAATGAATAAAAAATAAAATAAAAAAAGCTATAAAATGTCTAGGTTTTTTTCCATTCTAGCTTGTTGGCCATAGCATAATTCTTAGTAGCCTACATAGTACCTGTAGTCAATTTGCAGGCAGTCGCTTGCACATAATGTGACACCCCCAGCATGTAGATATGTTTACTGCATTGGGATTTCCATCTATTTCTGCATTGGAATTTCCATCCATCTGCATTGGGAGATATGCTAGGAGTGCATAGAGAACACTCAATTCCAAAAAGTTTAACTATTGCTTTGCAATGTAGATATTTTACTATTTACTGAATACTGTAAGATAAGGGAGCAGACACTAAGCTAATTTTGCCAACAAATTAGGGAATGTGCTGTCCTAATTGTATTTCATGCTTGCAACTATATCTACATTATATGCTTCCTTGTATGTCATGAAGTACAAGTGGTGGTGCTGGTCTACATATGAAGATATAGTTACAAACCTCTAACAAGGAGGGCATTCTTGGCCTGTAAACCTTCATCAGCGCCAGATACTTAGCTAACATAGGTACAAGACACACATAGATGATTGAGTTATTATGTATTATTGTACCAGCACTATTGACTCTGTCCGCTTCAGCTTGGTCTCCAGAGATAGGACTTTTCCATCACTCCTGATCAGCTGAATCTGCAGTTCGTCACACTTCTCACCCAACTCCCGCAGCTGCTTCCGATAGGCATCCTTATCCATCAGACTTTTGGCATACTGTGAATGGAATTGTTCCCGGGTGGCAATTGCCTAATGTATGCAGAACACACAAACAAGATATGTTCTGAATAAAACAAAATCTAAATGTATACATAAAATAAATAAAAACAGCTTCAACTGAACCTAAGGCAAATAGCTACATATAAACAGCTACATGCACATCTGAAATTCACTTTTGTGCACTGCTATGATGATGGCCAATGAGCCTCAAACAGCTGTATGCAGTTTGGAAAAAAATGGCTCTGTACCATAAGGCTGTATTTGCACATACAGAACACCAGCGGTTCTGGATGTGCATTTGGCTGATGGGGCGTAAAGGAATGATTTGCATTGCCCCACCCACTATCCTGAGGTGAGGATTTTTCCCTTTACTTCTGGGATTTGTGATGTATTGGGGCATGTAAATACCTTCTGTTTTAAAAAGGCTTGACCGTGCTAAAAAGATCTATATAATGGTTTTGTATAAATGGAATTACTTACCAGGTTGCGCTCTATACACACTTCGTCCATCTGTTGTAAAATGGCTTCAATACGTTCTTTGTACATCTTTGAGTCTTTCTTCAAGGCTGCACACTGCAGTTCTAAGACCTCCTTCTCTTCCAAGTACTGGGAAACACAGAAGAAAGAAATTTACTGTACAAATGCAAGGTCAGAAATGATGCCTTTTTGTTTTACAGAAAATATAACATTTTCAAAAAATGTGATGAGACCATGAGAAGAGAAAATATGGTACCTAACTGAGCAACACTTGCAGGTTGCAGAGGCTTTTCAGCCATTGTAGTGAAGGAGGTCAGAAGAGTCTGGCTTATACTCTCTCCTAGACACTGCATATAATAATCCAAACTAACAGCACTTGCTCTAAAATCCTGTAACATTATTCATAACAAATAACTGTAGTAAAGATGTTATTTTATGCAGAACTACAAATAGAATGCTGACATAGGCAATCAGGTCTATTAAAGTAAACTATATGTAGCTGCCCCAGAAAATGGATATATTAATGCAGTGGAGTACAGGTATGGACAAAAACACTGCTGTTTAGAAGTTCCCATAACAATCATATTTAATTTACCTTGTCTCGAAGGTCCTCTGATTGCCGAAGGCTCATTTTTAGTGTGTATACAGTGTTGACCATGTCCTGATACTGTTCCAAGGCCGACCGCCGCTCATCTTCCAAATGCTGGATATACAATCGCGTTCCCTCTGATATCTCACTGTTTTGCAAGTTCTGAAGAGATTATGCAGATATACTTGAAAGTTAACTGGTCAGTTCTAGACCTTTCGCACAATGTTCTGAAATTTCATCAGTAGAGATGCAAATCATTCATACTACTGAAAATAATGGTGAAATTTTGGGAGTGTTTAAAAAAATTATCCACCCAGGGTGTATTCTATGCTAGGTATGTAATTATCCTTATATATTTCTAAATCAACAATAGAAAAAAAGAAAATAACCTGTTGTGGTTTATCAAAACCCTGGATTTGGGATTTCAGTAGCTCATTTTCTCTCTGCAGTTCGTAGATGACATCCTGGCTTGGCCTTTTCTGAATGGCGTTCTTTAATTTCATGGTCTGTTTTCGCTCAACTTTACAATCGTCCTCTGCTTTCATCAGATTGTGCTTCAACTTTTCAATCTAAATCCAAACAGAGATTAAGAAAATTCCACCTGTCAAGGGATCCCTAAACATGATCACAAATTAGGATTTGGTTCGTGTGAGAAAGAAGGATCAGTTGCCTCTTTGCACAGATGTCCTCCAACATAACATGGTATTCTTCCCAAGGCTAAAAGGTCTTATTCAAACCTGGGTATGGGTTTACCCATGCCACTTGGATTTATTTTCTGTGCTGCCTGAAAATTCATACTGTGGTTAACTTAAAAAAAAAAAAAAAAAAATTCAGAATAGCCGCACATGATCTTTCACAGACACATACCTAATATTATAATATTCTTAAAGCTGGGCATAGACGGGCCGATTTCTGCCTGATTTGACAGCCGACCAGATGCCGTGCGCATTCCCGCATCCGATCGGCGGTCAGGCCAGCAGAGAATCGGGTCCGCCAACTGGTTATATTGACCAAAAATCTGCCGTCATGTCGGATTGCACAGTGATCCGACATGACGGATAATTCAGATTGGATCCCATCCCCGTCCCCATCCGAACTAATGGCCGGCACACAAGGGGTGCCCGGCCGATTCTCGGCACTAGTGGCCGGCTCGGCAGGGAAAACGTCCCGTCTATGCCTAGCTTTAGAGATTTAAAGTTGAATTGCTTTAGTAGAGAAGAGGCAATATGGGACATTAGCAAGGTAGTCCAAGGCTACACGCAAATTCCTGGCACTTAATGCAGCATTGAATAAAGCTTATGTTCTTTTAAACCAGTAGTTCCCAAATCTTGCCTGCAGGGCGCCCCTTTTCTAGATAGCAACATTATGGAGCCCCCTCCCCCCCCCCATTCAAACTACACAGGTTCAGATGGAGGACCATTTCACATGAGCTGTGTTTGCATTGCGGTGTTGTGTACTATTACTATTGTGAAATGGCCCTCGATTTTTTTTAATACAACTCATACAACTTTATTTGGTTTTCAAACCAATCATGCAGAGATGTGTATCATATACACTCACCGGACACTTTTTTAAGCACACTTGTCGAACTGCTCGTTGACGCTAATCACGTTGACACTTCAAGTTCAAGATGAACTGTCCATGTTCAAACCAAGCATCAAGACCACACCGGGTGCCACTTCAAGAACCGGAAACCGAGGCTACAATTCGCACAGGCTCATTGAAATTGGACAATTGGAAAAATGTTGCCTGGTCTGCTGCGACATTTGGATGGTCAGAAGTTGATGTCAACAACATAAAAGCATGAATCAGTCCTGCCTTGTATGAAAAGTTCAGGGTGGTGGTGTAATGGTGTGGGGGACATTTTCTTGGCACACTTGCAATTGTAATTGCAATGGTAATTGATCATCGTTGCAACGCCACAGCCTACCTGAGTATTGTTGCTGACCATGCCCATCCCTGCCCATTATGACCACAGTGTACCCATCTTCTGTTGGCTACTTCCTGCAGGATAATGCACCATGTCATAAAGCTCGAATCATCTCAGACTGGTTTCTTGAACATGACAATGAGTTCACTGTACTCAAATGGCCTCCACAGTCACCAGATCTCAACCCAATAGAGCACCTTTGGGATGTGGTGGAATGGGAGATTCGCATCATGGATGTGCAGCCGACAATTCTGCAGCAACTGCGTGATGCTATCATGTTAATATGGACCAATGTCTCTGAGGAATGTTTCCAGTACCTTGTTGAATCTATTCCACAAAGGATAAAGGCAAAAGGATGAAGGCAAAAGGGGGTCCAACCCGGTACTAGTAAGGTGTGCCTAAATAAGTGGCCGGTGAGTGTATACACACCAATTATACAGAAACATTTATTGTTCACAAAGAGACATAACCACTACACTCATGCAGAGACACACACATTACATGCACTCTACTTACTTTTTGTAGCTAGTTCCTGCATAGTTGGCTATCTGCTTGTCCCTCCCTCAACCCCATATCTCCCCTCAGAATACTTCCGTGCCCCCCATTTTGGGAAACCACTGCCTTAAACGTTTTGTTGGTCCTGCCTGCAATGCTGAACTACAAAAAACCTTCTTGTCTTTCTATCTCCATAACACATGAGGAGGCTACTTTGTATTCCCCATAGAAAAAAAGTGGGCTGGGCATAGAGAACAGCTCCAATGCAGCAGAGCCATTTTAGTTCAGTCCTCTGTACAAACTCATTAGATTTCTGACAGAATCATTGGATAGTATTGTATTTCTTGGTTACACTCACTTCAAGCTGTAGGTCTCTGTTCTTCATGACAGAGTTGGTTTTCTCCTCGCTCAGCTGAGCATATTTCATGGCCAGTTCGTAGATTTCATCTTTACACTTCTTCAATTCCTTGTTGAAGTTTTCCCGCTCCTCCTTCATTTTCTGGACTCTCTCCTGATATTTCTTCAGTTCGCTGTCCTTTACCTGTAGCTGCCGGATGCTGGCCTCCTTCTCCACCATCTGGGAGTTCAGCTCCTTGTACTTCCTGCGCTCCTCTTGGATTGTCTGCTGAAGCTTCAGCATCTCATTCATGAGCAGCTGGGTCAGACTGGACTCCCCAGCAGTGTCTGTACCAGAGAAACAAACAACTTTAGGTCAATTTTCCATAGCTGTCTTAGTAGTAAATTATTAAACATTTTCAGAACAGTAAATCATAGGATATTTATAGGAGCAAAGAATATCAGATACCTGTCATTATAAGATAAAATAGAATAATAAGAACGAAAACTCCCTCTCAAGTCTTAACTGTATTCTGTGTAGCCACTGTGTGTACTGAAGTGGAAATCCAAAATACCCTTATCACTGAAACAGAATATGAAGGAAACTCTTTTGATGGAAAACCTGTTTCAATAACAAGATTTACTAATATTTACAAAATAGAACAAGTAAAAACAAAATCTTCATTTGTTTCTTCTGACTCATCCCAGGGTGGTATTCATACACCAAATGAAGGTAAATTATGTCTGTTTTTAAAATCTTATTACACAAAAGGGGAAACAGACTGAAGAATTGAAATGAATTATAGAAATATCAGCAGCGTCACTTAAAAAGGATTTTCATGATTTTGCTTTTAAACTATAAAGTATTGAAAACATTCAGCTATATTTTTCATTAGGTAACCTGGGGCCTTCTTGTTTGTAAAGAGGAAAAGCAGTGACTGGTTGCTTCCTTTAGTTGTTCCTCTTTATATCTATTGGGCTTTTGCATAACTTTGTACTTGAGAAACTCTCCACTGTAAGCAGGAAATCTGCACTTACTGGCTACTGGGAATTTGCCATAAATGTAAATATAAATCATGCAATGAAAGCAATCTTGTTGCAGTGGATTCCTTTCTGCTCTTTGAGAATGACAGAAAATGTCCAGAGTTCCCATAAAAACCCAGTTCAGAGGTAATATGGTCAGGAGGTAGTAACTGAAAAGATCATTTAAGAAAGTAAAATACAAAAAAGCCAAACCAGTGTGAACTCACCTATAATCATTGAAAAGACACGTGAGGGCTCTTTGCCAGTAATTTTCATGTAAAGATGGGGATAATATAGCTCCAGGCTTTCTAAAAATGCACCATAGCCTTTATACCCTGTCCTCTGGAGGATATCCAGCAAGACACCTAATATTAAAAATATGCAAGAGGTTTACCAGTGTAAACATTGAAAATAAATGGTGCATGCATCAACATGAAAGAGAAGTAGGAGTAGGGTAAAGGTGACACTTGAAAGAGAAGTAGTAGGAAGATATAAATAGTGTCTGGTTAAGTTTACACAGAAAGCTTGCTTACCCACTTTTCTCTTGCGGATAACAAGACTTGGATCATTAAACACCTGCTCTTCATCATCACTGTTGAGGACACGACACTGGCGCAGGTACGGGGTGATTCTGTTTGGGTCAATGACGGAGATCAGTTTGACCCGGTAGTGTTCCAGCTTAGTCCAGCACTCTTCATCCTCTTCTTCAGACATAATGTAAAAAGGACAGAGGTCTGTAAAGATACAATGAAATGTTGGGTCCTAGCTTATCAGCTTCTAGTCATTATGTGGGGCATAAGCAAGACAAAACTGTATTTTGTACCTAAATAACATGCATTTGGCCACCTACAAAACTGTCTTTGTCATTTTACTGCTGTCCAACCTGAAAATGTTTATAGTATCATTAATAGGAAAAAGGAATGTGTTGAGGAGGTATGGATTGCACATGTCCTAAAACCACACATAGGGTCTAAACATGGCAATAAAAAGTAGTGGAGGAATAAGACCAAGCAGCTCCAACTGGTGGCCACTCTCCACTGTACAAGTGTCAGGATTCGAACCCAGGAATGCTCCGACGCCTGGTTGTAGCTCTACCTGCTGAGCCACCTCACAATATGACTTGCTTTGCTGGATCCCTTGGACCTTGATACCAAGTCACCTAGTTCTCATGAACCCTGAACCCTTGGCCACTCCCCTGGACTTCCTATAAAAGCCAGGTCCCAACTTGCATTCAATGCCAGATTATTGTGCCTTGCCAATAATATGCTCTGTCTCCTCATCGTGCTCTGATTTCTGATAACTTGTGTACCAAACCTTGGCTTCTGAATATCGACTACTCTTCTCTCATCGCTCCATTCCTGACGTGACACCATTGGCTACTGACTACACCATTGGCTTGGATTTGACTTCTCTTTTGCTTGTTCCCTGATTGCTACCTGTGTTTGTGCTCTGTTCTTGGACTGTGATCACCTGTGTTCTGATTGCTGTTTCGGCTACTGGACTCTGAGCCTGAATTGAGATCATTACAACAAGGTTCAGTAGCCAGGACTAAAATCCCATTTTTTGCACCACTAAATCAAGAGTAACAGTTTGTACAAAGACTGTTAAAAAGTATTTTACTTATATTATTCTGTTACTGTTTTATTACTTATATATTATTACTCTTTCCTTGCTACTTCAAATCCTAAAGAAGGGGGGGGGGGGGTCCCTAAAATGCTTTGGATACTATTGTGATGCATACTGTGTAAAGTGAAGATTAAAAGGACTCTCAGCTTGGAACCGCTTCCGACTCTCAACAAATGGAGGGAGACTTTTTTCAGATTCACAAACAGACACAAACTAAACTTTTCTCACACCTCTGATTCTATTCTGCAACTATCCTTTATCTGTTCACCTTTCCGTCTTCTCTATTCTTATACTCCTTATCTCTTTCACCTACCTTCTATTCTCCTCCCTAAAACAGTCCAGTTCCCTTTCTCCCTTCCCTACCCCACCTATTGCCCAGTTTTATTTGTTGACAATTTTTGATTGTTATTAAAAGTTATTACACACTAAACCCAGGACAATATGTCTCAGCTGAATAAGAAACAACTGAAGAGATAATAATCTAGCTATAAAATATACCTCGATCTTACTCATAATAAGAAATACGGTTTTCCCTTCAGATATCAGTTTCCAATTTCAAGGTCCTGTCGTGATATGATGGCACTTATTCATGTTTCATGTTTCCTTATGTTCACTTATGTTTTTTGTTGCTACTCACATATTCTGTACAATGTATGCATCGCAAATCACTAACAGACTTTCCATGTAACCTGCAACATTGTTGTATACCTTTATGACCTGTGATTTCTTATGTGAACACAATAAATTGTGTTTAATATGTTTTATAAAACTTTTTCAAAAAATAAATAAATAAAAATAAAAGGACTCATTAACCTCCCTAGCGATACGCCCGAACCCAGTTCGGGCAAAGGGATGCTGCAATTAGCGACACGCCCAAACTGGGTTCGGGCACAGCACGGGAGCTTACCTGGTCCGGGGACCCGGTCTTAAAGAGAATATTTTTTTTTTCTTTTTCGTGATCGGCACTCGTGTGCCAATGACATCACAGCCCGGGCGGGAGATTTGAAATTTAAAGGTACAGAAATGTTATATTTTTCCTTAGATTTTTTTTTCTCATTCGTTTACATTTGTTTTTATTTTGATTGGATTGGATAAATGTTTTATAAATGTTATATCCAATCCAAATCAAAAGAAAAGAAAACAAGTGTAAGCTTTACAAAAAATTTTTTTTTCTGTACCTCTAAAGCCGGCCATAGCGCTTCAATCTGTGGCCGATTTTGCGAATGATCACCATGCGCATTCAGGGTGATCGCTTGTTGATCAATCGCAAAATGAACGCGCCCACCTGGAGCAACCGTTCGTAGTCGCACAAAACTTTGATCAGCCAGAGAACAAACGTTTTTCTCTGGTCAATCGCCAGTACTTTGAATAGGGACAAGGGTCCCCATCCAAAGTATTGGTTGTCGAATTGCAAATGGTGTATTTCGAATGATTGACCATGGCATGATGATGTCATCATGCTGCGGTTGATTGTTCAAAAAACGCCCGCCAAGCATAGCATCTATGGCTGGTTTAACCTTTCTACCGTTACGTCCGAAGCAAGCACTGGTGCAGTCTGATCGTGAATCAAACTGCGCCCATGCCGGAATCAGGCGCAACCGCTGGCTCTCTGTGTGCCTGCAGCATTTCTACAGAGCTGCAGGCACACAGAGCCTTTCCGCCCCCATCGGCGTCACCGGGCGGAAAGGCAAAACACTATCACTTTTGGTACAGAAATCTGGACCTCAGTTAACCGCCAGGGAGGTTAAAGAACTCCATTACTATAACCAAGAGCTGCCCATTATTTTTGGTTTTGAGAAATGTCTTAAGCCAGCCATACACAGTCGGATTCCATGGCCGCTCAATCACCCATCCGATCGATTCCGACGATTCTGGCGGGAATCGGAGGTGTGATCGATCGGCCAATTGAGAGAATCCGATCGCAGCATACCACCTTGTCCAACGGATTCCGGGACGATTTCGTGTCCGATTCCATCTCCGACTCCACCTCACAAATGGCAACTCCCCCTGATCTGTGCAGAATCGGATCAAAAAGACCAACATGTTGGTTCTCTGTCGGATCCGATTCTGAGCCCCTGATCAATCGGATGCGATCGATCGGACAAGGTGGGCTGCACACGATTCCGGCACGATCGATTCGGGTGCACGCGCCCGGAATCGATCGTGCCGGAATCCGGTCGGAATCCGACCCGTGTATGGGGGCCTTTACCTGTTAATGGCTCAACCAATATTTTTTGGGTAGAGCTGACAGAGCAGTCTAAAAACGGTTTCAAGCACATGATCTTGTATAAATAATCTATAAATAACAGTTACCCTGTGTAAACCAAATATTAATGGATGCCAGATTTCTGAGGATAAAGAAACCTTATCCAAATAAAATGTTCCTTAACCAGAACAATGGGGACTTTTAATGCAGGAAGGTATCATTTAAGTAAATTTATTAATTATTCTAAAAGCAACCAAAATACAACAAAATCAATTCCATTCCAGAAAGCAGACACAAGTCGACACAAGGTTATGCCAGGAACCAGATCATGCCAATGCCAATTGGCAGATCATACCAATGCCATGGCAGATTCCCTGTTCTTCTTTTGGTGTTTTTGTCAAAATCTAATCCAACTTCAACCTAAGACCCCTGAGGAAGTGCCCATCCGTGAAACACATTGGCAATGTGCTTGCATACAATCATGTAATGTGCCTCGTATGTACTGTACCCTGAGATTATGTGAAAGCAAAACACTGTGACATATATGTGATGGAATTGATTTTGTTGTAATTTTGTTGTTTTAAAATCAGACTTCGTAGAGTTCACATTAAACAAATATTAAAAAATACCAACTAGACCCTGATCACACAACAGCTGAATGTCTACCACCGTGTGAGACAGATGACATGTTCTTTAATAAACTGTCTTTCAGTCAGTAATTACTAGAAAACCCATGTAGGCCTCTGGGTGCTGACAAGACAGAAATAGCAAGTTAATTTTAGTTAAGAGATTTCTATAAATATACCAAAATGCTGGTAGAATGGTATTTCAAATTCACAGTTCAATATACAGAATACAGATACTATGTTTTGGAAAATCTTTCTCACATAGAAAGAATAAATTGCATAAGCAATATAAAAATAAAATTCAAGAGGTTATTTACAGGTTACATAGTTCTCCACACCTGACCCAATACATTTCTTATATCTGACTAAACCAAAACCAGTACCAATGGAGATATATAATAACACTCAAAGGGGTGAGTAGCGGAGGGAAAAAGGAAATCGCTGCAGGCTATGGATCATGAGCTGTAGTTAGGGCACTACTATAATGCTCTAGTACAGGGGTCTGCTAAAGCATGCGGCTTTTCAGCCTCCTTGTTGTGGCTTTCTGGCTGCTGAAAAGCCTAATACCGGCAAAAAAAACCAACAAAGGAAGAGAGAAGCTGTGTCTCCTTCCTCCAGGAGGGGGGACGGAGCCCTAATCATGCAGCAACTACCATGAAAGAAAACAACAACAACAGGGGCTGTGTGTGCTAGGGAGCAGGAAACAAACAAAACTAAACAAGGACAACCTTTTTCTGTTTATTCTTATTCTGTCTTTGGGCTGTTTCACACTTTATGCACAGTATTGTGTACCTGTAATGCATTATAACTAAAGCACATGTTGCACGTAACACATCCCACATATTACTGTAATATTGTTATGTTTTATGACTATTTTTCTGAAGGTTAGAGGGAGAAAATGGCTCTTCTAGGCTCAAAACATTCAAGCCTGTTCATTCTGTTTTAGATCTTGGAGCAGCACTTCTGCACAACGCACTATACAGTATGTGGCTGTCATCACAATAGTTTATAAGTGTAGGTATCAAAGACATGATCTATACCAGTACTGTTAATTATTTTAATGCCTGCAGGCATGTTCCCGACTTTTCTGGATCATTTATAAATTTTTCTACCTACAGCTCCACACATACAGTATATTGCATGACTACATTCCACCATTGTGTTGACGTAACCTGTACTGCCTGTAGCATGTTCCTAGTACCCCTGAAAAATTTTCCTACTCAGCAGCAATATCCTATCATGCATCTTCAATTACTGTAAATAACTTTTACTTTCAGACCAACAGAGATTTACAAAAAATACCTTTTATGAAATATGGTAATATTTTAACACCTGGTAATCTTTACATCAAAAACAGCTACATTTCTAGTGTTTTAATATTTAAGTTATACTAGGCAGAGTTAGAGTCAGGATATCCAAAACCATCCCTGCATAGTAATTTAAATGTATATTTTGATAGAAATACACATGGACATACATAATATTAATGCTGCAATAAACCAACATTTTTTGCAACCAATGTTAAAAAGAGAACCTTTGTGCTTAAACACAACTCCTCGCTGCACCCTACAACAGTCACCATCAGCACCAGGCCAATTGACTGGGCAGGCTGAAAGGAAAACTAATTATTCCCAGAAGAAGCAGGTCAATAAAAGGGATGGGTGGCAGTAGCTTCGGCCCCCATCATCCCTCCCCTTGTATTTTTTGTATTTGTCTTAATTTTTCATGTATTGTATTGTATTTTATTGTCATAGCAATGCCCAGGAAGTTAAAATGGTGGAGTAACGAGCTCTTAAGAGGGTCAACTGACCCAATTGATGGTGGATAATTAAATTAAGTCATAGTTATTTTAGAATTGGCGATTCTATGGCTGGTACATAAGGTGTGAATATGCGAGACCTTGTTTTGTAAAAAATGTTGTGATTATAATACTGTCACAATTATCGAATTATTAAAGCTGTAGCTTACTATATCCATTATTCAACTCAGCCCAGTTGTTATGTCTTGTTATTTTAGATAAGTTGGGTAGTGTTGCTGGTATACATATTTATGAACCTTTTTAGAAGTTCAGCCCTACCCAGGTCATCCTTTATAAACATAAAAAAATGTAGCTCCAACCTGTCCCAGTCTAAAGGTATTGTTGCTCTATCAACTTTGCCATGACATACAAAAAGAAGACTAGCCAGACTGGAAGTGTATGGTATTTAACCATGCATGACGTTTCAGATTCACAGATGACGGATTCTAGCATTCCTTCTCTTGCTTTGGCCGTTAATTATTGACTGTTTCTGGTCTATGGTTTATGCTCTGCAACTTCTGGATACAAATGATGGCGGAACATCGGACACGGGTGCTGTTTGCATGTTGGCGGGGAACTGCATTTACTTTAATGACAGGCAGAATTCTTAAACCTTCAGGGTATATTTGTAGCCACAATACCAATAAAATGTGTGTGAAATTTGTGCAAACACCTAGACAGTGTCATGCCAGAAGTGGATCATTGGCTAAAATTTACAAAAAATGTAATTATTTTTTTTTACAGTTTCTTAAAAATATTTTTTAAGGGACAGAAAAGCGTGGGGTCTTCCCCCCCCCC
>CM070040.1:46638990-46650838 GCA_036250615.1 Ptychadena robeensis
CCATGTACCACTAGGCCGACTTACATGCTGTGTCAATGTCGTGATTGTATGAATATGTACCGCAATTTGTAAAAAACTTCTTCAGCGCATTTATTTACATATAACTGTACCTTTTGACTTATGGATATTGTATGCCATAACACCTTCTCTGCTGTAGAGAATGTGAATGATTTTATTATGTGATTTTGTATATTATCTTGTTCGGTCCACCTCATTAAAGACCTTTTATTGAATTCAGCAACGATGTCGTGCCATTAAACCTTACCTTTAGCTGGTCGACCAGGACCTAAAAACTGGTGTTAGGGCCTATAGTAGATATGTTAGAGGATCCAAGGGGAGATCATAAGAAAGACCTCTTTCTATGATGGATCAGATCACATTCCAAGATAGCGTTGATCCATGGGCCCAAACAGTTCTTATTTTGTTTCATCAGTCCACAGAACACTATCCCAAAATTTTTGTGGTTTGTCCACATGACTTTTGGCATACTGCAGTCGATCAACGGATGGATGGATCAACGCTATGTTTGGAGGAGGAAGAACAAGGCCTATGAAGAAAAGAACACCTTGCCTATTGTGAAGCATGGCGGGGGATCAATCCTGCTTTGGGGCTGTTTTGCTTCTGCAGGTACAGGGAAGCTTCAGCGTGTGCAAGGTACCATGAATTCTCTTCAGTACCAGGAGATATTGGAAGGAACGTGATGCAGTCGGTCACAAACCTGGAGGCTTTTGCCCATGAAGAATGGGCTAAGATACCCGTAGATCGCTGCAAGATACTTGTGTCACACTATGCTTCACATTTAAAAGCTGTTATAACTGGAAAAGGATGTTGTACTAAGTACTAAGAATTTGTGGTTATTTCATTATTAATGTTTTGTTATATTTGTCTGACTTACACATGCCTCTTTGATTTAATTGTAAACAAGATGAATGAAATGATCAAAATCAATGTCAAAATGGCCAAAACACTCAATTTCAGTGGGGGTTGAATAATTTTGAACACAACTGTGCTGCAAATTAAAGGATTGCTGTTTCAGAGAGGAGAAGGTCCTTTTCACACTTTTTTCTGCATATATACAAAAACGCATGTGTTATCCACATTGCATTTGCATTTAGAATTTGCGTTTTTGAACAAATCAATCAAAAATGCAGGAAGAATTTATCAAAAATGCATAGTTTTAAAAATGCAATGCATGCAGCATGAATGGTAACCAGTGATGGCCGAACTGCTCGGCGGCGAACATGAATGTTCGCTCTCCTTCTCGCCGACGAGCAGTACGGGTGTTCGACCCGCCCCGTTCGCCGGCGAGAAGATGATCTATATTCTTCCTCTGGCAGGATCAGAACCTGCGAGATCGTGCCGGAGGAAGAATCTTTTAACTAGAAGACCGGGCATGAAGCCGGTCTTCTAGTGAAAAAAACGGCTCGGAGTAGGAAGTGACGTCAGTGACGTCACATCCGGCTCCCTCACCCAGGAACTATAAGTTCCAGGATGCGTTCCATGTCACATCCGTTTTTTCCGATTCAAATTCCCCGCCTAGAGGCGGGGAATTTGAATGTGTCCGCGAACAGGCAGACAGCGGACTTCTTTAAAAGTCCGACCCGCCCGTTCGCGGACAGTCCAGGCCGATGTTCGGCCATCACTAATGGTAACAGAGGTTGTCTATGTAAAAAAAAAATGTGCAAGTTTTTTAATCAATTTTTTTTTATCATTTTTAAAGCGCATATAATGTGAAATGGTCCAGCATGGATGTAAAAATAAAATCATCTTTCAATATCAAATAGATCGGGAAGAATTAGGTGCATGAAGATTACGAATAGTGACCAAAGCTGTGTCAATAAGCACCCGTAAGATAATAAAATCTACCAAGTGGATCAATATAGTAAGGTATAGTTATTGTAGCCATACACACATTAACTATTGTTGATCGCTCTTTGACTAGATCTACTGTACAATTCAAATATCAACTGTGAGTCTAAAATTGATTGATGGTGAAAAATCGATCAATTTCTTTCCGAAGGTCTGTGCACATTCTCCTTAATGCGATCGCATACAAATTTTTCAGTCCATACACAAATGCCACCACAGTCAGAGTGAACTAAATGAGTACAGGGCTCTAGCAACACCATCTTGAACAGACCCGAACCCTCTGTTTGCTGCTGTAGAACCATTAAACAAAGCCTCTCCTATATTGTACCATGCTTTGGTATTAGGTCACTGCATGGGAAAGCACTGTGGCCAGGAGAGGTTGGATAAAGCACTGCCTTGAAACCTGGCATACAACCTGCAGTCCTTCACCTGTGACAACAAGAAGTCAGCCCTAGCCTATATGATCACCTATTTTGCTCATTTGCACAGTCCTAAAAATTAGCAAGATGTCACAACACCTATGTAACATTATATTTGCCTTAAAGTATATGCAGACCTCAAACTGAGGGTATTAAAAAAAGCAATGTTAATTTGTACCACACTTTTGTAAAGCTAGGGCCACACTGCGCTAAAATCCCTGCGGTTGACGTTAAATTGCATAAATGTGTCTATTCATGTGCTATAGTGATCCATTGTATTAATGCATTAACCTCACTGTTGCATAAATGCATTAACATTTATCAATCCACGAAAAAACAGACACGTCAAAAATGCATCAGTTAATGCATGCTAACGCAGGAGTTGCATTTATTGGATCCATGGTCATATCCAAGCACATAGTGTAGCCCAATTGTGGATTAGGAAAGCTACATGAACTCTTCTTGACCATCTGGGTGCTTCATTAATGTCTCGAGTTGTCATTTTTGGCCATCTCTTGCTGTGCCAAAAAACGAAATAATCCATTCTTTGTCTAAAAAAATGGAGGGGGCTGTGAAGTCACTGCCCCCTCCCCAAAATAAAAGGTTCTTGCTCCTGTGAGAACACAGCTACAGAAATGCAGGACTACCTGAGCACAGAGAAGTAGAAATTCTCTAGGCCGGCTCCCAGTAAAAGGTGACACCATACAAAACCTGGTTTTCATTGGAAGGAAGTGTTTTACTCCCTGGCTTTAGACCAGCTGTGGGTTCCTTGCTCCGCTCTCCATGTCATTACAATGATGAGCAAGGTGCCACACATCCTTTCATAAATAATTGCAGGAGCTTGGGTCAGAGAACTCTATTGGTGGAGCAATACGGTATTACTTCCTTTTAAAACCTAATTACAGCAAATATATATTTCAGTTTGATCTTGGGTGGAGTTTGAATATGTGAAGAGTGGAGTTTGAACCAGGGAGATTTCCTTACTTCCCATTTTAGTGCCACTCTGCGAGGAAGTGTCTACTGATCATTTAACATAGAGCAGTTAAAACCTGACAAAGAAATTGAACTTACGTCAAATTACAAAATAACACCCATCTCATCCCCATTGCCTGTGTAACCAGTGAATTTCATATTTTCTAGCATTGTGAGCTACGGGCAGACTCATGGCATCCTCACATACAATGCAGGGCTATTCGCCTTGTGGGGGATGATGCAAGAAGAGATAGATGCAAGAGCCTCTTCCCACAGAGAAGAAGACTATGTGGGGAAAAATAGATATGGTTAATTAAACCAATTAGACATTTTCTTTGTGAATGGGAAGCAGAAGTGTTATTCTAGGCATACATGGCTCAATATTTTAATCCATTTGAGCACAATCAGTGGCAGTGCACATTCGTGGTGATTGGTTGTGCTCGAATGGATTGCAGCCACCCTTTCTTCAAGCAGGATCAATGGACCCTGCTCAAAGATGCTTGCAACCGGTTTGCTGGAGACAAGCAGACTTAAGGGCATGAGTAACTGGAACCATAACCTGTAGTCTAATGAGACCAAGATAAACACATTTGTTTAGATGATATCAAGATTTAGGAGGCAACTCAATGAGGAGTACAAAGACAAGTGTGTTTTGCCTACAGGCAAGCATCGTGGTGGGAGTGTCATGGTATCGTGGTGAGAGTGTCATGGTTCTGGGCTGCATGAGTGCTGCCAGCACTGAGGAGCTACAGTATGGAGGGAACCATGAATGTCAACATGTATTGTGACATACTGATCCCCCTCCCTTCTGTTACACCCCAAAAACACCTCTAACGCCTTCTTTCAAGCATGCCTCCAGACCTTAACCCGATGGGCATCTGTGGGGCATCCTCAAAGGTAAGGTATCTAACATCCACCAGATCCGCGATATCATCATGGAAGAGCTCTATGCCCTTTAGCTGTAGGGAGCTCCATACCCATGAGATCACAAAATATTGACACTTGGAAGATCATTTGGCCATTTTTACACTTTCGTTGTTATTTTGAGGGGACAACAAAATGTACACTGCTTTAGGGCTTGTTTCCATTGAACGCCGGGACCCGTACGCTAAGCGTATATGCTAGCAGGGGTCCCGACGTATCTCCGACGTATCTCACAGACCTTTGCCTGCCGGCGGATGGTCTGTTTACACATCTGCCGGTGTAAAGGCTGAACGTACTCGACTACGTTCAGCCTGAACCGGCGGATGAGCTCAGCGCAATGAAGACAGACCGTCCGCCGGCAGGCAAAGGTCTGTGAGATACGTCGGAGATACGTCGGGACCCCTGCTAGCGTATACGCTTAGCGTACGGGTCCCGGCGTACAATGGAAACAAAGCCTTACATTGACGACTTTAAAATGTATCAATGCACCAAGTGTTTTATGAAAAGATGTTAGAAAAAAATTACCACAATGTGTTACTGTTAGTAGCTTAGGATTCCAAAAGAAAATATGTTTTGGTTATAACAAGGCAAAGTTTGTTGTTCATCTTAAGATATGTACATGTACATTCTACCTAATACCGCAGAGATAATGCCATCTGCAACATCTGCATAGTTAAGGATGGTACAGAATGCACAGTTTGTAAAGGAATTCTCTCAAATTTTCCAAAACCAGGATACTCTACTAATTAAATAGACTATGAAAAATGTGGTGTTGACTTTGAGCTCTAGGAAATGTTGGGTCAGAACATATTTGCATTTGGAGATTGGAGCAAAAGGTAACGAAGTATATTTTGCATGACGATCGCTCTGATATCAGAGCGAACAATAGATTATATTTAAAGTTGTGCATGTGCTAACAACGCTTGTCAGTTTTATATGTGTCAATAAACTAACGCCCAGCCGGAATCAAATAGAAGATTTGAAAACATGCCCAGCTGTAGAAACATGGGACTTGTAGTTCCCCAGCAGAAGTAAAAGGCAGCCAGTGAACCATTCTAGTAAATAAGATTCCAATAAATGTATTCAGATTGCCACTCCACTTAAAAATTCAATGAAGGGAATTCTCCAAAACAAATGCAGGAGCGTAACAATGTTTACAAACGTGAACATCATGAAAGGGATACACAATGTACTGACCTTATGGTACTGAATTTAGGGTTCACAATTTATCCAGTTGTTTTTTTCCGTGCCATTGGAGTGTTCCAGGGAGACACAAGGAGAGGGTGTCAGAGCGGAGCACAAATTGGGTGCTGGGAGGAGTTGCCTGCAGGATACTTCCTCCTGTGCATTCCACGATGTAAGAGTGTCAGCCCATTTCCTGAGTGTCACATGACCATAGGTATAGAGCCAGGCAGGTAGACTCACCTGGATAGGAAAAAGTATTACATCTGCTAAAGCCAGTGCTATGACGACAGCAAATCAGTGTCATAAGAGTTAAGAGTTTTACAAAGGTGATCACCACAGCCATGTCACATATACAGTAGCTGAATGGGTGCATTTCCCAACACTGTAACCGGACTATAGAGCTTACAATTAATACACAAAACATGGCCCATTCACAAAAACACAATTTCCACAAGTACATTCCAAAATGTCTAGCTTTTCTTTGATGTTGAGTTTTTGCCTCCCCAATTTATAAAGAATTTTAAACCCTTCTCATTTCTCTGACATACCTTCTATCGTACCCAGTCATGTGATCACTGGGGTGCTTCTGTAATCAATGCGGACAGACTATGGCTGGCAGGACAAACCTGAGTTAAAATCAAGCAGCTTGATGGATTTCTGGGAGAGCTTTGTAAATACCATAATGTGGTATGGGAGGATGTCAGTCTGAAGAGAGAGGAGCTGCTTAGAGAAGGTACATTAGCTAATCCTCTATAATTATTAGAAGTCAAATCTGATAAATGACTTTGAGCAAGCCACAGTCAGACTAGAGAGGAAGGGGGTGATGATAGATTTCCTAAGCCAGGAAATGAAGCAAACTCTATTTCACTCACTGCATCGTCAAATGCACACAGTAAGACACCTACAGTGTGCATTGAAGTAATCAAAGCATACAATTTAAGTGAAGGAGGAGAAGGCTGTACCTGTGCAGCAGAGAAGGCGAGAGTCCAGCTTAGGTCAGTATCTTTCCGAGTGTCATTCACTGGAGCATAGTTGACTTCGTCATGGAGTATAGTAGATGTCTTAAATGCCAAAGCTCCTCCTCAATCCTCTTCCTCTTTTGTTTTGGCTGTTTTTTTCCATCCCTTAAGTTACAAAATAACATAAATCACAGTTGAGCAGAGAATTGTAGACTGGTTGAACAATCAGATAATAACCAAAGGGCATATTCTAATTTTGCAAGCATCACTTTGAGATTTACAGGTGATGACAAAAAAAAGAAGTAATATTTTCCAAAAGAAAAACTTTTTGGCCCTCGAAGTTGAGCAAAAAAAAAAAAAATGTGATAAGAACTTCAGGCAGATGTGAAAGACATGAACAGGCAGCTTTGTTATTTAAAATGGATCATTTGAGGTATTTATAATGCAAACCATGAATGTTTACTTGAATATGACTTGTGATCTGCAAACTGTTCAATGCTGTACAGTCCTGGCCAAAAGTTTTGAGAATGACCAAATATTTAACATTCTAAAAAAATTGCTGCTTAAGTTTTTATAATAGCAATTTGCATATACTCCAGAATGTTATGAAGAGTGTTCAGATGAATTGCATAATCCTTCTTTGCCATGAAAATTAACAAAATCCCAAAAAAACCTTCAAGGAAAAAGGTTAAATTTTTGTTAAGAAGGCTTCAGGGCGTCCAAGAAAGTCCAGCAAGCGCCAGCATCGTCTCCTAAAGAGTATTCAGCTGCGGGATCGGAGTGCCACCAATGCAGAGGTTGCTCAGGAATGGCAGCAGGCAGGTGTGAACACATCTGCACGCACAGTGAGGCAAAGACTTTTGGAAGATAGCCTGGTGTCAAGAAGGTCAGCAAAGAAGCCAAAAGCCAAAAAACATCAGGGACAGATTGATCTTCTGCAGAAAGTATGGTGAATGGACTGCTGAGGACTGGGGCAAAGTCATATTCTCAGATGAAGCCCCTTTCCGATTGCTTGGGACATCTGGAAAAGGGCTTGTCCGGAGTGCTACCATCAGTCCTGTGTCATGCCAACAGTAAAGCATCCTGAGACCATTCATGTGTGGGATTGCTTCACAATTTTGCCCACAGCCATGAATAAAGAATGGAACCAAAACACCCTCCAACAGCAACTTCTTCCAACAATCTAACAACAGTTTGGTGAAAAACAATGCATTTTCGAGCATAATGGAACACCGTGCCATAAGGCATAAATGATAACTAAGTGGCTTGGGGACCAAAATGTTGAAATTTTGGGTCCATGGCCTGGAAACTTCACAGATCCTAATCCCATTGAGGACTTGTGGTCATTCCTCAAGAGGCGGGTGGACAAACAAAAACCAACTAATTCTTACAAACTCAAAGAAGTGATTATGAAAGAATGGGTTGCTATCAGTCAGGATTTGGCCCAAAAGTTGATTGAGAGCATGCCCAGTCGAATTGAAGTGTATGAAGTGCTTATAATTATATTTCAGTACATCACACAAACAACTGCAACAAAGATCTAAAAGCAGAGAGAGAAGAGGAAGAAGGACAGACCAACAATAAAGTCCTCTACAGTGGATATTTAGACTTAGGGTTTTCCTTTTCTCCCACTTTGCCACCCTCACTGGCCTCAAATTCAATGAGACCATATCTTTGGCTCTGAATGTTAGCCTGCCCATAGTGAACTTCCTTTGCCCTGATTTTAACTGTTGTTGGTCCTCTACCTCAATAGATTACATGGGTATTAAGCTCATTCCCATTTACCACTTCCTCTATCGCACTATTTACTTGTTCGATCCCTCAAAGACCTAATGACCTCTTGGTCCCATTTGTGTCTATCCTGGCTGGGCAAGGTCAACTTAGTTAAAATGACCATGCTTCCCAACTTACTTTTCCTATTTTGTGCTTTACCTATCCATGTCCCTACTTTTGCTATCTGTTATTTCAAAAATTACATCATGCGACTAAATTGGTCCAATTGTAGGCCTTATGTTAATAAAACCATTGTCGTTTCACTTCAAAAAGGAAGGAGGTATGGGGGTTCTAATATTTTGAAATGCAACCAAAATTGCACCCTCTGCATTAAATAAACCCTTGGATAGTCTGATGGATAAATGGTTAGCTGAAGGAGAGTGCATTCTGAAAAGCAAGCAGTCAGCATAGGGTACCACAAGGCTCAGTACTTGATATGGAGTGATGTTATGGAAGGTTTGGGGGAGAGGGGCAAGGTCTGTCTTTTTGCCAATGACATAAAGTGATGTAATACAAAAAGGGACTACCAGAAAAGGTGTCAGAATGTCCAACAGCAAGTACATTTAAGTATACTTGGGACAGGCACAGGGATGTACTACAGCTAAATCAACATGTCCAGTATGTATTAGCTTGTATACAGTATGTATGAAGGGAAGACTTGATGGACCACTTGGTCTTTTTATGCCATTACATTTCTATGTGTCTATACTGCAAACAATTCAGGAAAAGAAAAAAATATTTTAAAGTCAAAAAAATTATGCTTGAGTGCAGTATCCGAATAGAACATGTGCACTAGATTGTATAGAAGAAGATACACTTTATACAACAATATGCTATTTTTCTGGTTTACATTTAGGAGTTCTTTCTTTTAAGCAGGAATTTCAATGTTATATTATTGTATGAAAGTTTGAATATTTTTAGGAAGAAATGTACTAATTGTTTTCTGCTGACAGGATCTTTTTGTCTTTATTGTGTTGGTTTGGAAGAATTAATTTGATATACGTTTTTCAATACTGGTGCTACTGTATACAGTTTGCATGTAGTTTGTCTCCCTCACTGTCCTCTGCGTCAGCCTCCTAAATGGTAGGTTCTGCTGCAGATGGACCTCCCTGTTCCTGATTGAGCCTCCGATTAGCTGTCTCCATCCACAGGTCACCAGCTGGCTTTGGGTCAAATGCACGTTTGAACGCCCAGATCTCATACCTCAGTAGTACAACCCTGACATTTTCTAACTTAGTAACTAATCCCTAAGACTACCTGCAGTCCTAATGTCAATATAGTCATATTCCAGCTGTCACAAAGTAGTGTTCTCTTGTCAGATTTTACACTTTATATGCCTACTCTGACTCCAATATTGCAGGTACGCATAGCTAGTTTTTGGCCACTTTTGAATACCAGAGTACCACTTATGTGCACCCCTGCATATAGTCACAGCTGCTTTAACATTTACGTATGCAGAGAACCAGACTTTCATTATATCAATAAATGTTTTTATTGGATTTCCCAAACAGGAATGCCTTCAGGTTGGTGGGGAGGCACAGCAGCTGTTCAAGGGAAAACCAAAAATGGGGCTTGAGAGGCCCAATAAAATTGAGTAAGGGTGCAATTTTGGTTGCATTTTAAAATATTAGAACCCCCAGACCTCCTTCCTTTTTGAAGTGAAACGACAATGGTTTTATTAATATAAGGCCTACAATTGGACCAATTTAGTCGCACGATGTAATTTTTGAAATAACAGATAGCAAAAGTAGGGACATGGATAGGTAAAGCACAAAATAGGAAAAGTAAGTTGGGAAGCATGGTCATTTTAACTAAGTTGACCTTGCCCAGCCAGGATAGACACAAATGGGACCAAGAGGTCATTAGGTCTTTGAGGGATCGAACAAGTAAAAAGTGCGATAGAGGAAGTGGTAAATGGGAATGAGCTTAATACCCAGGTAATCTATTGAGGTAGAGGACCAACAACAGTTAAAATCAGGGCAGAGGAAGTTCACTATGGGCAGGCTAACATTCAGAGCCAAAGATATGGTCTCATTGAATTTGAGGCCAGTGAGGGTGGCAAAGTGGGAGAAAAGGAAAACCCTAAGTTGGGACAGGGACAACAGCATGATATCTGCGTATAAATGGAGCATGTATGAGTGGTCCCCAAACCTCTATGCCATGGATGAAAAGCTCAGAACAAATGAGGTGGGCAAAGGGTTCCAAACAGGAGAGGGGACAGAGGGCATCCCTAGTGGCTGCCCCTGTAGTTTAGAATTGGGTCAGAGAAAGTTGAGGTATTTGATACAAGTAGAAGGGTTCAGGTAAAGAGCTTTGACCCAGCTGAGAAAGTGTGGTCTTAAGTGTTTTTATGGGCACTAGAACCTCAGTTAATATATTTTTTTTCATCAGCCTTATCTGCCATTGATTGAGAAAGTGGAATTAGACCTTTAAAGAGAGTGTCCGCTAAAGTATGGGGTAAAGCAGGCAGGTAACTATATAGGTCAGTTGAAGTCCCCCATGCATGCAGCTGATTTTGATGCCGACCGATGTGCATGCACTTATGCGGCAATCGATCAGCAGCGGACCGCTGCTGCCCACATTGAGCGACAGATCCATGTTGCCCAAAATATCGTTCGGCCAGAGAATGGACATGTCCATTTTTCTTTGGCCGAACCCAATACTTTGGATGGGAACTGATGTCCCTATCTAAAGTAATGGCCGGGACACAAAGTGTGTGCCCAAATCCTCCGAGCGATCGGTCTCCCGAGAATCCTGCAGCTAAGATGGAGGTAAAATGTTGTACTATGGAGGAGGGGTTAGAGGAGATTGATCCCTAGGTCTGAGGCAACTTTATGGAATGAACCATGTGGGTTGGGATTTTAGAGAACTGGCCAGCATCAGGCTGGGTTTGTTTGCATTCACGTAAAAGTGACGTCTGGACCAGCAGATCTGATTTTCTGTCACATTAGAACCAGTCTTTCATTATGACATGCAGATGCCAGACAGGGGTAGAAAATCCCTGATGTCCAAGACAACATAGTGTGAAAACAATAAAAAATAAAAGTATTCTTTCCAGTCTAGGAAGACACTTGGTAAGACCAGGAATCCAAAATTATGCCATACAAATCATATAGAGACCTACTGCAAACATTTCTGGAAACCAACTACTTGGCCTAAAGATGGAAAGAGCCAAACTTACAATTTGAATTTACACCTCAAGCTTACCAAACCATTTAATCTATTTGTACAATATGCTTTAGATCTACTAACAACAATATAGTGCGAGTGCCCCGTGATTGCATAGAAAGATATTTGTATTGAACATAAGTGGTAAAACAAAAAAATTATTATACAAATTGGTTAGGGGAATTGTGTAGTTAAAAGTTAAATACAAATTGTTCCATTTCTTTCAGATATCTATCAAGATGAGATGCTACAAGTTGCAGTGAAACAATTTCGTGTAGATGGACTAGGGATGAGTATGCAATACAGATAAATTCGTTTCTTTACTCACATGTTCATCATTTACTGGCATCCAAATTTCTATCAGCACTTGTTCGGCAGGTTCAGCCTGCTGTACTGCTGCAGTAAGACTGATTATCCTACAATTATAAAAATCCAGATATATTTATGTGGCTTTATTGGTTTAAACAAGTTGTGTGGTTTATACACATACAAGAGAACAAGAGCCGAAACAATACATCAATGTCATCTCAGCCAAAAATGTACATTGGAGACGTCCTGACGAGGATGCAGCAGGGTACC
>CM070040.1:46652649-46668791 GCA_036250615.1 Ptychadena robeensis
TTGTCCAATGACAAAGGATATTGAAAAGTCTCCAGACCAGTACTTATTTCCAATGGTATGGTTTATTGTAACAGTGGCAGATAGCACATCAAAAGGAGCAAATCCACACACCTCAATTTAACTAAAGAATAGCACCCTGGCTTTGTGCATTTCCATTGAGTGACTCGTTTTGAACCCTCTACCCACCAACAAGCACTTCATACTTGGTTTGGCCAACCCTGTTGCACGTCACCGCGGTCAACTTACAAAATCAGTGAGGGGTCAAATAATTATTTCCTCCACTGTATGTATTCTATCAGGGATGCCACTATACAAAATAGTTGTTGGTAGATTTAATTGAAATTGTATGGAGTGATCTAAAGGTGTATAGGGGGTCAAAGTTAAAATACTTCCTTACCATTTTAATCTGTAGCCAGCCTTTAATGTTTTTTTTCAACTTTACTTGTAGTTTACTCGCAACAATGACAGCTCTGGGTAACATCAATTAGCAAGCAAACTTGTGAACAGCTGTAAGGTATACATTACAGAATTAAAGTTCACCATTTTGTACAATAAAGTGCATCTAGACACAAAAACTGTAATCTGTATATAAGCCAAAAGGTCCCGAATGCTCAGTTAAGCCCCCCCCCCCCGCTCCCCCCCATACAATCTCCATTAGATGTACCAACAACTGTGTAGTATAGTGGCCTCCCTGATAGAATACATAGTAAATGAAAGAATAAGAAAGGTCCGCATATTACATGGTTTTGGTAGAACAAAATTTAAGTGTACAGAAATTGTATGGATAGATTGTCAGGTGTATGGGGGCCTAAAGGTATGGTCTGGCTAGATTGGAGATCTACTTCTTTGTTATCACCTGTATGCTGGCTTCTCTCCAGCAACTCTCTACCTGACAATCTTTACCAGCGTCATCTCTGCTCATGCAATCAGCTTCCTGAAGCCTAAGCCCGGTGAATCAAATTGGAAAAAATTAGGGTAGGAAGAAAAGAAGGTAGAAAGGACCAGACAACAAGCATGGTGTAACTCAGAAAATAGATCAGTCATTTAATTAAACGGCTGTAAAACTTCCAGGTACTAAATAAACAAAAATGATTTCACCAGCAGGGCAAGTGCTGTAGACATGCTGTCTCCAGAAAACAGCGACCATTAATCATATGAAAATATTAACATTTATGAACAGAAACAACATCACAAATAAATACTTTTTCACATTTCTTTATCAGGTAAGAAAAATAATTTGTCCTTAAAAAGGAAAAAAAGATCTCGATGATGTGTATAAGCTTCTTAAAGTGAAGTCAGCCACTAATCTAAATAGAAATGATAAATATTTTGTGCACAATCCTGAGATCTAACTAGACTAACTAAGCCAGAACTCTCCTTTCCAGACATTTGAGTAATGCTGGGCATACACACACCGAGTAGGTCAGACCGACCTACTCCGATGTGTTCCGAGATGCTAACGTGATGACGTCATCACGTTAGCATCCCATTGCATTGTGGGGCCCCTTCAATCGGCTGGACACCCTTTGTGTGCCGGCCATAAGCTGCGAGGGAGACGCCGTCTTCATTGCAGCTTATGGCATCGGCTTCCATCGGCCAGAGAAGATCGAACATGTCCGTTCTCTGGCCGGCCAAGTGGTGGGGCGACAGGGATCTGTCGCCCCATGTGGGCACATGCCGATTAGAGGCCGATTTTTAACCTGACCGACGGCGCGAGCGCGCACGCGCCGTCGGTCAGTAAATGCTAGATGGTTCTGACATACTGAGTGAACAACAATGTAGGTCAGCAGAACTGACACGAATCTATTTAACTCCATTGCATACTTCTTCCAGGTTAGCAAATTATAGTATTAAAGCCAAACACAGCCAGGCAATTGAATTCCCAAAAGATCAGTGATGCCAGGTAAAAGGTTGTTGTAATTATTAGCTCCCTTTAAACACTCTAAGTGAGTAATTTCCTGTAAGCTGCCATTTTGTTCCCTTAGGCCTATATCAGTGTATGAGCAGCTAGAAATCACATTGGTGTACATTACAGAAGGTAAGTTTATTAGCTGCTTATTATCAGGGGGAAACAAGGTCTTCATGTGGTCTTCACTGCCCACGATAAATAGCTTCTCATTCAAAGTAAAGTTCTCCTTTCAATCGTTTTATGTGGCTTGGACTGGGTTGGTGATGTCACTGCTTCCATTAAAGCGGAACAGACCAATCTCATCCTCAGTATGGGGGCTGATCCAGGCAAGCTTTAAAGTGTTTTCAAAGATTCGGATGAACAGAGCTCCAAAGTGAAAGTGAACTGTCCAATCTACTCCAGTCTAGCTGCAAAAATGAAGTCTGTCTTTTCCTGCAAAAAGGAAAATTCAATGAAATGTTAAGCATTTACATTGTACAAAGTATAGGAGAAAATGGAAAGCAAACATTAGGACTCACAGATGGAAGTTATATCTATAGGTTTGTACCATGTCAGCCAAAGTTAAAGTGTCACATTTACACCATATGGTAAAAAAACACCTTTGTTGTTGAGTTCAGTTTTTTCTAGTGAACGGTGAAATCATTGTTAAATTTTTTTTTCATATCGTAGACATTTGTGCCCTTACAAACTGTTGCCACCAGCTTGGTAGAGGCCCTTTAAGGACTCTTTCACACTTTAGGTTATGCGCTATGCATGATACAGGCTTCCATTCACACCGATATGCTCTTTATCGCATATACACTACTGCACATATTTTGCTAGCTTTTCCAATACACTAGTGCCATAAGCACATTCAATAATGCATATGGTCTGTGTACTACTTTCATATGGTCCTGGGACCGCTGGGGACCCCCCGCACGTGTATAATCACATGCATATAATTGCACGCACCACCCAAACTTTTCTGGAGAGGCCCCAGGCAACAACTCAGACTCAATATTTTAGAATTACCAAGGTGTGATGCTCAGGTAGGTTCCCAGAAACATCTGCCTCAATAGAGACCTACAAAGAAAAGTATTCCCAAAAACAAATGTATATGAAAAAAACTTTTCTGTTAATTTACAGGTGATCAAGTTAAGGAAAAAAAACAGTACTTTTTACCATGACTGTAGGCTTGACTATTAAAAGTAGCAACCAACCTGATCAGCAATTTTCATTCAGCCTCACTCCTGTTTCTATAGGACAGTGGTTCACAACTTTTTTTACCATAAGGTTCCCCTTGCATGCGTCCAAGACAAGCTAGGCCCCCGCCCCCAACCCGCATACTCTCATTAAAAGAAATGTTCCCAGAAGTGATGTCACAACACTCCCATTTGCATGCACACACTTCTTTATATCTCTAGCATGGATAATATCATGTTCAGGGGCTTTGTAATTAACTTGTAAAAGTCAGATCGTGAAATTATTCAAATGAAATGGCGCCATCGCTAGAAAAAAATTAGTGGTTTACATTTCACCAGAGGAGTCCAGCTCTAGATTGCAGCTAATTTTTATCAGCCTAAGCTGAATTCGGCTTACAGAGAGAGAAAGAGCAAAGGGGAGCACTGAGCTGAGCGCAGGGTTTAATTCCCACCCCCCACCCCCTGCAATCTCTAGTGGACCACTGGTTTCGAACCACTGGTATAATGGATTTTTGGAAAAAAATATACTGCAGGTTTTAGGTAATAAATCTAGTTATATTTAAACGGTTAATAATATTATCACTGTTAATAACTATATTATTTTAGTAAAGGATGTGACATTTTTCTGGCATCTAAAGCAAACAGTCTTGCAGTGCAGTCTTGGCATGTTAATAAGAAAACAGTTTATCTTACACGTTTCGTTCCTGAATCAATAAAATGTATAAAGATTGACATCACTGCCAAGTAGATGGAGAAGTTTGATTGGAGGAGATTTGATTTTAGGTACCAGTCTATCAGGTACAGAATTTACCTGTATATCTACAGCCACATAAAGGGCGAATTGACATGGTAGTTTCATGTTTTTTTGGAGCATTAATTCACAAATTGTATATGAAATCGATGAAGCTTATGAAAGAGGTTAAAAAGCATTATTGTGCTGTCAATTTTCAGAGAGCTTCTTAACTGCTCTCAATGATGTAATTGAGAACTGCTTTACAATGGTCTGTCAGGACTTTGCAACTCACACAGTTGTTTCTTAACCATATGGTTTATCGCTATTAAGAAGCCCTCTTGTGGCCCGAAATTGTAATACATCGTTGAATTAGCCGAAAGCAGGGGTCCACATATGGCGCTTCAATGGTTTTTAGTTTTTGTATTTTTTATATTGAAGCCCTCAGTGTGCGATAAGCACACACAAACCATGCAACCTGCACCCAGTGTGAAAAAAGTGAGTGCACAAAACTGAACCACACAAAAACACATGGATGCTTTCAAATGTCCTGCTCATGATGTAGCCAAGGACTCAATACCCTGGTAAAGCCAAAGCTACCGAACCCTCAAATTCCCGTTCCCTGAGTGACCACAACCGAAGTCCAGTCTTAAATATACAAATTAAATACTGGGCAGGCAGCGATAGGAGATTCACCATATAAGTCCAGCCAAATCCCCATATCAGGAATGAAAAAAACCCACAAATGATGTAACATACTGCTACATAATGAGGACGTGGTTAGCCACTGAGGGCTTTTATGGCTTAAAATAGAAATGGGAACATTGGCATGGTATAGATACATCTTATTGATCCTTGGCAACTAAACAAACCTGTAAGTAAGTATTCAATTTGGAATTTGCTCTTTCTCTTCTGATGAGGCCGATGACCAGACCTCTTCCCAAGTGTTTATGACTAAAGACTGATTGATTTTTATTAAGCCATCTATTTATTTATATTTCCCCTTGGGAGGGGTCCAATATTTGGACCATCTCTAGAACTCCCAACCTGTTAAATGTGTATGTTTCAATAAAATGTATCTATTTATACTATGCCAATGTTCCCATTCCTATTTTCAGCTGTAAAGGTCACCGGAGGATAGCCACCTTATGATGCTACATCATTTGTGGGGTTTTTTCAGTCACCCAAGTACTTGGGACTGATGGGAACCTCCAAAGAGGACTCCCTCAATGGGTTCCCTCCAAATAGGGTCCCCCCCTCTTAAAAGGAACTGCTGGGCCAGAGCCATAAGCAGTCCCTCTCTAACACTTTACAGGGCTTACTTGAACAGAAACAAATTCACTACTGAATTATGATGGGTAATGGGCCAACACTGTGTGCATAATACGAGGGGGATATATATGTCATGTTAATTTGTTGTGGGTCAGGTTGGATGGGGAATTTGGTTGTTGGTGGAGTAGAAATGTGATGGGGTTAATAGGTGCCTGATAGGGGGACAGTGGTTGTGGGTAGAAGGCCTGTAGAACTAAAAAATAAATAAGGGTAGCCCTAACATGGCCAGCAGCATCTGTACCCTGAACACAGATCTGCAGCCAAAACAGGATTATACTTCCCATTGCCCATTCTTTGCCCTACAAAATAGGTATGTGCATTGTGCATAGGAATTTATTCTGTTTAACTTCCCCTCAGCCATCTGAGAGAGCATAAACTGGCCCACAGTTTTGAGGGAAGTCACATATTTCACAGATGAACATACCAGAGGTTCAGGTTGCAGGTCGGCAGTATACACTTCTTCGAGTGGTTATGCTCTCAGCATAGTCTGTATTGTTTGGGTTTTCAGCACTGCAATGTATTGCCGTTTCCTGTAAGAGAAAGGATATACGGTATACACTAGAGTATAAGCCAACCCGAATAGAAGCCAAGGTACATAATTTACAAAAAATGCTGGAAAAAATGTATTACTCTAGTATAAGCCTAGGGTGGCAGCTAATGAACAGAAAATGTGTTTTGAGATGTCATTATTTTAACTAGCTGATTTGTAAGTTAATTACAAAGCCCCTGAACATGATATAAATCACAAAAACAGCTGGAGATATAGAGAAGGGATGTGGAAACAGTGTAAAGAAATAAAGTCTTGCTTTAGCTTATAGAGTTTTCGCATAAATTAAGTTAAAAATTTTATCAACTTAAAACATTTTGACTTGACTTTGAACCAATTTATTCAAAAACTACATATGCTAGAGCAATATTTTTCTTTCAAACGTTCCTAAAATCAGTCTCTAGAACTCCAGCAAATTTGGTGATGATACAGGGGCTTTGCAATTTACTCACAAAGTCCACCTGCAAAACGCCACACTTTTCATTTCTTGACGTGAGCATAAGCCAAATGTAATTTTTTGGAGCACATTCCAGGTACTGAAAAATTCTGCTTATATTTTTGTATATACTGTACTTCAAAACTGTTCATTAAAATGTATATGATCATAAACCATACCTAGATTTCAATATAAGAGATATCCATTTGTTTTGTTTTTTGTAAAGGAGGCTGAGGAATGATAGCAAACTGCAATCTAGGGCATTGTCACAAGGATTTTCCTACACTTGTTCTGCACGTGACAATAACATTACCATATAGCGAGAACTTCCAGCGTAGTAACAGAAAGCAATTAAAAGTTGTCTGTCTTTATATCTTCCCCCCTTTACGGACATGGCATCATATACACATTATGCACATATGCAATGGATTTCGTTACTCCTCCTGACAATGTCTTCAGGTCTCTTTTCTTACTAGGAAGAATGATTATAAATTTATTTACTCCTTATTATTGGTATCCACTGCTTGGGCTAAAGCCCTATTCTGGAAGTTAGAACCTGACGTCATGTATAAACACAACCTCACAAACAGGATCCCGGTAATTGCCAAAAAGGTTTGATCGCCGAAATGGCAAGGATTAAGCCTACAGAGGCATGGGAAGCATAAAGCCCCCCCCCCCCCAAAAAAAAACAAAAAAACAAAAAAAAACACCCACCCTTAGGATATCAATAAAGATGTAATAATATAAGATCAGGATCATTGCAGTACATATGGTACTGTCAATCAAGACATGACATCATGGACTATGTATGGATTGGATACATACATGATTACATACACACACACATTCATCAGAAGCTTAGGAAGCTAGACTGAGGCTAGGGCTCCACTATGCACTGACATCAGCACATCCAGTGAGTGCAAGCCCCTCTTTTCCTCTTAATCTAGGACACCGATATTAACATGATAGCGGCTCGGACTATGAAATTGGGGGCTGTGGAGACAGCCTTGTCATAGCTCCATTGCCAACAATGGGCGGCATGTGCACTCCGTTAAAACCCTGTGTAGAGCCCTAGCCATACTTGTTCTTTCCAGTAATGCTATTTTTGTAACAAACACATCATCAAAAAATAATTCTGTTTTTGATAGTTACGTGTTTTCCATTTCAAAGTAGTGTTTTAGGTAAAGCAGGAAAATCTTGAATCCTACCTGATCAACAAGCATTGGCACGGCTGCTCCAGATGCATTACAAACTGCTTCACCTTCTGCAGCAGTATCGTTCTCATTATGTGTAGCCTTAACCAAGTTTGTTTCACAACTCATTACATCTTCAATGTCCTCATCGCTGTCCTCCTGCTTTATATGAACAGGTGCTGGAGGAAGAACAGCCAAGAAACCAGGAACAGTAAAAGCAGAAATAAATCGTTGTTTGAGAAGCTGATAGGCCAAATTGTCCTTAAGCTTCTCTTCTACCATATGACTGAGAGTTGCTTGCATTTGAGGGGAGCTGCCGTTTGTACCATCTACGGAGGGCAGAAGTTTAAAGGCATTTTCTTCTAAAGTTTTTTTCTCCAACAGAAGCCTTGAAAATGTTTTCAGAGTGCATATGGAAGGAGGCAAGAAAGGAATGGCACTTTTTTGATTTGGCATTTCCATGCACTGCTTTACCTGCAGCCAATCTTTCACTGTTTCTTCTTCTAAAGAAATTATTTTCACATCTAAAGTCTTCCTTTGAGAGTTAGAGAACGGATTGCAGTTGTTTGATCCAGTACTACACTGTGGGTCATTTCTCACATTTAGTGTATCCTCTTTAGGAATGCCTGTCTGCATAATTCTGGTCATTTGAACTACAGGATATTTTTGTGGTGTGAGTTTTAGCTGACTTTCTTTGTTGGGAAGTTCTGGAGCGAGGGTAACTTTCGGCAAACAATTTCCATCTGTCTGTGGTTGGCTTGCAACTGAAGAGGCTTGCAAAGGACCTTCCAGTATTAAAGAGTTTCCAAAAACAGGCAAAGTCTGAGATGGATTTTTAGAAGGATTTGTTGGGTTAAGCGTGGGCAAATGAGAGCTGGCCTCCTTTTTAAAGTGTGCAACTGCTGCTGTATCTACTTGTGTTATAGCGCTCGTAAGGGGAGGCAAAATATCGGAAGCCACCTTAGACTCGGTGGATTGTGATAGCGTTTGTGAAGAACCAGTCAGCTGTGGTTGACTTTTAACCAAGGCAATTATCTTGGTGTCTTCTTGGCTTAAAGAACTGGATATGGCAGGCACAGTTTCAGATTGCACCTTTAAAGCACCAGATGGGGCAGGCATTGGTAAACATGGGCTTGTCACTAATAAATTTCTAGCAACTGAGGAGGTGGTGGCCATGTTCTCTTGCGATAAAGAACTTGTAATTTTAGGTAAGGCTGAATTGGCTGCAGTATTTAATGGTGTGCTTACAATTTTGGGTCCCTGGCTCTCTGAATGCTTGGTTAATTTAGGGCATGGTAGAGCTTGAGTTGTAACTGAAATCAAACCCTGCGGAGTAACCAGAAGAGCAATGGGAAGCGCACTTTGATTGGGTGCAGGCAATGTTATATTAGGCAGCAGAGTTGCTTGATGAGGCAATACCAGTGGTGAAGCTGGCACATTAGATCTCTGAGCTTTTTCTTCGGCAGCAGATATATTGTAGACTGGCGCACTTCCTGTAGGGTCTGCTACTAGTTTGCCAATGGATCCTCCTCTGTCCGAAGAAGTCGGACTGGCAGAAACATTGTTTGTTGTTACAGCCTGACATGCTGGCATAGCAGACAAGGGGTTATCGGGCCTGGAACCATTCTGTGAAGTGGCTGGAGTCACAGGATGCACCATAGTCTGAGGTGGAACTGTGACATTCGGAGACTGCTGAATCAAGAGTTGTGGTGGAATTATGAAATTTCCAGTCAATACTGCTCTCTCCCGAGAAGCTTTGGCAGCATTGGCTTTTTGAATCCTTTTTTCTTGTAGCAACTCATAGACTGTTTTTGGTTTCGGGACTGGAACCATAGATCTCACTTTAGGAATCTTCGGGGGTTTGGGAGTTCGCCGTTTACGTGGGCGAGGTTTTGGGATTTCTGTTGTCACTTGGGGCATGACAGGAATGGGTTCCTGATCATTAGACGATTGTGCTGCAATTTAAACAAAATACAGCATATAAAATGATTGGCATATTTTTTCATAGTAGATTTTGTTTAAAATACAAAGACCATTACCCCCAGCCTATGCCTAGCTGCCACAGAGTATGTTGGACAAAAACATCCCCTGAGCAATTACAACCCCGGTTGCTACACCGGTTATTAACTTTCTCTGTTCTGGTCTGTCAAATGCAAGAACTGACACAATCACACTCCGTCAACAAGACAAAAGTTGCTATGTGTAATAAATAGTTTCTGCTTGAGGGTGGCTGGATTCTGTTGAGAAGAACTTAAGCATCTTATAATATATAGGGATCAAACAGACGTGTCCATGGAGCCCATCCAAGATTTGGCAGCTATTCAGGCACTGTGTGTGTGTCAGTTTAGGGTGTGGTATTTGCCATGATGCTGTATACATTTATACGTCAAATAATGCGCCCATTGTTATACATCTAGTTGACACTGATTGGGTGTTGTGGATGTGCCGTGTCTGCCGTGACACGGGTCATAAAGCAGCAGTATAGCCTGGCATGTCATTTCCCATAGGGGAATGCCTGAGGTGTCCGCAGTGAAGACACAGCCTAAGTTGTTCACAATTGCATAAGAAAGGAAGAGAAATGAATAAACAGACTGCTTTTCAATGTGAGACTAAATTCTCACTTAAGAAACCATCGGTTTGGAAGTATGGAGTTAAGTTTCGGTAGGTTTCGGGATTTTTGTTGTTGCTTGGGAAATTACAGGAATAGGTTCCTGATCATTAAAAGATTGCATTTGGATTGTTGCAACACAAACAAAATACAAAAGATTGGTATACCTTTCATAGTAGGTTTTGTACACTGATCATTATTCCCCATTTGCCTAAGCCTATCTGCAGATGAGGTTCAGAGCATGTTGGGCAACTAAACTTCCCCCGAGCAGCCACAACCCTGTATTTCATATTTGGCACTTTCATTGAATTTACAGGTGTTGCAAATCCTGTAATTAATTTGCTTAGGAACGGACTATCACACTGAAACACGATAAAAAGTTTCTATGTCCTATTAATAGGAGCTTCTGCTTTGGGGTGACCAGATCCAAATGAGTTGACTTTAATAATATGAATAGTGATCTATGGATACATAACATTATGCTGTTCACAATCACCAGTTCAGGAAGAGACACAAATTACCACAACAGAGACAAAGGCAGCAATAAAAGCCTAGTGGACATTGTAAACCTCCTTGCACTGTATCCCAAACCTAGCCTTCTAGCCCTGAGTGTTGTACAACTGTATCTCTTGCTTTGAATATTTGGCAAAGCATCACAGTGGCATATACTGTATGTACACAGAGGAAATGAATACATACCCAGAATGCTCTTTGGGGACATTGGCACCTAGAAAAATAAGAAGAAATGTAACTGATAGACTCTTACCAAGAAGAATGAATGCTGAGTGCTTGATCATCATATTAGTTTAAGGGTGTGCATATTTACACAACCAGCTTATTGGATATGTTTAACCTATTTGTTTGTTATCTAATTGAACTGTTCAGATTATAGGTCACATCAAAGGTGGGAAACGTTTTATTTATCACAAATACCTGCCATTTAACAGGCACTTTTACACCCACAATTATATAGTTATATTTTGGAAGCAAAACATCAGTGTCTCGGGATTTCCTTAGAAGAAACATCCACAATCATAAATGCATGCTAGAATTCCTTAATTAATTGCTAAAAATGAAAACCTGCAAATTGCATGCAAACTGAAGGTGAGCCAATCAAGCACAGCAGCTGCAGAGTTTGAATGGCTAATGATCATTCTGAATGGAATACAAGCCAATCAAATGTTCAGCAATATTCTTATCTAATGCATGCTTTATAAGAGAATTTGCCCTGGTGTGTTATGACATACATGAATCCACATACATTTCTCCAATATATTTTTCATTTGTATTGCGACGTGTCCTATGGCTGCATTTAGATGGACGGCTGAACAGTCATGCCAACTTTCAGCCACCATGAAACCAACAATGTAAATGCAACTCAAATCATTGATGGATATTGCCTTCTGGTTAAGAGGCATAATGAAATGTGTAGTTAGGAGGCAGGGCATATATGTTTAATAAGTTTGCATTTAGCCATGATTTATGGGATTCTGTCAAATTTTTGATGAGCTTACATATGATCTACAGTATTTACTCAAGTATAACCTGACCTGAATATAAGCCACGAGGGTGGGAAATGCGTAGTCAGATAGTGCAGTTTTCTATTTGAAATTCCACTTTCTCCAGTAAAAAAATAACCATATGTCCACAAGATGGCGCAGTTGTACAAATGTGTTTACACTTCATTGGCCGAGCTCGGAAATGCCGTAGATAGAATACAGAATAAAACATCGGACCATTCAGGGAGATCAGCGGACACCCAGACAGGTAAGTGGGACCCCGATTCTTACTCGAGTACAAGCCAAAGGGGGACCCTTTAGCATTTTTTTTTGCTGAAAAACTTTGCTTATACTTGAGTATATATGGCAATTGAAAGAGTATGTACAACAACAACAACAAAAAATTTCCGCCTTTGGATCATTAACCCCCTTAGCACTTCTGACGGCTCCATCTCGTCCAGCACCTTCTTGTCAGTTGTGCAGATGACGAGATGGAGCTGTCCAGCTAAGCTCAGATCCCCGGCATCAGCACATACTCACTGTTCTGTGCTGTCCGGGGGTTCTGATGGTCTAAGCTGGCTTCGCAAGCAAGCAAGCCGGCCAATATCACCACTCTCCAAACCCAATTTGCATATGAGGGGGGGGGGCATTTATATTCAAATTGGGATATCTTCAAAGAGCACATCTGGAAAATCACCCCCAGTCCCATCATTTCAAGATGTGCTCTTTGAAGTTAACCCTTTCAGAGGGTGCCAAATGGCATTGTATTGGATACAATGATAACTGTATCCAATACAATTCAAAGTAAAACAAAAACAAAACACATTTCCAATTGTAATAAAAATATTATTATAAACAAACAAATACTGTTTTGAAATCTTTCATACCAAATAAGTATTCAAGAGATTTTAGCATTCAAACGATACATTTTATAATTTTTTTTAACCTCCCTAGCGCACTGCCCGTACCGCGCTGTTTTTAACAGCATGGTATGGGCAATCGAGGCAGTGAACACGGTACACTGCCTGCAATTCCCTCCTCCCCCCGCCTCTCTCCAGACAGCCGGCATCATTAATGAGGTCAGCTGTGTGGGCTGGAAAGCCTGCACTCCCCCGGAAACGCTGCGGCTGGAAAGAGAATCGCCGTAGCTTTCCGATATGCTGCTTTCATGGGAGCCCAGCTCATCCAGAGTTTGTTCTTCACACAAACTCTGGACGAGCTGGGCTCGTCACAACCGCTTGGGAGGTTAATGTACTTTTTTTTATAATAATTGTGTGTTTCAAACATTATTATAGTCAGGATGTCTACTAGACCCTTGTACGGACATATTTTGGGAAGTTACAGGCCTGCAACACAAAAAAAAATGTCATTAGAGTCTATGGTGCGCTTTTGGTACAGAAATCTGGACCTTGCAAGAGCGCTAGGGAGGTTAAATATATCCTCAAGATTTATTATATTAGTTTGATCAATTAAAACAAAAAAACTGTTTATTGTAACTGTATCAGCTCTGCCTAGCCCACTGACTTTGAATACAGAACACGTCCTAGAGATGGATTGTAAGACATCTGGGAAAGGCTGACGACATTCTTAGAATTCTCAATCCACAGATGTCTGCCCACAACAGAGTTTTAGGAGAATTTGTTAAAATGGACAGGTTTTTCCTGCACTGGCAAAGTTTATTATATACAACATAGGGACATTACAGTAGCGCATCTTTTCAATAAAAGATATTATATTTTGAGGTTTGTTTGCTTACAGAGTTCAACGTTCTCCTTGCAGTGTTTTTAATTCTTTTAAAAAATTCATACTCGTCAAATCTCCTTTGCTGGATCATCTGCAGGCAGCCTCCTGCATCAATCTGAAACAACTGGAAAACAGGGAAGAAAAGTGAACATGGTTTCGTCTCTTCGCAATCTTAATTACTGCCAAATACTTCTCAACCTTCTTGCTTGCAGAAATTTGTTAGAGATTCTGGGTATCAGGAGTCTGTTGTAGGCAACTAGATTCACAAGATAGAAACAGGAAATATAATTCCCTAAAACATGACTCAGGCTGGGTCTACACTACAGCGCCCCAGCAACACTGTTTAGGACACAGTATTGCCAGCACAGATGCATATGTATTGGCAAACCACGCCCATGTTTACCAATGAGCGCGGCAAGTGTCCCCGGTGCGGCCACAGGACGCCCCGTATCCCCAACACCCGGACAGGCTCTGTGAATCCACTCCCGCACCGCCCCCACCTGCGAGCATGACAGGCCAGTATAGAGTGGCACTTCATTCCCCAAAGGGGATTACAGAGGGCGGCTGCACTGCGCAGTTTCCCCCGCGTTCTACATGTGGGAAAACCGAGGAGTTTTCTGTAGTGTAGACGCAGCCTTAAGCCGTGCACACACGTTTACAATTTCTGCCGATCTCCCAGCAGATCGACACGGGTGCCCGCTGCTGCCGAGAATTGTCCGGGCAACCTTTGTGTTGCGACCAATCTTTGGATGGGGATGCAGATTCAAATCCAAAGTAATGGCATTGCTCTTAGAAATTACGGACATGTCCTTAATTTCTTAGATTGATTTCCCAGCAGATATATTGGCGAATTTAGCTTTTAAAACATTACATTTGCGGCCAATTTCGAAGCAGATTGACTGCTGTGAGCGAGAACTGTGGTCGAGCAATGGCAAAATCGGCTGCAAATCTAAAGGTGTATGGCCACCTATACTAAGGGCTTAAACGAGCAATATTCGCCCAATAGGACTTCCATGGGGTTTTTATCAAGACAACCCACAAGCGTTCCCTGGGCTACTGCCAGCGCACCCAGAACGAGTAAATTTTGCTTTACTGTCCAGTGACTCCACTAAAGTATATTGACCCCTGTGGTTTAGGTTTTAAATGGATTGAGAAAAACATTGCCATTTGGTCTATATTGATCTTTGTAATCATTGTCCCCAGGATAGAAACTAAAGGAGTGCCAAAGCATCATCACACTTGTTACCAGGAAAAAAAAATGAAGAAATTTGCTGTATTTACTGTTATGTCCCTGAAAATCTCCTCAATATGTAAGTGGACCAAAAGAAATCCTGACAGCTTTCACTTTAACCTATTCTATCCAAAACTAACAAAATGGCAACACATTCACTTTGAATATAAAGAATAAAAGAAGACGCTAATCAATACATTAACCAAATCACATACCTGGATGAGGAAAGTGAAGATTGGAGTGCTAGTTACAGTTACACAACTCAGTTTTTTATTCATTTCATCTGCTGTAAAAGAAAAAAAGAATTAAACCTTAAAGCAAAATGACAAGCCAAAAAACAAATATCAATAACATAACAGAAACCACAATCATACATGCACATTTCTCATGTTTCTCCCCTTTGAAGGCTCTGTAAACACAGAAAAGCATCTACCGATTTGTAAGACGTGCATTATGCACTTAGCTCCTACATCTCACTTGTAATTCAGTGGTTCCCAAACTGGGGGGCACGGAGGTGTTCGTGGGCTGCAGCCGAGGTAGTACTCTGAGCACTCGGTTGCCTTTTTGCTCTTCCCATGGAGAGTTCTATTTTACCACTGCCAGGCAATCTGAATCCAGGAGGAAGGACATGCAGGAAACCTACCACGGGGCTTGAGAACACAAGTACACAGTGCATGTAACATGTGTGTGTCTCTATGTGAAGAATTCATATCTCTGCAAGACTGGTGAGTGTGTCTCTGTGTGTATGTTATGCATGTCTGCTGTATCAATAATGTGTGTGTATAAGGGCTTGTTTACTCTGCTGGAACCTCTGCTATATAATATTGTTATACATTTCTTTGAACTTATTGGAGGACATATGATTCTTCAACTATGGGAATATAATGACACCACTGTATATTGGCAATCAAAAAGGAAATCAGTTGGTAGATAATTTTCTGCCTTCAGCAAGCTTCGGTTGGTTGCACACACTATCAAGAGAAGATCAAAAAGGGAAAAAATGGTGGTCAAACCTCAAGAAGAACACTTCTACCAAGAGTTGGTCTCCAAGGACAGCCTGAGGCCCTAACACACACACGCTAGCCACACACGGCTCAATGAAGTAACAAATTAGAGAAACATCAAGCGTTGTGCATGCTCACGGCTCCTGATTCTCCCCTTTTCTGTTACTTCACCTGATCCATCCACGGTTCCTTCCTTGAAAAACCTTGGTCGAAAACCAGTGCTGTCCCCATCCAATGTAATGGACAGGCTAAGAGCTGAGCCTGACACACAAACTGTGTGTTCAGCTACAGCTCTGTGCGTGTGAAGGGGGCATGGCCAGCACGGACCGAGCTCTGCCAGAAGAGGGGGGGGGCTGGCTGGGTGCTACACAGCCAGATAAGCGGTTTGCCTCTGAGGCTATGGAGAGACCCGGTGGACCGGGAAACCGGGTCCCCATCGTACAGTAATTGATGTGCCTATGTGGTGCACATTGATTACAGTCCGATTGATCACTTGCACTTTAGAAGCAAAGTTGATTGTACAGAAATTGTATGGTAAAATTGTAAGGTGAATGGGGGCCGAGAGCACCCAGACTAAACCCATCAATCAATAAGGAACACAATCCATATCAAATTATGTCATTGTGAAGAGATAATTATGAAAGAGAACATCAGGGAACCAAGGCAGCAACCTTAAGCCTGCCATACACACGCCGATGTGTGTAGCAGACTAGTCCCGATATCTTTCCG
>CM070040.1:46668891-46682288 GCA_036250615.1 Ptychadena robeensis
GTAAGATAATCCTGCATGGGTCTGCAACCGAACAGTTTTCATTGAACAATAGAGGACAGTAGAGACCACAACCCTAATTTAAAGCAAGATAAACCAGCCACAACTACGGTAGCACTAATGAAAGATCTCTAGATTAGGCAACATCCAACATTGTTTTGAATGCGAACAGGATTTTTGTTAAAGAAGTCAGTATAGGTTGAAATTGTTATGTGCGGCACTTTAGCGATGCTGAGGGCCACACTTGTGGCCCTGCATATTAACCGTCTGGGCGGTTTGAGCTTTTCGCACCATTTTTTATGGCACGAAAAGCCGTTTTACCCGCAATACACTGTACTCTGCCGTGATTGCCGGCTCTCTGCCCGGCCCTCTACACGCGTCAAATAGACGCCGGTGGTGTGTGGAGAGGAGAGCAGCGCCCCCTCCATTAACATGGAGGTCTATGGCACCGCCCCCCCCCGCCCCCTTCGACAGATGACGCCGAAGACACAGGGCCGGAGGGCTCCGTGTGTCGACGGCTCTTCTACAGAGCCGCCGGTTGTGCCCGATCCCGGCACAGTTTGATCAGCGATCAAACTGTGCCCGAACTCAGGCAAACTAGCCCGAACCGCTAGGGAGGTTAACTTAATTGGCCACCACTGCTCTAAGGGTTTGTGTCCACAGAGCGGAAGTAAAGAGTTTTTAATTTACACTACAGAAGGTGTGCAATACATTGGTTTTCCACATTAAAAGAAGGTAGTAGTTTCTGATTATTTACCTCGAATTGTTTTTTTTAACTGCTTCCCACGGATTGTTGGCAAGGGAAGGAGGACATTTCCTACCCACCGTGTCACAGCACAGAGCAGCTTGCGATCCACAGATGTTCTGTACAGACGCTTTCTAGTGGACTGAGAAAAAGACACGGCGGAGTCAGTCTGCTGACCAGTCTCTGAAAGGGCCTTGCACTGTCTTTGCCTCAATCTCTGGATCTAACAAATAGAAAGAAGACAAACAGGTTGAAATTAAAGAGATTTGAAATTCAAAGTAATGGAAAATATTTTAGCATTTTGTCAGCAGCACAAGCCTCCTCAGACCCACTTGTTTCATATGACTTTGTTGTGTGTTCTTCATGAGAATCTTTGCTATATCTTCTTCCTGAATTTGCAAGATTTCTTGTCCATTCTCTTCTGCCTAAAGAAGATAAAAGCTGTTATATTACAGTAAAATATATATATATAATTTTTTGTTTTACCTTTTCAAATAGTTGAACACCTAAAGCTTAGGGGCCAGTGTCACCTACATCAGTATTTTCAGATTACATAAAGGCATTGCCATCTTCTACCAGCAAAGTGTCAATGTTAGACCTGGAGATTGGATATAGCTGCTGCAATCTGTCAGTAAAAGTACAGCTAAAATAGTCCCCCCCCCCACCCACCCAAGAGTGTGAAAGCAAAAACCGAAAAATACAACCTTGTTGAGATACCTTAATGTCAATCTTGCTCTCTAGCTTAATTTACCTCTTTTAGGAAATCCTCAATTGTTTCAGTAACTATGTCAGTGGATGCAGAATAGGCAATGCCCTTCAAAATGGTGTATAGCTGAAAGGTGTCTTCGTTGCTTTTCTTTTGCTTACTCTTTGAGTTGCTTTTAAAGGAAGATTCAGAGTAGACAAAAAGACTACTGCTCTTTACAGCAGAATTCTTCTTTTTGGGGATCCATAAATCCAAATTTGGAACAGACTGAAGCAAATAAGAGATCTCTGTTTCATTGGAATAGTCCATTAACTCCATAGGTTCATCCTCACTCTCACTGCTGCTGCTCATTACGAGACTTTCTTCGCTGCTACTGCTGCCGCTGCTGGTGTCCTCCTTGCTTGACATCGCTTTTGTTATCTTTACTGCCTGTTGGGGCTTTGGTGGTCTTGGTGGTTGGGGTGGCCTTTGCATTTTTCTCATCTGGTTTTTTTGCTGTGTGGTATGAGAAGTGTATTAGCAGAGGATGAACTTATTCATTCAATCTAACCTTAAGAACAAAAATGTAACATATTGCAAGGTTTGGTGTGGTTGTTGGCTTGTTATAACCAGGCCAGTAACACACCACTTGTAATGCAAAATGACAGCTTCTCAGCTCACAACATTTCTGGCAGAGCCAACAAAGAATTGCTTGCGCATCAAACAGATTTACTAACACCCCTGCGGTTATTGCAATGTGAGATATAAAAAGGCACTGCTGCCTCTGCCTGATAAATATAAACAGCATTTAGGTCAGTCCCACATCAAGGGAAAATTACCATACCTTATAGAAACCAGATAGATGTTTCCATCTGCTGTGGCATTGTGATGCTGTCCGGTGGTGTGGCATCTCCTTGCTTACCTTTGCCCAGTGCCCTGCAAAAGGCAAAAAGAAAAACACAATAACCCCACGCCAGATTAACCGAACACTAGTTTATGTGCAGTTTACTTGTATTACTTTTTTTGGGGGGGGAGAGGGGCTGGATAGGGTGTTTCACTTTATGTTACAGCAGGTGTAAATAAGAGGGAGAACTCACCAATTCATAACTACATTGTATCATAGGCAATGGCTACCTTATTTATCACACACAGGAAAAGCAAGTCACATAAACTGGATTTACCCAGAAACATAAACCTTTGTAGAGGGTCGCCCAAGCCATTCTTACACAGATAGCATATGAACTATGAGACTTGCAGCAATTTTATTTGTCTTTCTTCCTCTTCTCAAGACCATTCTAGAGAGGAAAAGTCACAGCCTCAAGTGGGAAAACTGCAGCACTCACATCCAAACAGCCTGAAAATAAACAGGGAACTGTACCTATCTTGGCAAGTAACAGAGTATTTGAAGGCCGTAGAAAAAAAAATACATCACAGGTTTACTTCGAAGGCAAAGGAAAGCTTTGATCTTATGGAGGTCTGTTGTGCGAGCATAAAACTGTAGGAAACTGCTAAATTGTAGAGCTTTCAAAAAGATAAGGGACAGAAACTTACCAATGCCATGCTTCTTTGTAAGTTCAACAAGTTTGTCATTCTCCTCCTCGCTCCATTTACCCTTCTTGATATCCTTATTTAGACCTTTGAGATACCTAAATAAAAAAATAAAAAATTAATGCCAATGACCAGAACACTTAGCATCTTTGAAGTGTAGTAGTATTACATGTATTTGTGTACCTTGTTATTTTTCTTAAAACATATAGAGTGGCAGACTGGACACAATATTTTGTTTATCTGGGTTTCCCATCCCTCAAAATTAGACATACAAAAAGGAAAGTTGATGCTCAGTTCTGGGACTTTTAATTGCTCCTGCATATGAAACGTATACACATACCATATTTTTCGGGGGCAAAAAGTGCCTGCGTCTTATGGTCCGAATGCGCGACCCCCGCGGCAACTCGGACGGCGGTGGTCGCACCTTGGCTTCCCACCAGCTTTCCCGGCACAGAGATTAGCCGGGGAGCTAAAGGGGCTGTCAGATGCGAGATGCTGGTCGATGTCCGGCTCTCCCATCTGAACTGTGTCTTTACCTATGCCAGCAGAGCTCAGAGCCCTGAACTGGCATAGGCAATGAAGAGAGAGATCTAAATGAACATCTATACCTCTCTCCTGTCCGTGGGAACTGCAATCACTCTGCAGCTCCCACGAACACAGTTACATTGGCAGAGGAGAGCAGAAGACAGACCACCCCCCCCCCCTCCATCCTGCCGATCAGTGTGAAGTATGACGTTCTGCTGTGAGTGTACTGCTGCTAGTGACACCTACTGGCTGAATTGAATATTGCATCCATTACATACATTGCATTAACCCAATTGATGTGACAACTTATTAAATCTTTTTTTTTCTGGTTTTCCTGCCCTAAAAACTGGGTGCGTCTTATGGTCCAAAAAATACGGTAAATCCATTTAAAGTAAAATGGGGAAATAGGCATGCCACAGTTTAAGCTGTACCCACTTTCTGTTTTGCACATAAATTTACCATGAAATTTGAGGCATTAGCCGAATTTGTTTTTATTACTGTGTTAACAGGTTAACGTTACAGAAAACTGAGAACTAAGTTGTTCATTGATGGGAACTTGTGTTCCTTAAATGTGTCTGTGATCTTTGATGATGTCATCATGACTAGTCGTCTCGACTAGTGACTTTATAAAATCTTATATCGTTAATGCCCTAATATATAGCCTTAATGTAGGTCAGGAGAAATGCAAAGTTAGGAAGATAGATATTTTTTCCATCTGGGCTCTCAGAGGTAGGTTTGAAATGGCAACCTGTGTACAAGTATACTTTGCATATAACTCCTTCCTGAGAATGCAGTCCCAAAAGCAGAGTTAAGGTCATGTTTTAAGTACCACTGGTCACCCTTGGAGGCCTTTTATCATACACAGCTTGTGAAAAACATAATAACCCCCAAATACACATGAAGAGAAATACTAGACAATGGTGTTGGAACTCACCTTTCCCGACATTGAACATCACTCCTTCCTGGAACCTCTTCTCGAATTTTGTACCAATCTTTTGCACCATGTTTTGCCACCGCTTTTAACAACATCTGAATTTAGCAAAGAAGAATACTTTTGTAATGAAGAAATTCACACTGGAAGAATGCTATCTGAATGCTTGTGCTAAACCATTGTTGTAAACAGTAGTAAAGGTAGTTAAACTTCAAAAGCAGATTTAAATCAGGATTGGCCGCTATAAGATTGTACATAGAAATGAAACCTTCATACATCTAGATAATAAAGTTAAATCCTGAACAAATAACTTATGGTCCATATAAAGTTACAATAACCCCCCCCCCCCCCCCCCCCCCCCCCCCATGACAGGTCTACAAGCCCTAAAGGACGGGACACAATTTTGACAGAACCTGATCACCCCAAGAACACTGTGGGGAATCAGCCTCAAAAGGTGTACTCGCAATGACGTCCGTCCACACAATCTGCTTCTCTTAAGGGCTCCTGCCTGCGTTTATTAGCCAACAGTCCACAGAATACTTGCCCTCACAGGTGTTAATGGCAATCCAAATAAAGAAACAAATGTCACTCGGAAATACCAAGCAATATTGGCTTTCAAATATTCAAAATAAACCATTGTCCCAGCAGCATCAGACCTGGGCCCCACACTTCCTGTGAGCCCCCCTGTATACACTGCTCCAGCAGGCCAGGGCCCCACACTCCTTGTGTGCCCCGTCTCCTATTTGGTCAGAAGCTGTGTCTCCAACTTCTATCAGGAGCCCTGACTGACTGGTCTCCGCTCCTTTTGTGGAAACACACCTGGCAATCTCATAAAGGTCCAGCAGGTGGATCTTGGTGGAATGGGAAGGCCCACTCAGTTCTTTCCATTCCACCTCCAGAATCCAGATCCCTGTAACCAAAAACATAACAAAACTGGGCAGAAACATACTGTTTCTGTCCAACACACATTGCTGGACTCCTTCCAGGATACACCATCAGACCCTTTCACTGCCAGATATGGACCACTCACACCATGACAGACCACCGGTCTGTCACAACATTAAAGGTTCATTGCACTAAAAGGTTTTATATTTGTAGAGAGGTAAACCATGACACTATGAAATGAAAGGGATGCCTATAAAATAGTTGGGCCCAAATGTCAAATGGAACATACAGTACACGTGGCAATAGTGCCAATGGAAACTATGCCAGATTCCGGAGTTAAAAAGAAAAAAGGAACTAATTAATTAGGAAGTTATGTAAATGGTGTTAAATAAATAGCCTTATAAGAGTTCAATCTAAAGATCACACTTATTTTACTCATTACATATTATTCATACCCGCACTTGCCATCACCATCACTGAGTGAATTCTATCTATAATTATTCTTCCATTAAAATAATCGTTGTAATGAGCACAATATGTTGTGTGCCTTGTTTCTTATTTGATTAATGAACTGAATTTATATACAAAAATATGGACAACCTCTCATCTTTGGTAAGCAGCAATGTCTGAGTTCCCCTAAGGGTCCCCATACACCTTCCGATTTCCTTTAGATCTCCTTTTGTTTTACCAAAACCATGTAATATGAGGGACTTTCTAAACAATAAAGTCTACCTGTGTTCAATCACAGAGGATATACTATATAGTTGTTGGTAGATCTAAAGGATATCTGACAGAGAGATCTAAAGGTGTATGGCCAGCTTAAGACACACCTAAAATAGTTTCTTAATTTCATACAATTTTCAGAAAAATGTCAAGGGTGGGAAAACTTTTTGATTCTTGGGTCACATTGGCTTCTTAAATTGGATAAAGGGGCCGGACTCAAAGCATGTAATGACCGACCCGCCATAGGTGTGCCAATTCCATGCATCACTGGCATCACTAATGCTGGCTGGGATGTGCGATAGGCAACATGTGACAAGTACGTTGTTATCTTTTTACATTTCCTGCTTTAAAAAAATAAATGCTAATTTATTGCAATGAGCAGAGTTAATTCCTAGAGACTGCCTGTTGTCACCATGAGGATGTGTCCAGTGTCATGATCACTACTGCATTGTCCCCAAGGCAATGTTTGGTTTGGTATGGTCATCTTTCTTAGGTCATATTTAAAATAGAATCACCCACCTCATCTTCCTCTTTGCTCCACAATCCTTTCTTTAACCTGGGATCCAAGCGCTTTGTCCATCGATGCATGAGCTGCAAACCATCTCTACCCTCCATGAAATAGGAAACTAGAAAATGCAAAAATGTACACTCAACATTTAGGACAAAAGGAGCACACATCTGCTTGAAACCAATGGAGTTTCAGCTACTGCAATGAAATACAAGGGAGAACCTGTCAAAGTCCATGCACAAACCAGTTTCATCCTTGTGCAGCTATTGCGGATTAATAAGGAGTGAAAGATCAGCTACTCTGGAACACCTATTTAAAAAAGATGCATAGAGCCAGAGGCTCTGTGATCGGAAAGAATACTAAAGATGGCTGCATACAGAACAAGTGTAAAATAAAATAAAAAAACCAGAAGATCTGTGAGCACACATGGCTGCTCTCTGATCTGTGGTATTTAATACTCACTTTTGTAATAAGGAATGTGCTCGCCAACCCTCATTCGTTGGACAAAGTGCGTCAATATCTCATCTTCCTCCTTAGTGAACTCACACCGTTTGAAGCCTTTGTTGTTGTGCTGAAACATCTGAAGACACTGAAACCCTGTACGTCTGGTCTGTAGAAAGAAATAGATTACCAGTAACAAGCAGATGTATTCATCTGTCCAGTCTAACCCAATATACTGGTTATGATTGCTGGTTGAATTCTTTCACTGGCTTCTGATATCGGTCAGGGACTACAGCATCCCATGTCTGCTCTTTCACAAATGTATAATTTGAATAATGAGAAAGAAATATTAAATCCCCGTTAGTGAGTGTAAAGTTGCCAACATCCCAAGTATAATTAGAAAAAAGATGTACCCAATGTGACAAGGGGAACAGCCCTTTGTCACCGATTTGAGGGACTTTCAAGGCAATAATTGTAGATACAATGTACAAACACAATCAGTTTTATGTAGAGGTAGTTAAAGTTTCAAAGTAACATAAGCAGAGAACATTTCTTATGATCCAACAATATAGTTAAAAAAAATCATATGTCGTTAGTCTCGACGCGTTTCGCGAGGTTCACTCACTTCCTCAGGAGAGAAACATATGAGGACCACCTTGAATCATAAGTCACTAGGTATGCAAGAAAAAATAGGCATAAGGTACGTAGTATTCCCAAAAGGGTAAGTTATATTGTATAAGTATGACAGTGTCTCTAAATAGAGACATAATCCAACGCTGTTCAGGGAACAGGGGGCAAGCAGGGCGGGCCAATTCCAAGCCAGAATTAATAAGTCTGAGAACTGTAAGTAGAGTGGTTTGGAATTAGAGCGGTGGAAAAAAGGAAGAAGGGGGGGCTCTAATTCCAAACCCCTCTACTTACAGTTCTCAGACTTATTAATTCTGGCTTGGAATTGGCCCGCCCTGCTTGCCCCCCGTTCCCTGAACAGCGTTGTACCGGACCGAGGGAGCTCTCGCCCAGGAGTGCACAGTCCATACCACAGTGGGTATTGTAGACGGATTATGTCTCTATTTAGAGACACTGTCATACTTATACAATATAACTTACCCTTTTGGGAATACTACGTACCTTATGCCTATTTTTTCTTGCATCCCCAGTGACTTATGATGCAAGGTGGTCCTCATATGTTTCTCTCCTGAGGAAGCGAGTGAACCTTGCAAAACGCATCGAGACTAACGACATATGATTTTTTTTAACTATATTGTTGGATCATAAGAAAAGTTCTCTGCTTATGTTACTTTGAAACTTTAACTACCTCTACATAAAACTGATTGTGTTTGTACATTGTATCTACAATTATCGCCTTGAAAGTCCCTCAAATCGGTGACAAAGGGCTGTTCCCCTTGTCACATTGGGTGCATCTTTTTTCCTTTTTCCTATAATTTGAATAACCTTTAAAATGGTCGCAGCAGTTAACTAAACTGGTGAGCAGAGCACTCAGAGAGACACTGGAAGCTACTTCGTTAGTTGACAGAATGCATCCACCCAGAACTGAATCACCTATTTTGTTTGGGGCGATAAACTTTAAAACCCAGTGGTCAGGCATATCAAGGTCTATAAGGCAAATTCAAAATCAGAATAACGATATAACCACAAAATATTAGCAACTTCCTTTTTTGCTATGCACCCCTTTTACATTGGTTCATAACATTCCAAATAAAGACAATACAGTACTCACATCCAACAGAAATTCCCATTTTGCTGTGACCACTAAACAAGAATGACACTAGTTGAAGCTAGGCCCAAAAATCAACCAGTAACAAAATAAAGCTGGTGCAGCCTCCTGGGCTGCCCCTTTTGCGCTTTAAAAAAAAAAAAAAAAAAAAAAAGTAATCAGTACTCTGCTCTAATTTTCCACGCTTCCTCCTTCCCTCTTTACATCCCTGCCACCAATGGCGCTGTCGCTACCATTCAAAAAGATCTGACCCTTTTCAATTTGCTCTAGTGTCAAAAAGTTTGAGACTTGCTTGTGCACTAAGAAAATAAATTTCAGCAACAATGTAAACGGCTTTATCTCATTTACTGACCCCCAATTCCTGTGCAATCGCCTCCCAGTTGACAAAATTGTGAGCCTTTGCTATCTCTTTCAGTCTTTGGATTTCTTCTGTAGACCATTTCTCTTTGTTGAGGTGTGGATGCTCGCTATTTTTCCAGATACTGCACAGACGCTCTGCAGTGTGAACTCCTTCAAACTGCATGGGAGGATATTTGGTGTAAAAGCAGAATATGTTACTAAAAAAAAACAATCTGGAGTCAATCTAAGACATCATCCTTGAAGCCATTGGAGGAACAGGAACTAGAAATTCCACAGAAGAAACCTTTTTCTAACCAACTAAATAATACTATCAAATGTATAACATATGGGTCATAGATTAAATCTAGTTTTTGCAGTGCTCATGAGCCTAATGAATAAAACACTGATGATGAATAAAAAGCACGTACATTAATGTTGGCAATTTTTTCCCAATCATGGTCATCAGTCCTCTGCCCCAGCAATATATCCTCCTGAAGTTGGCTGAATAAAAAAAAAAGAAGAAATATGATATACAAAAAGTAAATACATTTTTTAATCAATATAGAAAATGCTAATAATAAAAACACAGCAGGTCCTATGTAAAAACAACGTAAAAATAAATAGTAGAGAAAAAGATCTGAATTGTACTGAAATTGTACAAAATAATAGTAATTATAATATATGAAACATCTTTACACATGAAATTGTCCCTATATCAAAACACATTTCACTTAAGGTATGCAATATAATTATTTGGTCCATTAGGTGTTGTCAGACAAGCCACTACAGAGATCTTCAGGATACAATTCTATGAAGCCATGTCACAAGCCATAACCAGCACAGGAGCTGAAATAACTGTCCTTAAATCAAACTGTCCATCCCTCTCCTTTTCTGTGCACCAGAGAGAAGAGTCAACATCTCTGATGTAAAGTGACAGCTGTGAAAATACGAGATCATTTGAGATATGATTTATTGACAACTACACAGATGTTTTTACCATTAAGAACTTTTATATGGCATATTGCACTTACCGTATATAATTGACCAATATATAAGCCAAACACGAACAAAAACGGAAAACATATTGACTTGGGTGGGAAATGCAGAAGCTACATGCAAAGTCAGATGGTGGAATTTTACTTTGAAAACTCCACTATCTCCAATAAAAATTAGCAAAGTTGCTTTTCACTACCCGAGTCCAGCTCGAGAATGCCACATATATAGTATACCCAATACAGAAGAAAGATCAGTGATTGGACCAGCCACAGAGGATGCCCGCACCCATGGGGAGACCAGTGAAGACCGGACAGGTATGAGCCGATATAAGCCGAGGGGGACTTTTAAAGCAAAATTGTGCCGAAAAACTATTGACTATATACGGTAACTAACCCCCTGCCATAACAATGGAATCTTGCCAGCTTGATTAAAAATGTTTATCTTTTTTGTATACACACATTAGTGAATTAGAGAAATAATACCAATGGGAAAAAAAAAACTAAATGTGTTTAGGAAATGTATAAAAGGTTCCCTATTCCAGCCTCTCTTGACTCTGCTATAAAGCCTGAAGGTAGGACACCTTAGAAAAGGTTTGTGCTCTTTATCCTGGACAATAACATTTCTAGATCAATAATGTGGCCTTTCTTCACTCAAAACATGGGGACAGAGCATATCACACTATATCTAAGGATAATCCTGACCAAGTGTGATGTCATTCTACAAACAATAATAGGTTATTATATAAAGTCAGTCAGCAACATCTGTTTTTTTAAGCTGTAGTTTTTTATTGCCAAAAAAAACCCCCACAGGGTTTGCATTCTTACTTGATATCATCTATTTCATTTTCAGCTTCATGGATCTGCTTCCTGAGAATTTTCTTGTCTATTTCACTCTTGGAACTATCCAGCTTCTGTTGGAGATATTCCACCCTGCAGAGATATTACAGGTTAATACAATTAGGAAAAGCATTCACAACAACATACCAGCTCCTTATCCTTATACAACGTTATGTACATTAGCTCAGTTGGCATAAACTATAAAGCTATAAATACAAACTTTGTAGGACCTACTTGAGCAACTTGGGCTGCAACAATTTCTGTAACTTATCGCTGAAAACTGCTTTTTTCAATTGTTCCGTATCTGAGGGCCTCCCTGGACAAGCAAAACAGTGGGATTTGTGACATATACATTTTTATGAAAACAAATAACTGTAAATAACTAGAACATTTTTTCTGATTCACCTACGCACATTTCTTGCTGGAAAGCTCCTGAAAGCTTTTGACAATATGACCGCTTCTTTCTCTCATCTCTGAATTGCCTGGAGGACCCTGTAAGGTAATATAAAATAAATCCATATTTAACGAACCTGGACATCTTAATTTTTTTTTTTGTTTAATATGCAAAATTGCAGAAAGACAGTCACTTTACTTCACAGTGACAAAGGCAGAAACATTCAACAGGGTGGGTGAGAAAACCTCTTGAAGAACACTTACCACTCCGGAGACTTTATCCTTAAAGTATGGCTTCATGAAATGGCCAATAGCCAGATTTAATGGGTAAAGTTTAGAGGTGCCAGCCCGTTGAGTCTTTCGTCCAGCAAGTTCCCACATTAGTTCATCCTGTAAAAGAGATTGATGTACAAATATGCTCATATGTTGCATTTGCCCCATACAATATAAAATTGTATAATACATGTAAAATCATATACAGGCTATGGTGAACAATGACTTACAACCCTTAATATTGGCTTATATGATCAGTAAGTACTACTACATATATACAGCAAGACATGGGTAGGGAACACTTTCTGGTCATTGCTTCATACAAAAATATAATTTTTTTTAATGTTTCCCTATAAAAAACCCACAGGACTTACCTATTTTTAGGCTTATAGGACCCAATTTAAGCATTATATGTGATACATTTTACGGTATCCTTTGGATTGTTCGAGCTCCAAAGATCTTTATCCAGAAGAACTAAAGTTACTCTAAACTTTGTTGAGACACTCCAGAGAGTGACTGTAGTTCTGCTGGTTAGAGATCTTTGCAGCTCGACCCCCCCCCCCCCCCCGTGCGCGTCTTATATCCAAAAAAGGACCGTAAAAATAATCACATACAATGCTTAAATTGGGTTGGAACTGCCACACCTTACATCGAGGTGAAATGAAAGCGGATTATGAGCCATAGGTTAGTTCAGGAAATAAGGAGATACATTTTATGTGGTGGAGAAAAAAAAAAGTGTTTTTTGTACAAATCCTATGTATTTGAAGGTTTCTTAAATGTCACCCAGTGTTCCCATTTAAGACTTTAATACTCTTCAGCCCAGACATACAGAGACGGCTCCCCAAAACTACTGGATTGGCGAACAGCTCACTTTTCTAAAAAATTTTGGAGTGATAAACAAGATCTGGATGTTTTTGTATATGACAATTAAGTTGTGTCCTACAACCCCAAACTCCGCCGCATCACCACCACAAATGTACCTGCTGCTCCTTATTCTGTGTGATCAGCACCTCCAGTTCTTGCAGTTTCTCCTCTATTACTGCTTGGTACACAAGATTCATCTGCAGGCACATCTCTGCTGAGCTTCCGCCATCTTCCCAGATGACATCTTCCTAACAGAAGGAGAAAAGGTGTTATGGATTCAGCACAGCAACTGCCCTATCAACTGCCTTCCAGCTTCTAAGAGAGAACAGTTTCAAAATAAAGATTGTAGACATTTAAGATGGTTTTACAAATTAATAAAAGTTTGATGCAATGTGAGGTCAGACAGTTGACAAGGCAGCAACTGTCAATATGCCCCAACTCAACCAAAGTGGACAGTCAGTTAAATGAAGTCAAAAACAAACCTTAACCTCCCTAGCGCACTGCCCGTACCAAAGTGTACAAAGTACACTGCCTCTCACTTCCTCCCTCCCGCCGCTGCTCTCACACGGCCGGCGTCATTATTGACACTGGGAAACGTGGTACAACTACCTTAAATTGTTTTCTGAATACATTTGAGTAATAGTAGAGTGTTGTACTGGGTTTTCCATTAATAAATACAGGGAGTTTGGAGCTCATGTAATCCTCTTTATTGGCTAACTGAAGTAATTAAAGAAGAAAGCTTTCAGGATATCTCAGATTCCTTCTTCAGACCGAATACAATTCTGGTTTTGAGACACAATTTTTAATCACTTCCTGTAATTATGCTGAAAAATGTCTCCAAAGGCGTTATGCTGGATACACTTGGCTGCACATTTGTGTTCCATTTGTGTAGATGGTGTACTGGGAGGATTAAGCCGATTGTTGCAGTTTTTGGGGGGCGATTTATCCTCCTTTTAGAGATTTGGTTGGCGAC
>CM070040.1:46691430-46720360 GCA_036250615.1 Ptychadena robeensis
TGGTAAGCATCCTGTGGAGCCCTCAGATGTGGGGGGTGGGGGGTTTGTGTACGGGGCCCCAAAATTTACCTAGTATGGGGCCTGGAAACATCTAATGGTGTCCCTGATTTGTAGAGCAGTAGTGTTTTATATTTACAAGCTCACAGTTTTTTTATTTCTACAGAGATTTGGTGAAAGAACCCTTCATCAACAAATGCTTGGTTTTGGTTGGCTCTCCATTGTCTGGAGTGAAGAAGACACTACCCCACTCTGTTCTGGATGAGCTTGAAGAAAACAACCTTCAGAGTATACTGGGTAGGGTAGTGACCATAAACTCTGTGTTATGTATAAGCATGAAACATGTAAAATATGACAATGTATTCTTGAATGTGGGAAAATACTTTATTTTCTTACAGATTTTATGCAGAATTATATGGAGTTTGAAGACGCACAATTATCAGCAGTAAGGATGTTGGCTAAACATACTAAAGATGGTGAGTGAGCTAGGGCACTGTGTTTACAACAAAGGAGATGGCAGATAAGAGCTAAATACAGCCTGTAATGAAAAATTTGGTTTTATATCAAGCATCATCCAGTAACATTTGTAGCTAAGTAGGTTAAAACCCCTACAGTGCTACAGTTAAAGCACACCTAAACACCAAAAAAATTAAATTTTACTTACCTCTAAACTGTCCCAATAGCTCAAAATTGCTCAAAAACCTAAAAAAAAGATCTTTAGCTATCCTGCTGACGTCTGTGGGAGCCGCCATTTTAGATACAGTGTTAGCTTCCAGTCGTGAATGAGTTAAGGCTGCAATAATGCCGGGGGCCATCGGGGGCCGCCATAAACAATGTGTGTCAATGGGCACAAAGTGAAAGCAGGAAAAAAACACATGTATGCTGCACAAGGAAGTTCAAAGCCAGGTAGTGTGAGAAGCTGTACGCTGCGGCCCCCATGATTTCAAGGGGAGGGGTATGGGGGGGAAATGTACAGATATCTCCACACAGGTAACAATTTAAAAATTTTTATTGACATATTGCTCCAATATTGTGGGGTTGGCTAGCTAGGGCGAAAAGTTTGTCTGGTGGGTTTAGGTGCACTTTAATACGAGTTATGGATATTGGAACAGTTATCCAAAAGGGTTGCCATGATTTCATGTTGATTCATTGGTCAGGTTGTTCTCAGAAAAACTCTTCTTGGATTATTATGCTGCTGGGTATGTTAAGTTACTGTTGAGTCTAATAATGTTTGCCATATTTCAGGACTTCATGGAGAGATTGTACAGCTAGTGTCACAAGCATTAACAACACACCGAGATTCGTACGATATACAGTTAGAAGGCAGCCGAATCCTGTGCCATCTCCTTTCACAAGGTGATTCATCTATAGTGTGAAGAGAAACTTCTGAAATACATATAAAGAAATTGGTAACACAGGATCTGTCTCTTATCAGGACTGGAACAAGGAGACATTGAGGGATATCTGACCAGTGACCAGTTCATCAATATCTTGGTGGAGACAGTGAGGCTCTTCTCCAACGATGCACAGATTCTGTCTGAGATAATCAGTATGATGACTATGCTTTCAGTGGGTGGTGAGCCATTCAATATAAACTAATTAATAACATCAACTGTGGTCTGAAAAAAAGAGTTCACTGCATGATAACATGTCAGATGCAAACACAAAGCAGAAAAAAGACTGAACACATTCTTGATATACCATATTTTTGGACTATAAGACACACTTTTTCATCCACCAAAATCGGAATGCGGTCTGAATGTGCATGGTCGCGCCTTGGCTTTCTGCCAGCTCTCCCGGCAAGGAGATTAGGTCAGATGAGAGATGCGGCCACGGCCTCCAATCTGAACTTTTTTTATTGCTTATGCCAGCAGAGCCCTGCTGGTATAAGCAATAAAGAGAGAGATAGTTGAACTGTCACCTATCTCTCTCTCCCTGTCTGTAGAAACTGCAATCACTCTGCAGCTGACAGGGGCACAGCCAGAGAGGGAGAGGAGATCTGCAGCTGCCCCCCCCCCGATCAGTGAGGAGGATGATGTAATGTTCTGCTGCTAGTGACATCTTCTGCCTGAATTTGATATTGCAATAATTTAATCCATTGCATTAACCCAATTGATGTGAAAGCTTATATATTAAATATTTATTTTCTGTTTTTCTTGCTCTAAAAACTGGGTGTGTCTTATGGTCCAGTGCATCTTATAGTCCGAAAAATACGGTACTTAACTTTCCTCTGCTGATCTGTTTGCTGTTGGAACTGAAGGTAAATATCAGTACATTCACATGTAGAGGAGCATGTGATTCCCTCTATGATTTATGTCTATAGCCCCCCACCCCCATAGTGGCGGGTCCTCCCTGATAGAATACATAGTGATTGGAAGGTGTAGAAAGGGCCTCATATTACATGGTTTTGGTAGTAGAAAAGTTGATTGTACATAAATTGTATGGTAAGATTATAAGGTGTATGGGGGCCTTATGTTTTTAGTGTATGATGATTTACCCAGCACTCAGATAAGGAACGGGAGCAAGCTCTAATCTTGCAAAAAAAAAATGTGAATCTATTTAAAAAAATAAATGTCAATCAGCTGTCAGCTTTAGTTTTTTATGAACCAGTGTCAACAATCACAGCTGAAAATACACATTCTTGTATCCATTTATGGTGTTATGGTGTTTTCGATGTCTACTTTAATAATATGATTTTTATGTTGGCATGCTGAATTAGAGACTGCAGCAGAGATATTGGCGAGAGCAGGATTTCTTCCAGATCTAATGAAGATAATAGAGAACTCAATGGAAAATCTAGAGCTATGTGTGTCCTGCTGCGCCCTGCTCTGGAGTCTGGCCATGACTGGTGAGTACAAACGTTTCATCAGCTGTACAGGTTACTCTTGAAATACATGTACCAACACGATTTATAACCACTAAGAAAAGAAGCCCAAATTTAGGTCAACATACAGACGTAAAATGTTGTGTAAACACATTGTTTTGGTGACAGTATTCACAGTCAAATAAGTGAATATCTCCATCAGGGACACAGACAACCATGAAATGTTGGCAGATGTATCTTTCATACTCAAATGATTAATCTATATTTAGGCTTTAGGTATACCTTAAAGCTAAGCACAAAGAAGGCATCTAAAACAAAGCTTTACTGTATTGATGTACTGATACAGATACTGATGTGAACCCATTTGTCAGGCAAACGATTTGTATTTCTGTCTGTTTACCTGGCCTCATAGCATATGCAGACTTCAGCCAATGAAATGAAGACAAATTTTTAGAGATATTAAAATATGAAGTGGTATCATCCCCCAACAATGACAGAGAAAATGTTTACTGATATACAGTCAAGTCCATAAACATTGGGACATTGACAATCTTCTTAAATTTTTGACTATACAGCACCACATTGGATTTGAAATGAAACACAATGTGCTTTAACTGCAGCTTTAATTTGAGGGTATTTATATCCAAATCAGGCTCCATAGAGCCAGAAATGTTAGAACTGTGTAGATGTCCCAATATATATTGTACTGTATAACCACTATTTTTATTATTCTCACACCTACTATCAACATATTTACTTCTTAGAGATTTCGTTTGTCCACTAGTGCTGAACTTGCTGTGCAAGTGACACCAGCTAATATGGATAAAGATTCAGAGTCTTATGCTATTCATATAGAAAATATTATATGAAACTTTTGCACTTACAATATTTCCTAATAGTTGAGCTGTACATCTCTCTAAATATATATTTTCAACTGTCATAGAGATGACATCAGGCGATGATCTAAAAAGAGCTGTGCCACTTATCATCACATTGATTCAGAAACATTTCAATGATGGACACTTGGTGGAATCAGCAAGCCCGGCCCTGTGGATTCTCTGTCTGAAAGGTAGGTTGGAGAAGCAAACCAATACATTTCATGGCACTTTAGGAGAAATTATTGTTCCATTCCATAACGTTTAATCTAACATGTTACCTTGTACAGGTCACGTCACAGAGGATCATATTGAACCTGCTACACTGTTGCTCCTGAAATGTTTACAGCTACACATTGAACGCCCTGTTCTAGCTAAAAATGTTTGCTTGGCACTGACAGGTCTAGTGATCAACTCAGGTAGTGTACATGACAATGTGTCTGTTTCATTTCTTTGCATGTTGATCCCAATGAGTGATTGTGTTTTTTTTTCTTCTTCTTTAAAGAATTGGCTGCCTATCGTGTGCTGGTACCCCTATCAGGGAAAAGCAGCCTGTCGTTTATTCGAGAGCTCTATCTGCAATACTCTGATGACCCAGAAATTGTAGAGAGTGTCTGTCAACTCTTTAATGCAATGTCTAATTATGGTAAGAAATATCTTTTTTTTTATCGTTTACATAATATACACAATGGTTGTGTTGTCCACATCAAACAATCATATAACAGCAGATTAGGAAATAAAAGCAAGCATCTAACCATTCAATCGTGCCGCGGCTGCACATGTGGAAACAAGCCCTCATACCCCTTCCTCCTAAATTAACCGGCTGCTAAATAGAAGGGAGGAGAGGTATATCTACTGATAGTGGAGGTAGCATATGTGACTGTATTTTGTACCCGGAAGTCCAGCACTTTCTTCTGAATACTTTCTGTCACTATTCCCTTATTCGGAAAAGTTGCCAGGTATGCCGTATATACTCAAATATAAGCCAAGGTACCTTAGTATATCTACAAAAACTGGAAAACTTATTGACTCCAGAAATAGCCTAGGGCGAGTAATGCAGCAGCTACCTGCAAAGTCACACTCTACAAAGCAGCACAAACAGGTAGAAGAATAAACCAGCAATCCACAGGAATCCAAATGCCACTTTATTGAATTGGTTTTTTTTTACATTTCATGTGCTTAAGAAGATTCAATAAAGTGTAATTTGGATTGGATTAGAGTGTCGATTTCATCTTCTACGTGATAGAATATGAATCCTCTTTTTTATGGGAAACAGAACAATAACTAATGAGACAGATATTGATATATATAAAGTTACTTATAGGGTGCTAATGCTGGGTATGGCAATCATTTGCTGTCCTGTTGTCCTACTCTCTAATGATAGCAATTTCATGTTCTCAGGGGCTCAGCAAACCAGTGTATTCTGTAATAAGATATAGAACATGTACCACATCCGTTGTTAGTCTGCCCTTGTATGTCCCTTGCAGGAAGCACACACTCTGAGTTCTGCTTACAACATATAGAAGAGCTACTGAAGGAAATCAAAGATCAATATGAATCTGTAGAGGTAAGAAGTCTTGTGAAATCAAAATCTGTTAAAACTGTTCCCCTGCATAGGCTCAGAGTGGTTCTTACCATTAATAATATATGTATACACAGAATTCTTGCACATTGTGCTAGGCTTTCCTATAGTAGTGCCATCCTTTATCAATGTAAGGTCCAGGCATAACCTTGTCACCATTCCTATTGCCAGCTTCTCCTGGGTCTGGAGTACAAAATCATTAGAAAGTCTTCCACATTGGCCAACCACATGCGACTTCTGAGTATGCCTATGAGAGTTTGTCCATTGTCCAGTTTTATGTTGCTGGGATTGTACACTGCTTCTGTACTATAGTCTGTGTACACTATACAGTTAGGTTCATACATATTTGGACAACTTTCTCTCATTTTAATTCTATACATTACAATGAATTTTAAATAAAACAACTTGGAATCAGATGAACTGCAGACAGAGCTTTAATTCAGTGGGAAAAACAAAATGATTGCATAAAAATGTTAAGCGCCAAAGCCTTTTTAGGCACCATAACTTTATTTCAGGGGCCCAAAAGTAATTTCAATCCTCAAAAGCAGAAACAATGTTTCTGAGAAATTGCTACACTATTAGGAGTAGCATAATCTACTTTGGTACATCCTGAGAAAGAAAGAACTGGTGAACTCCGCAACACAAAAAAAAACGGGTCGTCCACAGAAGACTTTGTCCAAATATTTATGAAACTGCATAAAATAGTGACAGCAGGAAGGGGAATTGGTTCATGGCAGAAGAGACATACAAGGCTCTTCTATATTGGAAAAATACATAAAAATGTTTTAGAATTTTATAGCTTTTTTTTTGTTTTAGAGGGAACCGATTATAAATCATCATTTTGAAAACGCTAGTTCCCTGGCTGGTATAATGGTTTAGCTTCAATACTAAAGCAGGCCATACACTCTGAGATAAAAATTAGGATCCATTAACAACGACCAATAAATGACATTTTTATCGTCCTGGAAATCCGTGCATGTCCAACATGGTCACAAACCGATACTATTACGATCCGTAATTTCGCTTTTTTTCCGATCTGAAATTTATTGGACAATGTTCAAAAAATTTTTAATTGGTCTGGCCAGACATCGGAGACACACACTCGCTAGGAGTTGATGCAACAAATATTGCTGTAATGCGGAACTATTAGCAGAGTTTACAAACGTCCCTGGCTTAGACACAGCGAATGCTGTGACACATGTTACTGTTGCACATGCGTTTCCCTATCTTCTAACAGCTTAGTGTCAGCCATGTGCCCCCGTTACACGCAACTGGCTATCGACTTGTGTGGCCACCCTACACACCCCGGTATCGAACCACTGACTACTCGATAGACTTAGACTAGATACCTGATAGATTGAGGAACGAGAGGTATATATAAAGATTTATATGTGCTTACTATTTCTATACCCTATATACATATTACTCTCTCTCTATCATATATATTATACACCTATATACATACACAAACCTAATGCAAGCTACGCATATTTAACTGTATCCAATAAGCTTTGTGGACTAATACCCCCCCATACATCACCTTCCTCCTTAATAAAAAAAAAAAAAAAAATACACAATCACAATGGCCGATAGATAAAACGGCGATTTAATTTTAAAATTATTTCGATGCACATCCTCGGTAAAAAAAAAAAATTAAGATCGTAAATTGGATTTTCAATGTGGTAGCGTTTGTTGCCCGAAATTTACGATCGCAAACACGAATTACCCACCCGCCGTCGCGTGATACATTGGTATTCTGTTTTAATGGTGATCCTAATTTTTATCCATTTAGTGTATGGTGAGCATTAGAATCATCAACCAAGTAGAATTAAATTCTGGGTCAGTGGGTAATAGAAGGCACAGGCAGACAACATGGCAGTAACAGAAGGTGTAAAACCTGTGCTGAATGGAGGATATATCACATAGCAGGAATTCCTAGATATCAATGCTGTTCACAGATTACACCTAGTGTGGAGGTATTGTTATGCTGTGTTTTCTCATATATTTTTACCTGCTGTTTTTGCATCAGTTGGTGCACGCATTTCCCTGTGTTCTCTGCCTGTTGTATGTGGCATTTGGCAATCGATGCAGAAGAGGGAGATTAACCTCCTGGGCGTTACGGGCAGTGTACTCCGCTGTGATTGCCTGCTGTCCTCCCGGCTCTCTACACAATCCTGGTGTCAAATAGACACCCGTGGTGTATGTGGGAAAAGCGATGCCCCCTCCATTAACATGAAGGTCTATGACGCCGCCCTCCCCTTCGACAACACAAATGACGCCAAAGACTCCGGGCTGGAAAAGCTCCTTGAGTTTGCAGCTATGCAGAAACGCTGCAGGCTGATGGATAGCCGGCAATTGCATCCGATCCCGGCAATTTGATCCAAGATCAAACTGCGCCCCTACTGGCTTCGGGAGTAACACCCAGGAGGTTAATGGGCTGGGCTCTTAAACTTCTCTACCTCTTTTTTTATCAGTCTAATCACATTTATTTTCATTTTTAGGAGATTGAAACACTAGTGGCATCCACACTTTCCAGGATAGAAAACGGAAGAGCTAACATTTCTACTTAGAAAATTGAGAAAAAAAAAACACTTCATGCATAAATGTGAACGCATAATGTGACTTCTGTGCAGAAAAAAATGAAATGCTGTTTCCAATGATAGACTGCATTGTACTAAACAGGTCATACAGATACAGCTTGTGGGGTTTTCTATCTTACTATTCTAGCATAGCGGCAGACTTATTTTTTGTACATTACACACCGATCATGGGGGGAAAAAGGACACAGGAGCAACACTGCCATTTAAAGTAATGGGGCTAATGGGTAATGCTGTACATGTCATATTCTGTGCGAACACTCGCATTGTAATTGCTGCGTTGGTGTGATAACCTGCTCTAAACCTAGGTCAGGTCTAGCCTAAGGGCTTGTTTCCATTTATGTCAGGAAAGCAGATACACTTACCTGCTAAACAGAGGATCTGTTTTCATGGTGCCGAGCCACACTGCCGATGGAAGACTCAACGTAGTAGAGTACGTTGAGCCTCTGCACCGCCGAGCAGGCAATATCAATGTGCTACGTCGGGACCCCCGATAAGCGTATACGCTTAGCAGAGGGTTCCCGACGTATAATGGAAACAAAGCCTTAGTATTTTGTTTGTGGTCAGGTTTGTTTTGGAATGGTTTCAGTAATAGAAAACTATGGGAAATTGGAGATTGTAACAAAATATTTTTGAAAGGTTAGGTTTTTTATTAATGCCAGTGTATTCCTGAGAGACAACATCTACTTCCATCAGACTATAAAACATATTTGCCATACCACAATTAATCAATGGAAATAGGGCATCTTATCCAACCCACACAAGAACCTGAGTAATATCTACAGAGACAACTAAAAGTAATTTGCTTAATTTTGGAAAGATTAACTCTTATTACTTGTGTCTATAGGATAGGAATTGAAATGACCTTGGCCAATGGGATGTGCAAAGGAAAAAAAACTGACCAGGGTTTTTAAATCCCTTACTCCAGTGGTTGACTATATCACTACAATCATCCACATACAAATGTAAAACAAATATAGGTTGACATTTTAATAAGCTGCAGAATATAACTCTTGTTTGAAAGGTGGTGCTGTATTTAAAAAAAATAAATAAATAAATACATGTTTACAAATCACAGGAGAAATAGGATTTCATACACTGGCACTAGAGAAATAGGATTTCATACACTAAACCAAAACCTAAGGGTGGAGTAAATTGAGGATAAAAGACAGATCTCACAGCTGGTGTTCTGACTTACGTGAAGCAGTAAAGTGATTCCATTTACTTGAAATTTACAAATATATATATACAAAATGCAAAAAGACCAGCAAATAAGTAGTGCAAATTCTTTAAAATAGAAACAACAGACTTAAATGGGCACTGGCCTTGGCAGTCGATGCCAAATGAATACATTACTCTTTAATATATACTGGAACAGCCTGCCTATCTGATACAGGGACTTACCTGGTACACCCTCTAATAGGGGAATGAACTGTGATTATGGAAGGTTCAAGTGTTAAAGAAAAAGATAAATAAAAAGGAATGGGCTCTTTACCATACTTTTCACACTAAGACTCGCCTTATAGTTTTGGAGAAAAAATGTGAAAATAAAGAGTCAGGCACAGCCATTCCACATATAAAGTGAATATATTGCATGCTCCAGCAAAGTAGGCAGGTCTGGTCCATGCAGTATTCACTCTATATTCCTTCATCCAACTCAAAAGGCTAGTGCCAGGAGGCAGAATTTAGTTCCACTCCCTCTTACCAAGCTTCTGCAGAGATAAAACTTTAACATGTGTCCATACACTAGCAGTACCTATTCTCTATACCCAATGACCAACTTATGGATAGACACATTTAACAATCTAGCACAAACAACTTACCCATACACATTTACTTGAGAGAGGAGTCTGTCACATAATTTGTTCAGAGAATGGGTATTTCTAATAAAATTAAGGTCTCCCTCTTGGAAGTGGTCTTGTGACTTGGTTGGAAGGAATGCAACAAATACCAGCCTCCAGGAACACAAATTCTTTGCTCCCTGGATGTTTGGGACTTACAAAAACATATTTTTTTTTATTTGGACCATAAGGCACACAGAGTTTGACATTTAATTTTATTTGAAAAAAGTGTGTCTTCTAGTCCGAAAAATATGGTAAGACAACAGACACTTTGGCAAATAAAACTTAGAGTAAATAATACAAATCCAAGGTTCTTTTTTAATGGCCAGCTGGTAAAAAAACCAGAAACTGAATGTTGCTCCAGTTACTTCTCACAAAGCAAGTTGCATAAAGTACACAGAAATAGTCTACTGTAGGCCTCAGAATCGCATTCCTGCTGCCATGACTAGACACTTATTTCAGACTTCCAAAATGGGGCCATTTGAAACATCACAAATATAAGCTTGTTGTGTTATATTTGTTTTATCTTGGAAGAGGCAAGTCCAGTTCATAAAAACAGGTAAAAAGGTTTGTACAGCAGACACATCAGTTGTGAATATTGCAGAAAAAGGTCATCAAAACATGGAGAAAAGAAAAAAACGTCATAACAGTCTAGCAGCTCTTTCACAGAAGTTAGCAGGAATCAACCTGTCCAGCCAGCGCTACTTAGTGGAGAGCGCTTTCTTCTTCTGGGGTTACACTTTACTATTGTTGTACTTTGCTCTAATGCTAGCTTCCCAAGTCTTCTTCTCCATGGTGTATAACCTCATGGCAGCCTGTGCGTCTTGTATCTAAAGCACAAACAAAATCCATATTTAATGATCTTCATCTCAACACTTTGTTACAGCTCTCAAAGTCTATGAAACAGCGTCTATTTCAGTAGACAGTAAAAATGTATTTCAGTGGTCCAGCTGGGTTAATGTTCCAATTACAAAACTGCATCTTCAATTTTAGTTGTAGGAAAGCCTAGGCCAGCGATGGCAAACCTTTTAGAGACGAGTGCCGAAACTGAAACCCAAACCCCATTTATCTCAAACTACCGGCATGGCAATTTAACCTGAATTTCACAACTCACATGCACACAAAACATGTAAACACACACTCTACTTTCTATCTTTTCTATCTTAACCTCCCTAGCGATACACCCGAAGCCAGTTAGGGAAACGGGACGCTGCAATTAGCGATACGCCTGAACTGACTTCGGGCACTGCGCGGGAGCTTACCTGGTCCTGCTGCCGCCTCCATTGACATCCTCGCCGGCTTCTGCCAGGCGGGACCCAGGCTTAAAGAAAAAAATTTTTTTCGGCTTTAAAATATATATTTTTTAAACTTTTGGACTGGATCAGAGAAATTTCTTTCTCTAATCCAGTTCAAAAGTGGATCCAGCTAGCAGAAACGCTCCCGCTGAGCGTTTCTGCTAGCTGGATCTACCTCCGGCTGCACCCAAGTGTCTCCGGAAATAGCCGTTCTCTCCGGCTATTTCCATTATCGGCACTCGTGTGCCGATGACATCACAGCCTGGGCGGGAGATTTAAAATATAAAAAAAGGTACAGAAATGTTTTTATTTTTCTTAGATTTGTATTTTCATTAGTTTACATTTGTTTTTTTATTTTGATTGGATTGGATAAATGTTTTATAAATGTTATATTCAATACAAATCAAAAGAAAACAAGTGTAAACTTATAAAAAAAAAATAAAAAAAAAAGCCGGCCATAGCGCTTCAATCTGTGGCTGATTTTGCAAATGATCACCATGCGCATTCGGGATGATCGCTTGGTGATCAATCGCAAAATGAACGCGCCCACCTGGAGCAACCGTTCGTAGTCGCACAAAACTTTGATCAGCCAGAGAACAAACGTTTTTCTCTGGTCAATCGCCAGTACTTTGAATGGGGACAAGGGCCCCATCCAAAGTATTGGTTGTTGAATCCCAAATGGTGTATTTCGAACGATTCACCATGGCATGAGGATGTCATCATGCTGCGGTCGATTGTTTGATAAACGCCCACCAAGCATAGCGTCTATGGCCGGTTTAACCGTCCTAGCGTTACGCCCGAAGCAAGCATTGGCACAGTCTGATCGTCAATCAAACTGCGCCCGTGCCGGAATCAGGCGCAGCCGCTGGCTCTCTGTGTGTCTGCAGCATTTCTACAGAGCTGCAGGCACACAGAGCCTTTCGGGCGGAAAGGCAAAACACTATCACTTTTGATACAGAAATCTGGACCTCAGTGAACCGCCGGCGAGGTTAAGTTAGAAGAGGAGAGTTTAAAAGGGTGCTGTGTGCAATCAGAAGAGAGGGGGGGAAGAGAACCGACGGCATTGTCAGACTTACCGAAGAGTGTTCACCTGTCTGCACTTTGACACTGAGGATCTTTTCACATAGAAGTTTTAAAGATGGGCGTCCACTCTGGTAGAGAAAGAACAATTCTTTATTTGGAAGGGTCCATAACATAAGAAAGAGGTCTGTACTAGTTACAATAGAGCATTTAGAAATAGTGACGTCATTATAAAGGACATTGCAGGACTTCTGAGAGCAGAAAAGCTCCACGCTTTGCTGTGCAACTATCATTGTATACAAGGAAGACATACCTTCACTTCTCTTCTGAAAGGCTTGTACTTCTGGGTGTCCCTGATGGCTTTTCTAGGGTGATCCAAGAAAAGGATCTGAAAAAGGTTAATGCTATTATTATATTATAATTAAGGAGAACATAAGATGTGACATGTAATGGTACATCTCTGAACCTGCAGCCCTTAAATAAACAAGGCATTAATTATGCTTAGTCTTCTGAGAGTTTTCTTTACCCCGCAAACTCATCCTGAGCTACATTCAGTGATACTTGCCTATCCTCAGCAAGCCCACATCAAGTTACGTGGTAGTGGGGTAGGCGGCGCCATTGACCTCCATGGCAGCATCAGTGGCGCCGGGGAGGGTTTGGTCGGTTGGGGGATGAAGAGCTAGTGTAGAATCACTACAGGATTACATTGTAATCTGCCACGATTGCCTGTGGTGCACTTTTTAAAACATTTGGACCTTTACAGTGGTATCTTGGAAACAAAATTAGAAACACTCTGGCACAAGAACAAGATATCTTCTAATCATATACATCTTCTAGAGCAGTGTTTTTCAACCTTTTTTGGGCAAAGGTCCCCGCCGGAAGGAACGCAGATGCGTACCAGCAGAGCAAAAACACCGCCCCTGGTCTGTGGGGACACGTGTTGCTAAGCAACCGCATCCTCACAGAGCCGGTCCGTGTATAAGTCTTATATACAGCCACGGACCGGCTCTGTGAGGATGCGGTTGTTTAGCCCTCCTATCTAGCTGCCTCTTATAGTATAAGACTTATACTATAAGAGGCAGCTAGATAGGAGGGCTGAGGGTGGGGTCAAAAACCCACGGCACACCAGGCAACACTGTTCTAGAGGGTGCAGTCTGGTTTTACAATTTCTTTCCGATTTACCCAAACTATATGAGGTCCCCCTGAACAACACTTTTCTTTGTGTCCAATCAGGAACGTCTTTGCAGACTAATATATAGTCTGTATATATGAGATAATGAAAATCATTTCATGGCATAAAATCTTTAGCTTTATAAATGCAACAGCCTACCTTTAAATCATTATGCACAGCATGACCAACTAAGATGCGCCCCTTGAGGATTTCAGACACTTCTTTTTGTACCACCTTAAAATCTTCACCTGAAACAAAGTACATAGCTGTACTTACTAGAGCCAAATCAAAACAATCACTCAGAGTTCACAGTACAAAATCATGCCACAAGTTCTTGCCTTCACTGAACAGAACATATATGTAATTCTTTTCTTTCAAAAGGTAAAGCAGAACTATTTAGGGATAAATATATTTACAATAAAATGGCACAATGAGGTATTTTTAAACACAGCTCTCTTCTCAACAATCTTAGCCTCCCTGGTGGATACTCCAAATGTAGCTCAGGGTACGTTTATTTACACTCAGGGATACTCACCTATCCTTGGTGAGCCAGCGGCGACTCTGAATCTCAGCGGACTTGCTTCTGGCACCACCTTTATGGTCTCATCGATGTGTAGAGGGGAGGAGGGCGGGTAAACACAGCAGAGTACTATGATTGCCCATATCGTGTTGTTGAAAACTGTGCGTTATGGGTGTGGTTAGAGTGGTTAAAGCTGCACGCCAAAGAGAAATACAATACATAAAACTTTCTTACCATTCTTAATATCTCCAGGCCGGATCCCGCTGACCTCTGTCCTGTAGTCAGTTACACGTTCTGTTGGTTTCACATACTTGTCATAAATACACTTGCCAAATTGATTGACCATGGACACTCTGGCAATTATGCTTTCTTCACCATCTGTGCCCACACCCACCATCTCACAGTCTATTGCAACTGTCTTGGTTAGCCTATAGGAAGGAAAATGCAATCACAAGACTGAAAGGGCATCTGAACACCAATTTGAGAAAACCTATTCTGGGGAAAGCTTTGGTAGAAAGGGTAATATCTAAAAAACTTAAGAGGAAGTGCTAGGGGTACCAGTCTTGAAGGAAATGGATTTTAGGGAAACCTCTTCTTAGAGAAACAAATGTTTTAATTTCTGAATCTCAAAAATTCTGGTTGCCAAGCTGTGCATTTCCATCTGAGCTTTATCTGGCTGCATAGTGGTCTTGCATCCATGGTTCAGCAAGTATGGGAATCCCTTAAAAACCAAGCAGCTAAAATTGTTGCTGGCTACCCATTTATGTCTTACCATTCTTTTAGTATTGTAACTTACCCTGCAAATGCTCGATCTTTTACCAAAACTGTATCTACTGCAACAGACTTCTTCTCCGGCAAACCTTGCATCTTGCGGGCAATCTGACCAGCTTCTGGTCCCAGTGCTGCTTCTATGTCATCCGGATCCACATCATCAAACCAGAGGTCAAGCCTAGGTCAGCAGAGCAGGCAAGCAGTTATTATTATTAACCCCCCATCTGCCAAACTCCTATCTTTAACAGACTCCCTTGGCCTAACCCAGCACATACACACCCCCACACACCTTGCTGGACACACACTTGACCTGGTATTCTCCAAACTCTGCACCCTCACCCACCTGGACAACTCTGCTTTCCCTCTCTCTGACCACCATCTCCTAACCTTCGACATGAACACTTCTTGCCCTTTGTCCACCCCAGCACCTCCCCGACCTGGACGTTGGCACAGAGACCTCTACAACCTGGACCACTCTGCATTCTCTGACTCCTTCTCTTTACTTGCCTCCACTATCTCTAATCTCACATCCCCTGACCAAGCTGCCTCTTACTATATTCTCACCCTTCAATCTGTCCTAAACAAACTTGCCCCTGCCACCCTCCGCTCTCCCCGCCCCACCAACCCCCGTCTCTGGCACGGTAAGCACACTCGCTGCCTACAACGAGATGTTCGCAAGGTAGAGCGTAAGTGGAGAAAGTCTGGTCAGAGCACTGACTTTCTCCTCTACAAGACCAAACTCCAGCAATGAAGAAAGATAAAACTCAATGCTGAGCTTACTGCTGCCAAACAAACCTACTTCTCCTCCCTCATATCCTCACAAGCATCCAACCCTCACTGCCTCTTCTCCACCTTCAACTCTCTCCTCAATCCTACACCTCCTCCTCCCACTGCCACCATCTCTGCCCAAGATCTGGCCACATACTTTCAAGACAAAATTGAAGCCATCCGAATCGATATTTCTAATACCCCCTCCTCCAATGCCATCCTCCTGTAACTCGTCCTCACCTGCCTCATCTCCTCTTGCAATTTCCCAGTTTATCCTCATTGCTAAACTCTTCCCTCACCTCGCATTCCTTCATCCCATCGTGCATTAGTTATACTTTCTTCGGCCTCTCCAGTGTCTCGTCGCAAGGGGGTCCCATCCTCTAGTTGTAATGTCTCCTTTCTCGTCTTTTTCATCTCTCCTTCCTCCAATCCCATCCTCATTGTAATTTCTGCGTTCACCCCATTCCTTCTCATTCCATCCTCCGTGTAACGTCTTCCTCACTCACTTTGCTGTGTCGTTCTGGATGAAGTCACCTCTCTGCTTCGCTCTGTCTTCTACCCCCACCTGCCCACTTGAGCCCTTACCGTTCGCGTGATCTTCTTTAAGACCATTCTTACCACGCTCTGCCTCGGCCCAGGCCTGGACTCTATTCACATCTCCTTTCCTCTGGTTTCTTCCTCTTTGTCATAATATGCCAAATCTCTCCCATACTAAAGAACTATCGCTTTGTCCTCTCTTCCCTTAGCTAACCGACGCGTCTTTCTCTTTTTGCCTTTTGCTTTCGGCGCCTCGTTTCGCCTCCTGACTATTCTGCTGTGAGTTCCCTCCTTGCCCCCTCCATCGTTCGCCTTCTCTTCCACTGAACAGCCATCACTAAGGTTGCCAAACGCACGGACTTGCTCACTGCAGGCCGCAATGAACTTTTCCCTCCTTATTTTTGGATCGCTCCTCTTGCCTTTGACCTGTTGACCACCCTCTCTTCTACAGAACCTGAGCTTATATTGGTATTCTTACACTCTGCTTCTTTCCTGTTCTCTCCTCCTACCTGACTGCCGCTCTTTTTTCCAAACCTCCTAAATGGCTCCTCTTCTTCTCACTCACCCCCCCCCCTCCCCAGTTGGCATCACCAAATGTTTTAGGCCTTGGCCCATTTCTTTCTCACCTCTCTCTACAACCTCCTCCCCTTGGCAACTCAGCTCATTCCTTTGGTCTGCAATACCATTTATAATGCCGATATACCCAATCCTACCTATCCACCCCGGCCTTCACTTCCCTCTGTCCTTGCAACATCCTCGTGGTCCTATCGGCCCTCTCTGCATGGGATGGCTGACGATCCCTTTAACCCTCAATCTGAGCAAAACTGAACTCCATTTATCTTTCCCCCATCACATTCAGCCTCCTCCCCCCACATCTACTTAGCAGTATACCACCATCATCTTCCCCCCAGTCCACAAGCTTGCTGCCTTGGTGTCACCCTTCGATCTGCGCTCTCCTTTACTCCCCCATCGAACATTGCTATCCCTTCCCTGTCCTCTCTGCACATCTCCAAAATCCATCCGCCCTATTCCTCTCCCCAAGACCACCAAGTCCTGGTACAACAAACGCTCTCTCATCTCTCATCTGGACCTACTGTAACATGCATCCTCTCTGGTCTCCCTCTAACAAAACTGTCACCTCTTCAGTCCATCATGAATGGCGCTGCTAGACCATCTACTCCCTAACCGCTCCTCATCTGCCGCTCCTCTCTGCACTCTCTACAACTGGCTTCCAATTGTCCCGAGAATCAATTCACAGTCCTGTGCCTTCTTTTAAAATCACTCCACCCTCCTGTCTCCTTACCTCTCCAACCTCGGTACACATAACACCCCTAACCAACAACCGCCTCCTCCGCTCCTCCAGTGACCTCTAATGATTCCCATCCCCTCTCTAACCTCATCCCACACCCCCAGGCTTCAGGAACTACTCTAGAGCCCTCCTACTCTCTTGGAACTCTCTCTCCTCCCTCGTCCCATTAGACTTTGCCTCTACTTTTTCGGCACTTTTAAAAAGCCCTAAAACCACCTCTTCGTCGGCCTATTATCCATCTTCTCTTTCCTAACATCACCACCATGCCAGTTCCCACCTCCACCCCCCCCCCACCCCACCGCATTGGCAATCACGCTGTTTCCCCCAACCTCTTAGAATGTAAGCCCACGGCATGGTCCCCCTCTACTCCTCGCTGTGTCATTACTGTACCTGTTGTTATTGTGTGCTGTTATCTCCACTCTACTGTATGGTACAGCGCTAACAGCGCTGCGTAATATGTTGGCGCTATATAAATAAATGATAATAATAATAATAATATTTCAGCATCAGTTTGATGCTCAGCAAGACTTTACAATGATTTTATATACGTTCATGTGGCAAGTTACTGAGTATCCACCTTAATTGGAGATTATGTGCAACAGTGATAGAAGTCTTATAAGAGTATAAGCTCCTGTGGTGCAGCGACTTAAACGAACATGAATGGTTTAGTATTGTCTGTACACATACTGTATTTCACAGATATGCAACCCTATAAATCATCTGGTGTTCTTTTGCATATTTCTATTTTGCTGTTGCTAGTTACACAAAAAAAAATATAAAAAGCTACTGTATTTACACAAAAAAATAAACATTTTAGTTTCAGAAAATGTATTATAAATAACACATACTTCGGTGTTTCTGTTGCATTTGTTTCAGTCATTTTCTTCTTGTGATGGTTAGAAGGTTTTTCTATTCCCTCTGTCTGCAACATCTTCCTCTTCTTTCGCTTGTCTGTAGTCCCAGCATCCTCTGCCGCCTTCCTTGGTTTTGTGTCAGCAGTTGGTCCCTCTTTGGCTGTGGGGTTGTTGGAGTCAGTTTGTTTAACGACAGAGTCAGTCTTCCGCTTTCCTGACTTAGGCAATTTTTCCTCCTTATTTGAGGGTTTTGCAGGAGTTGGTTTACCATCAGTGATGTTCTTCTCAGATGTCAGTAACTAAAACAGCAAATTAAAATACAGTGAAAATTTTAATTTTAAGACAGCTGTTCTATAGCAGTTTCTCAGAAGCAGCACTTGATACAAGCAGTTGTCGCATCTGCAACATCACAAGTATCTTAGGTCTTATGCATCTAATGGCAGCTTCATTCCCGAGAGGAAGCCATGAAAGAATAATCCCATTACCCCAAAAAACCATAATGATCACTATTCCTGCAAAAAAACCCCGAAAGCACTCTTTATTTTAGATGATGTAATCACATGTCCAACAGAGCTAACATTTATGGTGAAAAGAGGTCTTCAAGAGTTTTGTCTCCTTTGAATAAAGTCGGCAATACCTTGCAAATGCAGAGTTTTAATGCGTGAAGCCAGATTATAAGGATAGAAAAACATTTGCTGTAAACATATCCTACCAGTAAATAGGTGGCCACTATGTCAGTGAAGGTTCTTATTTATTCAGGTCTTCAATATCACAGACTATGAACATTTAAGTGTAACTAGCTACTAGTAGATCTTACAATATATATCAGAAAGTATAATTTTTTTTAATATCATTGGGATAAACTGAGACACATGCAATGGTGCCTTGCACATATAAAGCTATACTCACTGCCTGCAATGCCTTCCAGTTGGAAGAAAACTCCTCTGGCTTTTTAGGCGGAAGCAGCGGTGAAATCTTCTTGGTCTCAGTCTGCTTGGTGGCAATTTTTGTAGGATTTTTCCAGAATTTCTTCTTTTTCTTGTTATGTTGAATTTTGTTTTTCTCCTGTGAACCAGAAGTTGCTTTATCTTTCTTCACTACAATCTTTTCCATCTTGGTCTGTCATGGGTGGAAGATTATTTTCTGGAAGTACAGACCTGTCAGTTGTTTAAAATTAAGCAGTTAAATCAGGTTCATTTCTCTAGTACCTTAAACCATAAGTGACAATGTGCAGGACCTTCATACATTCTGTTCCAGTTCGAAGATATATAAAAAATAAAGTAGGACCTTCCATAACCTATAGGACTGTGTGTTAATATCCAAGACTTGTATATCTCCTATTCCCTTTTACATTGTAAACTAATCTCCAGAGCCCTCATATCTCCTATTCCCTATTACACTGACAGGCTGACCCCCAGGTGTCCAGGATATAGCCTGTGCACCGACAGGCTGACCCCCACCCTTCAACCTCTGAGGCAGTCATATGTCTATTTTTAAAAGACAACTTCTGAATATGATGCTTAGAATGTGCACTCACCTTCTTAAAAAGACCATGGCAAGGCCTGTTCAGAGTGGAACCTGCCTTGTTCTACCTCTGTATGGTCTGAACTATAGTGCTGCAGCATAGTTTTAGGGTGCTGGCAATGTTCTTATAGCCTAGGTCATCTTTATGGAGGGCAACAATATTATTTTTCAGAGCCTTTTTGTCAGCGCTCGGGTCACGTCTTTAATACATGCCCAAAATGCTGCCCATTATATTCAATAGGCCAGTACACACAGGCGCCTGGTCTAAAGACGCATGCTGAGCGCTGACAAAAAGAGTCAGTCAAGCCTTGGCCTAAAGGTAGCCACAGACAAAGTGATTCTCCCTCGATAGATGAGGGATGGACTGCAGCGTGATGATGATAGATGAAGGATCCACTGCAGGCGGCCCTTTAGCCGATTGGCAGGCACCCTTTGTGTGCCGGCCATTACTTTGGATAGGGACAGTTTTTGGGCAAAATTTTGAAGTTTTTCACTTACGGGTGTACTTCCGAGCCAAGCTCGTCCAGAGTTTGTTTAAAAAAAACAAACCCGGGCCAAGCTGGGATTGTCTAAACTTATTATGCTCAGCAAGTCTGTTTTCTCAGAGTGTAATATAAATGACCCTCATACGCCTCACCAGACTGTGCTCTGTAACTGCTCCTCAACATTTGGAAGGTGCAGATAAGCAGACTCCTCATACCTTACAGTTCCAATAAAGCAGAAAGCTATGAAAGCTAGACCCTCATTTGTGGTCTCAAATACACAATAAGCTGAAGTAGGACAATCATACCCACGGTTTCTTTAAGAAGCGTAACAAGTCAATTCCACTATAAAGTATGGGTCACCCACTTTTATGCAAGGGTTAACAGGGAGCTTATGTCTCAGGGAATCACATGAAAAAATAGATAACTTACCTGATCACACAATTTATTTTCTCCCAAACTCTAGTCTGAGATTGCCCATACCATCTTCACTATACATGCAGAGCCATAACCTCTACATTGTTGAGGATAATGTCACATGCTGCTCAAAGCAGAGGACCAGTAAAATAGAGGCGGACCCCTTGAGGGAGCACATAATAAGGTACCTTAAACATTGAACCCTTACCTAGGAGTGGGAGGTCAGATTTAGTGAGCAGAATCCTCATACCTCCTGTTTCCCGTTAGACTGTAACCTCCTCATAATACAATCATATGGGCAGTTTTTCAGTTCATTGTTACATTATTTAAGCACAAACAATGGAATGGAAACCACAAAGTAACATTGGCTTCATTAAATGTTTTATCAAATCGATAACAGAACACATGTACATCTCTAGTAATACACCAAATATAATAAAACAAGTGTGGGAAGTCACATATATATCTGTGGCTCCCTCGTACAAACATCTCACCCATGTGCAGCTCCTCACATCGCAGTTCTGCTAAACTTCTCAACAACACATGTGTCACAAACAGACCGGAAGCCGCCACTCAAACCCTTCCGTGCACAACATAAACCAAAGCATTTCGGTTCCTCCTAGACTTCAGTACGCGGGAGCCCCCTGCTGGAGAAGAGAGGTCACTACATGATGGATATCGGGCTTTCTATGGTGGGAGTGTATGTTGGTTATCGGGCGTCCCTGCTGGATGAAAGAGGTCACTGCATGCTTGATATCGGGCACCCCTTGCTGCAGGTCACTGCATGCTGAATATCAGACGGCCCTTGCTGAAAGAAAAACGTCTAGGCATACTGGATTTTGGATGAACCCTGCTAGAAAAATAAGGTCACTGCATACTGCATATCTGGATATCGGACGCCCCCTGCTGAATAAAAGAGGTAAGTGCATATCTGGATATTGGGCGCCCCCTGCTGAATGAAAGAGGTAAGTGCATACTGGATATCGGACGCCCCCTGCTGAAGGTAAGTTGCATTCTGAATATTCGACGCCCCTGCTGAATGAAAGAGTAAATGCAACGGAATCGTCGTGGCGCACCCTGACTGAATAAAGAGGTTAAGGTGCACTCCAGGAATATCGAACGCCCCTGCTGAAATGAAATAGGTAGTTGCTACTGGATAATCGACTCGTCCCTGCTGAATGAAAAGGTGTGCATATCTGATATCGGAACGCCCCCTCTGAATGCAAAGAGGTAATTCATACTGGTTCGTCGGGACGGGGCCCCCCTGTGAATGAAGAGGTCATTGCATACTGGATATCGGCGCCCCCTGCTGAAATGAACGATGTAAGTGCATACTGGATATCGGGACGCCCCCTCTGAAGAACAAGAGGTAATGCAGTACTGGATCTCGGGCGCCCCTGCTGAACTGAATGAGTTAAGTGCAACTGGATATCTGGGCGCCACCCCTGCGAATGGAAAAGCGTAATGCAATACTGGATATCGGACCCTCCTCTGAATGAAAGAGGTAGTGCATACGGGATATTGGCGCTCCCCTGCTTATGAAAGAGGTAGTGCATACTGGATATCGGTCGACCCCCCTCTGAATGAAAGAGGTAGTGCTTACTGGAATCGGAAACTCCCCCTGCTGACTTAAAGAGGTAAGTTCATCTGGATATCGTGAACGCCCCCTGCTGGTTGAAAGATGTAATGCTATCTGGATTCGGACAGACGCCCCGCTGCGAATGAAGAGGTAATGGCATACCTGGATCGGGCCCCCCTGCTGATGAAATATGTAGTGCATCTGATATCGACTTCCCCCTCTGAAATAACAGAGGAGTGCATATCTGGATATCGACTCTCCCTGGCTAATAAAGAGTTAATGCATACTGGGATATCTGACGCCCCTCTGAATGACCCGATGTATGCATATCTGGATATTGGCGCCCCTGCTTGAAAAAGAGGTAAGTATTTGATACAGGATATCGGACGCCCCCGCTGAATGAAGAGTTAGTGCATACTGATATCGACGCCCCCGCTGATGAAAGTAGGTAAGTGCCCCATATCTGGATATCTGGCGCCCTCCTGCGAAGAACAGAGGTAATCTGCATACAGGATATCGGGACGCCCCCTGCTTGAATGAAATAGGTAAGTTCCTATGGATTTCGGAACCCCATGCTGAATAAAGAGGTAGTCATACAGGATAGTCGTAAGGACTCCCCCCCTGCTGAATGAAAAGTAAGTGCATACTGGATTAGGACGCCCCCCTTCTGCATGGAAAGAGGTAAGAGGCATTCTGGATAGCGACCGCCCCCTGCTGACTGAAAGAGGTAAGAGCTACTGGATCTCGACACCCCCTGCTGAATGTGAAAAAGTCATAGCATACTGGATTATATCGGACACCCCCGTGCCTAATAAAGGGTAAGTGCATACTGGAATATCGGAGCGCCCCCTGCTGAATGAACGAGTGTAGTGCTGCACCGACCAGTTCCGCCTGGCTATATCTGGCTCAAGCGCGATGACATCATCGTGCTTTGGTCGAAGCTTCTCGACACCTTGAATATTGAGCCATCTAGCCCACCTCAAGGGGTCCCCTCTTTCCGTGAGGTTCAGTCAAGACTTCTATCATCCATGGCAATAATTGAGGTAGTTTACTTACATTTAGATCAGTAACCTAACGTTACAATGTGCTTGCGCCGATATTAAGGGGAATGTGCAGCCGAAAAAACAAAAACTTCTGAAGCAAAGGATGATTTTTCCGAGATGCCCTCCCAGTGCAATGTATGGCACTTGCGGCCTGCCCCCGTTATGCCCCGCTGTGTCAAGAATGGACACTTATGCAGAACTGAGACGTAATGAAACAATCCCTAAGGTTTTTTGTAACATACAAATGACAAAAGTGCCGTCAAGACGTTCAAATGCAACTGTAGTACAGACAGTGTTATATATACCATTGTTGCTGAGGTTGGACGGTATAATACAATCATAATACTACTAAGGTGGAGTTATACCCATTAACATTATATAGAGTGAGTTAGAGTACAAGCCTACACATAGGGTGGGGCCTTACATACACCATTACATTGATATGGAGTGGGAGGTAATATACCATTAACCGTACATAGGGTGGGGCTCCTATACACCATTAAAATTGATGTTAGGGCCTGTTCACCTTCGCGGGTAGTTTTCCTAGGTATTTACAATAATACTTACATGAGGGTGCTTTGGGGCGAGACACCATTACATTATATGGAGTGGACAGTGGTTATACCAGGGGGTAGGTTATACCATCATGACTTACATAGGCGATGGAAGGCTATACACCATAACATTATCTAGGAGCTGAAGGTAGACGACGATATACATTGTACACATAGGGTGGGGCGATACACCATTAACAGTATAATGGAGTGGAGGTACTATACCATATGTCCACATAAATAGTGGTGGAGGCTATTAACCACCATTACATTAGATGGAGGGAGGCTATAACCATACCATGACACATAGGGTGGCGGCTAGTACACACCCATGTACATTATATGGAGTGGAGGCTATATACCATCATACTACATAGGGTGGGGGAGGGTCATACACACCATTACATTTTAGATGAAGTATGAGGTAACTACCATCGTACTTAACAAATACAAATACACGGCGTGGGGCTATACACACCATGACATATTATATGGGAGTGGAGGTATCTTACCACATACCTACATAGGGTGGGAGTGTCGGACGATACACCATTAGACATATCTATGGAGTGGATCGGTGGTCTAATACCATCAACTACGAACTTATAGGGTGGGAGCGTAATACACCATTACATTATCATGAGCAGTATGGAACGGATAGATACCATCATACACTACATAGGTGGAGGGGCGTATACACCATTAGAACTATATGGAGTGGAGGTTCATTAATACCCATTCATTACTAACATAGGGTGGGGCTATACACATTACATCTATGGAAGGAGTATATACCATCATACTACATAGGGTGGGGGTATACACCATTAGAATATATGGAGTGGAGGTATATACCATCATACTACATAGGGTGGGGCTATACACCATTAATATATATGGAGTGTGGGTATACACAACTATATTACAGATATTACAGATATTTAAACTTATTTTTTAAGTTTTAGGTATAGTAGAGATTGAACCCTCTGTTATTTTTCATTGCTGGGGATATTTACCCCCTTTGTCTCATTGACCAAGTAAATGCAAATCCTAAAGTGAGAGAAAAGAGCAGCTCATGGAGTCAAATGTTCAGGTGATACCTGTCTTATTGGGTAGTTTCTCTTTTGCAGAGAGTTGTTGGTAGTTTTTCTGTTGCACCGCCAAAACAGGAAGTAACAGGATGCATGTGTTCTTCACATTACATCTGCGTTTGCCATTCACACTATATGCGTTTTTTTAAAGGCATGCAGTTTTTTAATGGCAAGCGTTCCTGCATATATACAAAAATGCATGCGTTTTTCACATTACATCTGCTTTTGCGTTCATGTTTTTGAACAAATCAATGAAAAATGCATGAAAAATAAATAAAAAATGCATACAGCAGGGCATTTTATAAAACGCATTCGGAAACGTGTGAATGGTAACATTGGTTGTCTATGAAAAAACGCACGAAGTAAAAAAAACGTGTGCTGTAAAAATCGCATCACACATCATATAGTGTGAAAGGGACCTAAATCTCTTTAGGAGGAAACAACCTGCAGACAAAGCTATAATGTGGTTGTAACATTTGTCTGAGAAATAAAACAAAATGTCTGTACTTTTCTCTTCTGCTGTGTGACTTCTGCGTGGGAAAGTCTCACTGTTGATTTCAGCCATTTCACAGACTGTATTTTACTTTTCCTGGGTTGTCAAGATACGAATGACATCCCCAGACACTGCCACAGCACCCATATTAGTATCATGACATGTCCACTTTATCTCCTTTCTCTGGTAGCATACACATGGCCAGGTGTGGAAGTAAACAAAGTATAACAAGTGTTGTGTTCTCAGTCCTTATCCTATCCATGGTGGCCTCTCACATTGTGCTCAAGGCTGGCTGTGTGTACACGGCCCCATCTTACTGGCTCATATCTGAGGGCCGGGCCCAAGGGGTGGGAAGTCTCCATTTAACCCCATACTGGAAGGCGGTGAGCCTAGACATATCCAGTTCACATTGGTCTGTCAGGTTCCAGGGCTGCCAGCTTCTGAGGCTGTACGTAACCCCACGCTAAGGACACGCACATCAGATGACTAGCGTAGTGGCTGCGCTGGGCCAGGTCTGCTCATCTGTGAGCTGCCGCGTGGGGACATCTGCTTGCAGAAACATCTAGAGAAAGAAAAAAGTTTGTGACTGAAAACGACACACGTAAGGACATGTTTTCTGTCTGTCTGCTTAGGGTTTTCTCATGCGAGTTGCATAGCGTAGAACTTTCAGTTACGCTAAACAGTAAAGCTAAATGCATCAGTGAGAACTGAAATGAGTAGTGATAACCCTGTGTTGTCATACAAGTGTGAGAGGACGCAACAAAAAAATCACTGCAGAAATTATTCTGAAACACTGATGTGACAAGCGCAGACTGATCATATATATAAGGGCAGTCATATAAGGTCTGAGCTGACCAATTAGGGGAGAGGAATAAATGGAGAGAAAAAAGCGCTATGCCACTGCTGGTGATTTTTGTGTTGCAGTTTAGCTACTACATTTCAGAGGAGTCAAGATCTAGTATCAGTAAAAAAGACACACTTATCAAATAAAACAACAACCCATAGGCCCGCATGCCACTGGTATGGAGTCCATAGGTTCTTATAGCATTAAGGTAAGGTTCTGTCGCAGCGGTGCCCAACAGGTGGATCATGATCTACCATAAGATCCCAAAATCAACGGGAGTAGATCATGGAGCCATGCCTTTTTTTCCTTATTAACACATGGCCTAAAATGTACAGAATTGCATTGTGCCATACATGTACATGTTGTTGTGCAAGGTAAACAATATAAATATGAAATATTAAATATACTCTGCAGGTTCTTCCCAAGTGTCAGTAAGGCCATGTGTCCACAGCTGACGTAAGTCCAGCGCAGGGAATTAAGCACATTTGCCAGGCATATTCCCTGTGGCTTGGGGGCAGTTTGCCAATGGCTTAGCGCGCTTCCGCTGCATTGGCGGGAGTGCGTCCTATTGATTCAGCAGAGAAATGATGCAGAATAGCACCCGAACAGCATCAGGTGTTGTTTTCCCACGTCTTGGAGACACTGCCATTGATATTCAATGGAGGTGTCTCCGGCGGCACCGTGGGTGCGCCACTCAGAATATGTACAGTGGGCACTGTTCCATTCATTAGAATGGGAAGTGTACTCTCTGTGTCTTTTTCATGTCTACAGTGGGGAAAAAGCAGCCGTGGACACAAGCCTTAACTCTGGCAAACATGCTGCAAGAAGTGTCTTAGCCTTGGCTTCCATGAGAACTTAGAACTGCTTAAACAAACTACCGAAATCACTATCAATAAAGCCCTGGTCACACTTATCTATTTTAACACAAGTTCATGGCATGCTCATTATACACAATGGGTTGTTCTCTATATGTTACATTTCATGTTGCTTTTATACATCATTTTGCTTTACAAGACAGCATGAAAATGGCTGACAACTATAAACGTGATGGCAAACCTATGGCATTTCAAGCCCTCTCTATGGGCACACGAGTTATCAGCCAGCAGAGGAAAGGACTGCAGCCTATTGGCTCTCAGTGCTGTCAGTTCTCTTATTCTCTCTTCTAATTGCACACAATGCCCCATACCCTCTCCTGATCTATCCTATATTCTAAGTAAGTAGAGTGTGTTTGTTTACATGTGTGTATATGAGTTGTGTGTGTGTAATTCAAGTTATATTACCATATCTGGCACTTAGAGATAAACACTTGGGTTTTGGGATTCAGTTTGGGCACTCGGTCTCTAAAAGGTTTGCCATCACTGCTAGTGTCAATGTATATGCAATCCCTGCTTCTGACCTGTTATCAGCCTCTTGCACTCCCCGATTAGTAGAAAAAGAAGCTTTGGGAAGCTGCTCATGTGACAAGAAGCATTCTTGCAGGAGAAATCAGGCTGTCAGGCTGAGACAGGCACAGGGTTAGCTGGGCTCTGAGGAATGTGTAGGATGGCAATGGCCATGAGAATGAGGACATCTTGTGGCAGGAAAGAAGTACTGCAGATAAATCTCTGGTGAGTAAATATTTTTATTTTTTGGGTTATTAACCTTAATCCTGGTATAAGTGTCAGAGTGCATAGGGTGCTGCACAGATTGAACAAAGCTGAAGGATTGATTTATTTGCTGGGGCAATGGTTGCAACTAGAAATGACTTTCACTCCGATTACTGAGCCCCTATCCAATGTAACTATGACCAGAGGAGCTAACAGTCTAATGTCCCTGCCACACACAGACAGCCACTATGGGGGCCAATATCCTATAGATCTGTGTTCCAAATGGTAGACACTCAGAAAAATCCAGACTAAAGATTGGATGGAGGTTTCATGAGAGTCCAGGAGGTAATTGAACCATTGACCCCAGCACAGCAAGCCAACATTGCTAGACACTAAACATTAACATATTAAAGTTGTGGTGGTGAGTGATGGGATGTGTCACAGTCAGTGTCAGCACCTGTACAGGAGACCCCTGTCTTATATAGACTTTCCCTATAGGCCTCATCTGCAGCCATGTCTATATAAGTACTATGTAAACATGAAACTTCTAATTACTAATTAAACATAGAAAAGGGTATTTAAACCAATATTGATAGAATTAAAACAATTACACGTATAGCTAATAAAATAGTTGCACAGCTGCAAGTTCCCCTAAAAGAGATGTATATAGAAGTATGCTATGTGTTGTCTGTTTACCCCTAGAGGGGGGTGTGTGGGGGAGGGGCTGGAGATCCTCCAATCAGAGAATCTCTCACTCATTTGTCTTGCCTGGTTTTCTGCTTCACTGGTGACAGGAGCAAGCTGCTGGGGAAGGGAAAACACTAGCAGGTAATGCAAAATGCTAATTTTCTGGCACATGCATAAAACTCAAATGTGGAGTAGACAGTAGATTATATTACATACTATTTGTAAATAGTATCTAATAATATGTAGTAATAAACTTGTATAGTTGAATGTAGTGCAGGCATCTCTGTAAGTCCTAGCATACCAGGAGCATAGCCATGAGAGCTGAATTGTGGTAAATTTGTGTTCAGCCCAGTTTCCATGTTTAAATCCAATCGGAGAATATTTTGCCTTCATTGGTTTCTCCTTTCTTATTGACATAACAATGACAATTTTTATAAAACTTTTTTTGACTGGCTTATACCTGTATAATATTTTAGGCTCAGTGACATCATCGTTATGTATCTGTACTTCTCTACACAATGCAGGTGAATCAAGCTGGAAGTGTTGCTGTTTTACTTTGTGAGATAACCACAGCACCCTCAAAAACACTAAGCCATGATGTAAGCAGTGAGCTAGCTTTAGCCTCCCTTGTGATCAGCCCCTACCACACTGTTTTTAATGGCACGGTAT
>CM070040.1:46726031-46741190 GCA_036250615.1 Ptychadena robeensis
CAAACTCTATATTTTTACTGGAAAAGTTGGGGGGTCGTCTTATACGCCCAGTGGTCTTATACGCCGGCATATACGGTAATCCAAATGGATACCTTCTTATGCTTGACTTGTGAAATATATAGTTTCAATCATACAACATAAAAAATAAGCAGGCACTGGTGCACTTTTGTGATGTATACACAGTAGAATCTATAAAGCAGTAGTATACTGTATCTACTGTGGATATAATGTAGTGGTATAATGTTACTAATTAACTTTGAAAGTTATGCAAACTGTTTGATTTCCCTTTTAATGAGTAAAATCCTTCTAGGTCAGACTGCAAGGAATATGGAATTCAGAGTAATTGCCAGGATCTTGTCCTGAGCTGCCCCCAGTAGGTGTCCAGCGGAGGAGTGCCACCTAGTGGTTATAGGAGGGAGACCTGTCAGAGCCCTGCTAGAGCCTATAGGAATTTTGTTGTGTATAATGTACGTGTGTTATTTTTATGAAACCACTCTCTATACGTGACTTCTCTCTGTGTGTAGAATGATAGTATGTTGCCTTAAAATCTAATGTTTATAGAGCAATCTTTAATCTTCCCACCATGACAGTTGGTTAGTTGTTAAAAGAAGTAACTGTAATTTCTGTCCTTTTCAGCTCGGCAAAGTCTATGGCGTGGAGTCCTACGTTTTGTCGCCAGCAGAGACTAAGGATTTGTACCCGCTCATGAATGTGGATGATCTCTACGGCACTTTGTATGTGCCGAAAGATGGGACCATGGACCCTGCAGGTACCTGCACCACCCTGGCCAGAGCATCAACCGCTAGGGGAGCACAGGTTAGAGCTTACATAATGCTTTCTGTAAAGCATAGCTGTACCTGTTTGGCTATGCCTGTCAAAAATATGAGAAGTGTAATGTGTCAGAGGCTGTGTGAATTGGTTAGGATTGCCATCTGGAGAATGGTTCTCCTCCTGACAGGTTTTTCACCTACTAATCACTTAATTGTAATACATAAAAATTTTTTTAAATTGGACATACTTCAAAATACACAGGGGAGCTATATAGAAAGGACTTGTCTTAAGGTCTGAGTGCCCCCAACCATTAATGTGGGTATTCAGCGATTTGGATGAATAGCTTTTTCACATGCAAATGGTAAGTAGCTGAATAAGGAAGGTTCTGCTGTATTAGCAGTAAATGAGCTAAAGCCCCTCTACACGTGTAGATATGCCATCACTTCCCCAAAGATCAATCTGCGTATGCGTTCCCGCAGATCGATCATTGATTGGTTCCCCACTTTGAGAGACTCGAAAGCTGTGTCAAAATCGTGCAAGGAACGGATCGAACAGGGATCCGCCAAGATGGTTAATACCTGTTCGATCCAAAACTTTGTCTGGGGACCAGAGAATCGATGTGTCAGTGGTGCACATCTCAATTCTTGTTCATTTTGCCAGCGACCACAAGCAGAGTGGTGATGTCATCTTGCTGTCATCTTGTCATCGCAAAATGAACAGGGATCTAAACATGCATGGCTAGCTTAATCCTAACTTGCAAAGCATTTTTAATCACGTCTATCTAGTCCTGAGATGTTGACAGCATTACCGGATAACCCTCAACCAGGTAGATGTCATAACTTACGAGCAAAGGTGACCATAGACGATAAGATTTGTGGCCGATTCCGTCACAGATTGAGCGTCCCCATCCAAAGTACACAAAGGGTGCACAGCCAATTTTTAGATGGACCAGCCATGCGTGATAACGTCATCATGTGCGTTCAATCTGCAGAGAGATCAGCAGAATAACTAATGGCCTATGGGCACATCAATTACCGTACAATGGGGACGCGGTTTCCCGGACCCCCAGCAGCCAGCTTCTCCGGCTGGCTGGCTGCAGGCGGGCTGCTAGCCCATCTGCAGCCAGCCCCCCTCTCTTCTGGCAGAGCTGGCTGGGCCCCTGCTGGCCGCCCCCCCCCCCTTACACGTACACAGAGCCGTCCCCTATTCAATGTAATGGATTTCGACCAAGGTTTTCCTGTTGGAAACCTCTTTGGTCAAGTTCCTTCGATCCATCGATCCATCGATCCTGCTCGAAGGAACCATGGATGGCTCATATAACCTGACAGATTAGAGGAGAATTGGGAGCCATGAGCTCTAATCTGTTTCTCTAATCGATGTTCCTCTAATCTGTTACTTCATCGAATACCCAGATTCCTTTCAAACTCTGACCTGTTGGCTTGAAAGTAAAAGAGATGAAGTAGCAGATGCCTCTCTGCTCTTTCCTTCCATTAGTATGTTTTGCTCGGCTCGGCTGTACAGGGACTGTACAAAGTCAAATTTAGGCACTAACAAAATCAATGCATCAGTTTGTTATACAGAATTTTTATATGCGGGTGGGGCATTAAAATGTTGTAATTTTGTAAAATCCCTTTTTTTTATTCCACATTTCTGTAGAATTTTTCATTTACAAAAAATAATCCCACAGATTTTGTAAACTCTGTAAGATTTGGAAGAAAAATATATTGCAATTATTTTTTTTTCCAGGTCATTGAAAATTGCCCTGTGACTGGAATTCAAGTGAAAACAGATGACTTTGGTGTAAAAAAGGTTGTGGCTGTAGAGACAGAGTATGGCACAGTGCAGGCACCCTGTGTGGTGAATTGTGCAGGTAGGTACTAGAAATGTCATAAAGAGAAGCCATGGTATGAGGAATTGTGCAGAAATTCTAGATATCTATTTAGAAATTTTGGTTACAGTACCTTTTGCATTTCCTATCCATTTTACCCAATGCACTGTACAGTCTGTTTGCAATGGGCTTGGCCATTTTAAGAGCTCAATCACATAGGCAGTAATAAGGGTTACCATTGGCAGTCTCCAGCCACCAATTAGCTGCCATCGTTCATTAAGTCAACAAGCATGCTGGTGAGTAGCTGAACCTAATCACTCCCTAGTCTCACTCCATAATCACTCCCTAAAATATAGTACATTAATTAATGTGTAGATTTTCCTAGGCTGACATCTTTTTAAACAAATGCCAGTCTATGTCCGTTTGATATACCATTGGTGCAAATCATGAACTAGACTCACAGTGGAAAAAAATGTGTTGTACCCACAGTCTGGGGATGTGGTATGTGGATTGCGGTGCAGTGAGGCTCAGAAAATATGGTAAACCATGCCTTTTTCAGAATCCACGTCGCAGTCACACCGCGTCTGGCGAGACTCACCCATTGGGTACAATGGGAGTGGAATTCCGGCGTGTCTAAAAAAAATACGCCGGAGCCACTCCCAAACTGCCCTAGTGGAGCCTAAGCCTGAAAGTGTACACATTGCCAAAACTTTTCAAAACATTTTGTGAACCGGTCACAGGCATCAAAGATAATCTAAGGTCACATTTACATCAGCGGCCAGGAATTTGTTCTGACCACCCAGGCATCAGGGAACCACACCCTTCAGGCATAAGCAAAATGTTGACGTAACATCAATCACTGACAATTGCAAAGTTGCAGTTTCAGGGTATCTGGCAAATATTCGGCAGCCCAAAAAAGGACCAAAGTTATGGTAACACTTGAAACAAATTCAATAAATAAGCTCAAATAACAGCGGAGTTAAATTCAAGCAAACAATCATAGTGTAAACAACTATATCGGTGAATGCAGTCTGGGATATATCTGAAAAATGTTTTTCTTCTTCTTGTCTCTCTTTTAGGCGTGTGGGCCCGAACTCTAGGACACATGGCTGGAGTGAACGTCCCCTTGGTTGCTATGCACCATGCCTACGTGGTGACGGAGAGGATAGAGGGAATACAGGTCTTGTGCTGACTTTTTCTCCTTGTCCTAGTTCTGCGTCTTGTGAGAAATATGATCTGTCATTATGTCAACATGCCAGCAACTCCGCTGCTCAATTATATTAAAATATGACTAGAGACGCACTTTAAATGGGGTCACCAGACTGTGGCTTGGCTGTTTGCTATTGCCCACAATGTACTTGTTAAGACAGGCAGAAAAAACATTTCAGATGAAGGAACAGAAAATAAGTCATATTCAAGCCCAACACCAGCATAAATTTTGTTTAGCTAAAAATCAGAATCCCTGTCAGGTGTTTAATGCTTTAATTGAGGAGATTTAACTCTACTGTTCAGGGAAAAGATACAAGGACAACAATGAGGAGGTCCTGCAGGGACAAAAACAGACAGAAACAAGAACCAATATACATTTATTTAGCAGAGTTAAGGAAATGTTAATACAGTATATGTATCATGTTTTATTGCTCCCTGTGGCTTCCTGTTCTGGTGATACTCATTATTTCTATTCTTCATATGGTGTCGTAGGACAGGAAGTGAGGGTAAATGCCTTCTGACTTTCTGAGTATAACAATCTACCTTGTGACTTAAAAAGCAAAAAGCGTCATCTCAGGATATTGTGCGTATTTCCTGACAGATTCCCTTTAATCTGTGCTTTCCCTCCCAGATGCCCCATGACGTTCTGCCAATTTCCGTCCACCTTCTTGCGTTACATTCACACAACTCAGCCAACATCTTGCCAGCGAAGCCTTTTATTTATTGCATTTTCCCAGGCTGCAATGTTTGGGAAGCTCTCTTTAGATTACAACCTGTCTAAACCGTTCTTCTTCAAATCTCTCCCTGCCGTCTTATTTTTAGAACATGCCAAATGTGCGGGACCACGATGCTTCGGTGTATCTGCGTCTCCAAGGTGACGCTCTGTCCGTGGGCGGCTATGAGTCAAATCCGATATTCTGGGAAGAGGTGAGCTGATGGCTGTCACATATCCAAGATGAAGAGGGCTGAGGAAGTGCGAGTCGTGCCGCTGCTTTCTGTTCAGTCAGCGACATTTCGGATTATTATTCGTTATTACTGGATGACAGGTCTACACCTCAGGCCCTGCCTCATACAGATATTCCACAAAACAGTGGTATTTCTGTTTCTTTAATAAATCATAGTTTTATTTATCAACAGGGAAAAAAACAGACTTCAAATGCAGGTTTGTTTTCTAACAATATAAGTTGAAAATCCAAAAACGTGTTTGACGTGGTCAGGCCTGAGGTGCAGTAAAGTCAGGCAGGCCAAGGCAAAAACATGTCCCCCTTTATAGATCACCAAGCTTGACTGAAAGCTTGATGACATCCTGTGTATACCTGACTACTCCAAAAAGTCATTTACTTTGTGCATTTTTTATGGCCACTTCTTTTAAAGTTCACTTCACTACTAAGCTCTACAAAGAGTGAAATTGGCTTTGACCTCAAATTCCTATACAGTATATGTGTGCTTCTTATCATTGACATGTCTGCTATTGTAGTTAATGATCCTTCTTCTTTTAGTTTCTCACCTACTGCACCTCCTGCACTTTCTCACTGTCATTTGTGTATGCTCTACTGCGTCCCCTATGCCTTCTCCATATGTCATTACTATATCTTCTTTTTCATACCCTCCATTCTTTTAAACAGTGCTCCACCACTTCTACTCCTGCATTTTCTTCCCAATGTTAATAGTGTTTCCTATCTTCTCCAATACAATCAGTGTCTCTTTTAAAAACCCCTGGACCTTTGAATGTGAAAAGTATGTTTTCCACTGGATTTACTGCACCTTTTCTCCAATGTCTTAAAGAGGATGTAAACTTTAAAAGAACATAATACAGACCTCTAGACTCCCTTTCATCCAGTGACAGCGAGCCCTAAAAAGAAAAAAATAAATACTTACCTTTCCTGCCTGCTCGCTCCCGCACCACCAAGATGGAGGAGCTAGAATCTTCTAGTCTCACACCCTCCACCAATTTGGATCTGAATACTAAGGTGCACTTCCCCTCCGTGTCACCCAATTCAGATGTGGCTGGCTACTGGTGCATGGGGACATAGGAAGGTAGACTTCTAATCCCCCATGTTCCTTTGCGTGTGCCACGGTGTCATGTCACGGGGGGGGGGGGGGGGGGGGGGGGGGTGTAAATTAATAGAAGGTAGATGCGGAGGTGGTAGGTTTGCTTTAAGTCTTTAAGTGTCTCTTCATCTCTTTCTCTCAACCTTCCATTCCATCTCCACAGTATGAGGTAGTTACTTTGTTTTCTCCTGTCAGGTCTCTGACAAGTTTTCTTTTGGCCTCTTTGATCTGGACTGGGATGTCTTCATGCAACACATACAGGGGGCGATTAACAGGGTTCCTGCCCTGGAGAAGACAGGAATAAAATCTACCGTATGTGGACCAGGTAAGTCAGAGCTTCCAAATAAAACAAAAGTACACATTTTTTACTTTGATATTAGATTCCTAGTTCTTCAATGGCTTGCCAGGTTTTTTAAATGGGGAATTGTTTAAGTAGGATGTGGAGCCATGAAGTAGAAGGGTTGGTAAGGAAGATAGTAGGAAAATATTATTGCTGCCATATCAATGATGTGGTGACTTACTCAGCACACCCCACTCCACCTATAACTAAAATTCTAATCGTAGGTAATGATTGTTTATCTTTTATTTTCTTGAACCCTAACACCATTATATCATACTCCGATTCCTCTATCTTTACTAGTAAAAGTCAGGTTGGCGCAAGAGACACAAGAGGGCAGTGTTTCACTTGAGAATAGTAGGGATCACATCAATTATTTGACAAACTCATATAATGGTTAGAGGAAAAAAAAATTTAGGTTCAGTTGCAAGGGTACCATCAGGCAGTGTAAGTTGACTCTCTGCTTATGAACCTGAAAGCTTGAGAGATGAAAAACAATGTCTAGATATAGAAGTCAGAAAGTCCTTTCAACTTTTTGAAAATTCTTTGTGTTATGGAAATATTATAGTGTATTTTTGGCCTGCAGATCTACAATTATCGTTTTCTCTAATAATTATATCCAGTGTTTGTGCCAGTCGGAGAGAAGCTCCTTCTTGGATATGCCTGGCAGACTTTTCTGTCTCGATCACCAATATGTAGGTCACGTTTCTTTTCTAAACAGATACGGCCTGACACTTACATGGGAAAGGGAAGTGCTCTTGTCCAGAAAAGTGCGGTGTTTCCGCTGAACGAGGTGTGAGCAGTGTTGGCAGACAAAAGTCTTCTGTGTATACGCCTGTCAGTACCCTAAAAATATGATAACTGTTCTCCTGTTGCATTAGTCTAAAACTTTGCTGTGGACAACCTGTGAAGGCATTAGAAAATTTAGAAATGCCAACAAGTCAAATAAATATAAGGGGAACAGCCTAAGCTTCAATTTATTGAGTTTCTTACTAGGAACAAGCATGCAGGAGGTAAGGACAGAGTTTAGAAACAGATATTGTTGGTCATTGAATATTGAAGTCTAAATAATTATTGTTTCTATTAAATAAAAAAGGTTCCCTCTCACCAATTCATATACCTGTGCCACATCCCATCAATATATACACCAAAAAGACAGATCTGAGAGTGAGGGGAAGATGCCAAATATTCCCACTCCAAGGGACTTTAAAGGGACCAGTTATTGAAATTATAGCCATTGTGTACAAATTGATAATTTATTGTTACAAAAATTTATATCCAACAGTTACAAGTCATGGTGACTAAAATCAATAAAATGAATTTATACATGTATCTCACACCCAGTTTATGAATGTACATAGAAAATTCATGATGTCAATCATCATTATTTATTTATACAGGACATTAGAGTGGAGCTGCAACTCAATATAGTACACACAGGTACAGGTTATGACACAGAAGGTGTAGATGACCCTGCCTGGTTGGGCTTACAATCTTAAGTATACACTTTCTCATGTTTCGCACTGTTGCTTCTTCAGGAGATTTCTGTGTTTGTCATTGATGATGATGATGATATCAAGCATAATATTTTGGTCAGTTTTAACAGAATCAATAACACTATTGAAATATAGATTTAATCACATACAGCTATGAACTTACAATCTACAGGAGAGATCGCGATCAATTGGAGTTAGTCAGAGCTCCCCCCGATGGAGCAGGACCCCAGAGGCCTGAGAGACCTTAATAGGCACATGGCGCGATCACAACTGGGTTTAATCACATAAACTGGGTGTGAGATACATGTCTAAAATTGTTTTTATTGATTTAGTCACCATGAATTGTAATTGTTGGATATACATCATGGTAACAATAAATTGTCGATTTGTACACAATGTAATTTCAATAACTGGTGCCTAAAATGTCCCTTTGAGTTTCTGGGCTCCACATTGGAAAGTGATGGAGTGGATGCATAGGGCATCTTCCCTGCACTCTCAGATCTTTCTTTTAAGTATAAATAATGAATTCTGCATGACAACTATGTGACTAAAGTTAAGGGCAGCCTTATCTGTATTTTTTCAGAAAGCAATTTTCTTTAATCCTCTGTAACATTTCAGGTTTGGAAATAATGGCAGTGGAACTTTTGGCTACAAATGTTTAAAATGCAAAGCCTATCTGTAAATAACTTAATACATCTCTAGCCCCCAGCTGATCCTCAGCCCATATCCTAACCACTTACTGCACCAGGATAGTTGTTTCTGTCCTGCTCAGCTTTAGCCTGCCGCTACCTGATAATCATTATAATGATCTGTATAGATTCAGATATGGAAGTTGCAAGGAGGAATAGCATTAAAGAAAAAGATGAACATATATCAAATACCATACATTATTTTTCCTAGAGTCCTTTACTGCTGACCACAAACCTCTCCTAGGAGAGGCTCCTGAGGTGCGAGGCTTCTTCCTGGGCTGTGGATTTAACAGTGCAGGTAAGTGATGGTGATCAGTAGACACCAGATTTGGATCATGTGGCAGTTTAGGCCCAATGGAGTCTTGTCTGTCTACAGCTCCAACATAATGGCTGATGTTTAGATTCACAAGAGCAATACATGCCAATACAGAATTTTTTTGTGTTCTGTTATGCTCTGAGTAGTATTGTTAAAGTTTTTTTTTTTTTTGAGAACCACTGTTCTATATTGTATAGATGAAAAAAGATAAAAACTATGTAAAAACACGTATATTAATCACTGAAGTGAATCAGAAAAAGTTAAAGTTTTCTCTACAGTTTTTGTGTGTCCCTTTGGGGACCAGAAAGCAATATACAGCAAACCTAAAAATAAAAAAGACTATGGTAACTATTTGCTAAAATCCCCCCAAAAGGCTTCCCTTGCTGGCCTTATCGTGATAGTTATTTTCATGTGCCTAGGCACAATATTTTCATTCACTAATCTGAAAGTAATTATGCAGGTCAGGAATTTTGATTTTCATGACTGTGGTCCTTTTTCAGGTGAGTAATTCAGAACTCATTGATGAAAGCCAGTCAGCTAGCATTTTCGTATAGGGGTTGGCAATGGCAGCCTACATATTATTTTAGAAATATCTGGGTTCACTGCAAGATTCCATATATGTGTATATGGTCACTGAACAAAGTTTTTACAGAAAATAAGTACTCTAAAATGGCATGACTATTGTAAAAACTGAAACAATGCATCCTATTAGTTGCTATGAGCGGTGTGTTTTTTCTCTAAATCAGCTGCCTTCTGTACAATGCTGCTTTCCATATTTCCTCTAGAGATGCCCTTGAATCAGTTTGTGGGGAAATCCTGTTAGGATGGATCTTCTCTGACAGCTCCTGTGGTCTCCGCAGGTATGATGCTGGGCGGTGGATGCGGAAAGGAGCTGGCACACTGGATAATTCATGGCCGCCCGGAAAAGGATATGTACGGCTACGACATCAGGTGGGACATGTCATCTCTGCGGGGCTCATGCATCTTACAGGAGAACAATTGTGCAGTAATTCATGATGCTTAAAGAAATATCCCTGCTGTTTTTAAAGTGGCTTTAGCATTAGGAATATTTTGTTCAGGTCACAGATGCTGAGCAATGTGTAAATCTTCTAGATACAATGATTAGTACTCTCCTCTGGGCAAGGGCTTATTCTGCTGCTTTCTCCAGAAGCATGGCATCATCTATGTCCAGGAATCATGCAGGTTGATTATCTACACCAGTGGTTCTCAAACTTTTCTTGCAGGGCCCCCCTTTTCTATTTAGGAACATTATGAAGCCCCCCTTCCCTTATTAAACACAGGTTAAGAATGAGGGCCCACCCCCCCTTTGGGAACCACTGATCTACACCATGGACTGTGATGCAGCTTAGAGGGGATACAGTCATGTAAATTCACAAAGAGCACATGTGTATCCTTCCATTCAGGGCCGTTTCTCCCACTATGCAGACCATGCGTGACCATAGGGGGCTGGGGTAGGTGGAGGATGGGGTGGAGGCAGTGTGTAAAGGGGAAGAAGAGGTAGGTGGAGCGGCATCTCCAATACCTCCAGCCCCCCCCCCCCCCTTCCTTCGACCGCTTTGTCAATAGCCAATCCACCCCGCCAGTCGACAGGGGACCCTAGGCCAGGCTAGAAACGGCCCTGCTTCCAATCAGAATGTCTACATTTTAAATGTCAGTCCTTGCACTCCAAGTCACATAACACACAACACAAGGAAAGAACAATTAATCTAGGGAAGTTCTTTTTTGTGCATTGGCAACAAAGTACCAAATCAATAAATACAATCTGTACTATAGTGTAGGTGATTTAAAAACGCAAACATATGTTTTGAAAGTTAAATAATATCAGCACATTTTACACTTTAACTGAGATGTCATTAATGAAAATATGGGAGTAAAAAGTGCTGCTTGCCTGGCCTTGCCTTATGTTCTAAGTATTATCAGTGTTATGTCTTTATCATTTTTAATGCAATATTTTAAAACCCCCAAAAGTTTAATTGGGTTATGGATAATAATTATAACTGCATGATAGTTAATTACCCCGGAAATCCCACTCTCATTACACATTGCACACACTTGGCCCCTGATCTCTTCCTCATTGCGCATCTGCAGGCTGCCTTGATTATCGCCCTTCTCTGGTGGCTGGACTGTGCCAGGCAATAATCACACAGCGCTGACAAACTTATCATTAAATCTATTTCCGCCCTAAAAAGCAATTCTGCCTAATTACTCCATCGTCTAATGATGGAGGTGAGAGAATGAAACGTGGGAGGTGTAGTCGCCGAATGGATGTCCTTTTCTCTGTGGCAATTTTCCCTTCTACTTTAATGCAAGACAATGCTTAGGAATGTCTGTCATGGCCAGAATGCAGAAGATGTAACAATCGGGGTCATTGGTGACTCCCAGAATGCTTTGTGCTACCCCTTAACACCATTGTTTGGTCCTTGGATGTCAATGGCAGCTACAGTCATAAATAATGATAATTAGCACTAATGATACTCTGTGGGAGAGCGCACTATACTGTATTATAGAGCCTGAACACAGACAAAAGATTCACAGTAATGAATCACACTGAAAGTTAGATTTTTAGTTTTTATGTGTATACATAAAAGAACAATAAGGAGAATATTATTAAAATGGCATTTAGTTGTAATCCTTTAAATGTCATGGCATGAATGTTGTTTTCATTCCAGGTGCTAAAATAACTGATGACAATAGTTAAAATAAGATTACCTGCTCTAAAAGAAGATTTTATTTGGGTGATCCAAAGTTTATAGGGGGATTTGTTATTGAGGAATAGACAAAATGTAAATGTTATGTTGAGTGGCCAATGTATGGAAAATTTGTTTCTTTTATTTGCATTCTCTTCAGGAGATTTCATCACTCATTGACCAATCACAACCGCTGGATGCGTGAACGCAGCCATGAGTCCTACGCTAAAAACTACTCTGTGGTTTTTCTCTATGATGAGCCTTTGGCTGGAAGGAATATGAGGAAAGATCCTTTGCATGAGGTAAGGAGGGGAACAAGAACCCCCTCCCCCAAAAAAAAAATATTGTTGACATTGTGGTCCTTTAACTGCAGATGTTTCCTATTACCAATTTTCATCCTAACTTAAGGTGATGGTAATTGGTGATGAGCAGCATAGGCAACATTCGTATACGCGGCATGCCGCAAATTTTATGGAAAACATTCGGAAAATATTCGCATTCGGCAATATTCGGGGTTTATTTTTTATTGCGAATATCGTCAGTTTTTATTGCGAATTTCGCGCGCGCAATATATGTTTAACATGGTGCAAATTTTTATGCGAATTTTTAAAGTGACGATTTTCGCAATATTCGCATCACCCCAATATTCATTTAAAAATCTGTTGATGGTGTTGCTAAGCTCTTGTTGCAGCCTTCCCATTCGTCCACTTGCATTGAGAGGCATGTGTAATGAATTAAAAATACCGAAGTTCCGGATTCTCGAATATTTGGCTGATATTGCTGATATGCGCGATTAATATTCGGAATTCGAATATTCGCGATCATCACTAATGGTAATTTTCTGTAATGGATTCCTTCATAAAAGAGAAAACTTGACTGTATTTTAATTATGCACTGTCTCTCCAAAACATCAAGTTCAGTATAAAAAAAGTTCCTTGGACATAGACTTTATAGGCTCATTTACATTCACATGTGTATAGTGGTTACCACAATGAAAGTACATCTTCTGTAGCCTAATGCCAATATATGGGTATCCGACCACCCCTGCTAGATTTAAAATTTCTGCATTGACTGAGCAGCTACAAATGAAATATTATGTTTGCATAGTTGAATCAACTTAAGGATTATTTCTCTAAATTGGTTGAAATTGTTTGAAAAAGTGTATATCTAATGACAAATTATTTATAAAATCAAATTGGACTTTAAAGTTAGCCACACACGGTTCGATTTTGGTTCAATCGATGCTTGATTAGATGAATTTTTTCATTGATTGAACGAAAATCGAGAAATGCCCACATGGTACGATCGACGATAATTGTGCGATACAGGCAGAAAAATTTATCAAATGTTGGAAAATCATCGTCAATTGTGCCAAAATCGTTTTATAATCGTGAATGTTTGTGGTGTTTCTCCTGGATCGATTAGATTCAATATAATTAACATAGACCACTTCAATCTGAACTTCAATTGTTTCGATACCAAAATTTATGATTTTAGATATCTTTTTTAGTCGAAATCGCACCACAATCACAAACTCAATAAGGGGTGTATGTTGATGCGATTTAAGATCGATTTTCGATTAGACGATTGAATTCCTCGATCTTATCGAACATCGATTGAACCAAAATCGAACCGTGTGTGGCTAGCTTAAACCCCCACACACAGATTGATTTTCCACCCTATTCTAAAGAAATTGATCACAGCAAACGATTGTTCGGAAATCAAATGGGTAAACCCTTGTTGGTCGATCCCGCCCAAAGAAATGTCAATCACACAGGAAACCAACATGTTGATAAATGCCTGTTCGATTGCCATTACTTTGGGTCAGCATTCAAAGTATCGACCGGGAATCAATTGCACAAAGTAAGTCTATGTGTCACTACGCCACAATAATTTGCGGGTTGATTGCACTAGTATCAACCCATGTGTGGGGGGGTTAACACCCATTTACAAAAAAATAGAAGATATTTGTGAGCATTGCATTCCCTCAGAGATATTGTACCCATGTTTAGTTATATGCCTTCCTGTTATGCATTTCTGAATTGTTTTTTTTCCACACTGTTTGTGTTTATAACCACACAGAAAAGCCTGGATTCTATAGCTAAAGAGTAAAGATGCCTATACACGCATAGATATGGACTAGATTGATGGCTGCTTAGATCGCCGCGCATGCTCATGACCATCTATCTGGTGCATATTATATGCGGCCATCTATGTTTTTGAGCGGGATCAACCAATCCCGCTCGAAAACAGGGATATCGGACATGATCGTAAACCCCGGTCGATGTCCATTGCTTTCCATGGAGACCGCAGGTTCCCATGCAAAGCGTTGGCTGAGTTAGATGAAGTAGCAGTGCTGCTCCTCCAGTTACTTCAATATTGAGGAAGCTCCAGCCTAGCGCGATGATGTCATTGCGCTCGGCTGGAGCTTCCTCGAACGGCTCGAATATCAAGCCCTGACACCTATTATTAAATAAGCAACTTGCAAGCTTAACATACAAAAAGTTAAAGAACCACAATTTATTCCAGTGCCCAAGCAGTTATAGTGAGTTTTTTATGCTTTTACATGAAGCAGGTAGATTAATCATGAGCTGGTTTTAATTTTTTTAATTTTACATGTTGCCAACTGTTACAAACATGTTATTCCTTTTACAATCAAATTTTCATTATGGAAATGAAACACTGTAGATCCTAAAAATTAGACTTGTGTTTGTGTTAGGACGTTTGTGTTTGGTGTTTTTCATATTGCTTATTGATAGTATTATAGTAATAGTACTGTGTTGTTTTATGTTTGAAGAGTAAAAAAAAAACACAGGATCAGCTGATACACAGGGCAGGACCAAGTTGTCTGAATAATAGCCCAGAAAATCGGGTGTATGACCATTGCCCCATCTATTTCCTATTTCTGTAAATTGTCTAAAGTAGGTGTATGTCCTCCCCTGTGACAACCTTGCCTTAAGATATTGCACTCTGCGTCTCAATATAATTCCAAGTAACACTCCATATAATGTAATCCCTGCAGGAGCTGATGAATCAGGGCTGCGTATTTCAAGAGCGCCATGGCTGGGAAAGGCCAGGGTGGTTTTACAGAGAAGGCTTGGCTGTGGTAAGTAAACTGTCCTTGAGTGTTTATGTAAGTAGGTTGATCAAAGAAATATAATGCAAATCGAAGGAGTAATACACATCTTGTACATGAATAAGACAATCATTTGGTTATATCCAGGTTATATTTGCCAGGTGAATGGCAAGGAGAAGATGCAATCATTGCAGAGGTAAATCTGTGGATGTGGTCAATTTACATATGTTTATGTTGTCCTTTTTGAGATATGGATAGCAGCAGAAACAATTGCCCATACCTGACAGATTATGGCCAATGTCAACAATCTACATTGCATAGCTCATTCTGACACTTGAAGGTGCCCATACACAGCACTAGTGATGGCTCGAACCCGGAATTGCGCGCAAAAGTTCGCGAACCCGCCATTGACTTCAATGGGAGGCAAATTTAAAAAAACAAAGGGACCCCTTTCTGGCCACAATAGTGTTGGGAAAGTTGTTTCAGGGGGTCTAACACCTGGTCAATGACATGACAGAGGGGAATCCATGGCAAAACTCCCAAGAAATTTTTTTTTCCACTAAATCTGCACCAAGGAATTGTACAATGATAGTCAATGGGATTTAAGCTGGAGAGCTCTAAACAACATGGTTGGACACTGGGGGAGATGGTCAGTTTAGAGGACACTGGTGGTGATG
>CM070040.1:46753782-46779524 GCA_036250615.1 Ptychadena robeensis
TTATGTCTGCTGACTGTGACTCACAGGGGTCAAAGTTTCTGCAATGTAAAAAGATAGGGGAAGGATCGAACTCGCCATGTGTTCGCGGAAAGACGCGGTCGGGAACATGCGGAATCCGCCGCGGATAGTTCGCGGGCGAGCAGTCCGCGACATCACTAGTGGTGAGTCAAATAGGATAAAATAAAAATTTAAAATACTCACATTAAAGGGGTACAGTGCTCGTTTAGCATTGAGTGATTTCCTTCAAGGCCATGTGTTTTCAGCGGTGTGGTTACCAGGATGATGTCACTTCCTGGTTATGGATAAGATCACTTCCTGTTACAGATGCTATAGGGTTCAGTAGGATCAATGGGATGCGTTTTGAGCGGCAGCTCTTTGTCAACCACCAATGATGATTACTCTGATGATGATGATCTTTGCCCAGGCCCCATATACCTCTGGAGGGTTCTTCTGACCACTGTCATCACTTTAACTGTGTAACCACTGCAGACCGTTGTGCGCAACTATTTATTACCTTTTCCATAGTGGTCAGTAACTGGTTGTCTAACAAATACATTTGTGTTTGAAACAGTTTTTATAGAGAAACAACTATGCAGGTTATGGCGAGAATGGTTAAAAAGAATCGAAAAGCCCTAATCTCAAGCAGTGCGTTGCCCAATCAGGCTTTCTTAAAACAGAAGGTATTTACATTCTCCAATCCATAGTCCATAGAGCCATGGTTTCCATGCACTGCAATGATGATGACCAACAAGCCAGAAACAGCTGTATGCAGTTTGGAATAAATGTCCCAGTACCATAAGGCTATATTTGCACTGTACACCAGCGGTTCTGGGTGTGCATTTGGCTGATTGTGCGTAAATGAATGCTTTGCATGGCTCCACCCACTGTCCTGAAGGATGAGTTTTTTTACCTTAACTTTTGTGATGGACTGGGGCATGTAAATACCTTCTTTTTTAAGAAACAAAAAGTTCCCTTTGCTTCTCACCAGTAATTACCTAATGGTACCTCGTACCCTTTTTACCCTTTTATATAGCGGTGTACAAACAGTATATAGTCATATAGACAATATATCATAATAGAGTGATACAAAGTTATTAAAAAGAATATATCTTTGAATATAAGCTGATTTTATTATTATTATTGTTATAATTATTATTGGTTGACCACCATTTTTTCTTAAAAAGAGATAAAAAGTAAATGGTTTAAATATAAATAGGTGCTCTTTACAGACAAGGGGAGTCTTATTGGAGGAGTAGTACTTAAGCAGGGTACGGACCTGCAGATATGGGCCAGATCGATGGGTGCTTTGAGTGCCGTGCGCGCTCACGGGCATCTATCTGGCCCATAAAATATGCGGCCATCGCCGTATTGGACATGACCGTAAATACCGCTGATATCCGTTGCTTTACTTAGAGACCGCAGGTCTCCAGGCAAAGCATCGGCTGAGCCAGGAAGAGAGCAGAGCTGTCTTCCCAGCTCAGTCTATATCAGACAGCAGCGTGATGACGTCATCACACTGCTGCAGGGACCATCGGACGGCTCCAATATCAAGCCGTCTGTACCCTGCTTAACTGCCCCATGAACCAGCTGTTGAACCTTTGGAGGAGTCTGCATCTGCAGCCTTCTGTGCATGTTTTCTGCATGTGTTGCATTGATTTCAATTTGAATAATTTATACTGCCACCAAGTGCTGTGACTAATTCAATAAACCTTTTATCTATAAGGAAGCTGTATAGTATATTCACACTGCTAGGCAACAGTATGAGCCATATATCATTACAATCATCAAGAACATACAGAACCAGGAAAGCTACAGATTAGACTTCATGGCTTGATTGAAGAGTATTAAGTACGTTACTGATTTAAATAGAGAGATTTATATTTTTTTGGGGCAAAAAAAGGCATTTATTCACATATATTATACCATAAATAGTATGTTTCTATTCTTAATAATCTAGATTGCTATTTTCTCCTTCAGACATACCAGCATACCAGCCTCACATTTTTTTGATTTATTGCTCATATTTTTCAGTTTTTACAAAAGTCACCTCTCCTTCTTTTGCAGTTGACCCGCAACGTTGTTCCACTTAATAAATGGTATATAAAAGCATTGCGGAGCACAGATTGTTAAAGCAGGAATGCTCTACATTCTCCATTAGTGTCCCCATATCCAGCAATTCCCTGCACGTAGCCATGACCTCTGATCCTGGGCTCTCTGTTCCTTGTTTGGCTTTGAATCTCTCACTCTAATCTTTGATAGGAACACAGAGTGGTACTGTGCCCTCAATTCTTGGGCTACGCTGCATGACAATTTAATATTTTTACTCTAAAGACCATGTGATGTTTCTGCATGTCCCAGATTTATCCCTGAATGTCTTCATGAAACATTTAGTGTCTAGACTTCCAAGGACTTGTTACCTCAAAAAGTGCCCTCTGGTATTTGGCACCAAAAGTTGGCTCAAGATCCTTTTAAGCTCTGCATATTTATTGGACATCCACATAACCTACTAGAAATCATCATTCATCAGGCCAGTCCACTTTTTTACATTGATCCATGTCTCCATTCTGATTATCATATCTTTTTTAAATGCCTTTAGTGTTGGCCTATACTCAGTATAACATGATAAGCAGCGTTGTAGATAACTTTTTTGTGAGCTACTCAGATGAGTACCAGGTGTTGGTGATTTGTACTCACCCACAGACCCAACCCCCTCATCAGAAACCGCTAACAAGCCTCCATCCCGGGAGTGTTGAAATTTTCAACTTGGGCTTCAGAACTCTTTTTCTTATTATTTTACTAAGGGGCGGCATTCAACCGCCACTGCACATTTATCCAAGTGACTGCTAATGCTTTCATGCTGCTCAGTACAAATACTTAAGCTGGCCATACACCTTTAGATCTCTCTGTCAGATATCCTTTAGATCTACTACTAACTATGTTGTGCCGGGTCCTCTGGGATTGGTTGTTTAGAAATTCCCTCATATTACATGGTTTTGGTAAAACAAAAGGAGATCTAAAGGAAATCTGACAGAGATTGGGGATTGTAAGGTGTATGGGGACCCTAAGCCCTGAGCAAGCTGAGGAAGCTTGTTTATGCCTGGAGCTCCTCTACTAGACACCTTCAGATTGTTGATCATGCCATGTACATACAACAGTCCTTTTATGTCTATGTCCGTCCTCCCCAGTCATCAATGGGGTAGCTCACTAAGAAGAGTGAGTTCTTGTACAACCTACTGTCTTGAAGTTCTCATCCACCCTGCCAAGCAATCAAGAATGCCAAGAATTTGACTCTTGTTAAGAGCACAAGATATCTTTTGCTTGGTTTATGTTCCTGTTTTTAATACACCACATCACTGGCATCACTGTAACCAAAGGTATCACTGTAACTAAATACCATAATTCATATACACATCATTTTTCAGTATTTTAGCTGTTGATGCTCCAGTGTACAGATGCTCATAGTATGTTGGTCATCCTACTGATTCAATAAATGAAAAATAAATAGGAATTCATCTATTCTATTCTAATAAGATTTTCTTTAGAAACTAATATAATAAAAACCTCAAAAACTACCAATTGTTCTATGGCAACAGTATTCTCAAGAATATTCACTAACTACTTTAACTACTAACTCCTACTTTAACCTTTGATTGACCAGTCACGTTATTTCATTTTAATGTATTTTTAATACTTTGTTGGAAGTTTTACCAGTGTTTTACTAAGCCTGTTTATAGGATTGCAACTACTTGTCCTATGAATTTGTGCATAAGCTTATGTGTATGGATGGAACTCAAGTGTATCCAGTTAGGTGGAATTTTAATATTTCACTAACCTGAGCATTTTGCAGGTGATGGATACTATCTGGCTATTGGAGGAGCAGTGGCTCAGCACAACTGGAGTCATATCACCACCGTCCTTCAAGATGAGAAATTTAACTGTAAACTTATCGACTGCTCAGAAGACTTGGGGATGATCAGCATACAAGGACCTTCCAGGTATGGAAACTATAGACATTTAATTTTCTTTTTAAAATCTGATGGTAACTTTCATTGGGGTAAATATGTATAGGGGCCTAAAGCTAACCATACATGGTTCAATTGACATCAAATCGATCATCAATTCGATCGAAGTTTCTGATCATTTAATCGTATGTCGATTGTAATTGAATCAAAGTACACACCACATTGAGTATGCAATCAAAGCCGACTTCGATTGAATTTAATCGTTTTTAAACTTAGAAGTTCGATTGAAAGCAATCGATGGAGATCAGTTTCAATCGGAAATGATGTGACTCAGGGGAGGTGCTTTTCAGGGCAAGTATAAAGTAGACTGTACCTTCAGCAGCTCATTTATTTTCTTAAAAGGACACTGGGGGACACACATTACATTAGGAGATGTATTCACCAGGCTTAGCATTGCCATGTTGTTGTCAGTGAAAGACACACAAGCCATACATCGCCATTACAATCGCCTTACATTACCATTACAAATCGCCATACATCGCCATTACAATCGCAACAATCGCCATTACATGCCATTACAATCGCCATTTACAATGCATGATTGAGGTTTTGTGTTTCTAAGTTTTAAATTAAATGTTGTTTTTTTTTTTCTTTTTTTTTAAGTCTTTTTAATGTTTGTTTTTTTTTTCATGTTTAATCAGTGTTTGTTTTTAACATTTATGGGGGGGCAAAAGGCACACTTTGTTTCATTGAAAAAGCGTCGAGGGGCAAACGAAGAGACCGCATAATCGGCGCCCCCGAACTTCTTGGTCCCCCGCCGGAAGTACGCTCATCAGCAGGTGCCCCGCAGGAACGCAGATCCTACCAGAAGAAGCAAAAAAAAAAACACCGGCCCATGGGGTCTGTGGGGCTTGCGTGTGGCTAAGAGCCAACACGAACCTCACAGAGCAGTCAGGTTTATAACAAGGACGGCTGTAAAGTCTTATAGTTAGACATGGACCGCTCTGTGAGATGACGGTTGCGTAAGCCCTACTATCTAGTGACTCTTATGTATAGAATTATACTTAAAGAGGAGCTACGATAGGAGGCTTGAGGGTGGGGTCCAAAACCCACGGCACACCATGGCCACATCACGCGGCACACTAGGGTTGACACGGAAAAAGTGGTTGATAAACACTGGTTAAATGAAGGTTATCTCCATTCTTCTGTTTCCAATTCAAAACAATACATTACAAACACAATATTCTGCCTAGTAGTATACTAGAAAGAAAGCCCCTCCCTCTCCATCCCCAGAGTTACGTATGCTAAATTGATTGAATTCCAATCTCAATTGACAGTAAAAGAAACAGCACAACAAAAAAATTAACGAGCGGATGCAAACAACCAATACCTGAAACCCCCCCAATTCTCCCCCCTGTGTCGTCCGTACTTCTTTACTTCAACCACCTACCTCTCTCAGCCAAAACCCCCCCCCATATCCCATCCCTTCTCCTTAATTCTTTCAAACCTCTTTAGAACGGGGTTAAAATAAATAGATGAAATGCAACAAAAACCAGGGCGGGCAAACGAAAAAAAAGAGTCCCACTGACTAGATTAGAATAGGATCCCGAGCGAAACGGAGACAAAAAATAAAAAAGCAGATCCACTAACCACCTCCCAACTAATAACCCGCTCCCCTTTCCAAATATTAATCCCTTGGTCCGTCAGACCAACAATCCCCGGTCGGGCAAACCCAAACCTCCCTCCACCCTCAAAAAACACTTCTCTCCACCCTACCAACTCCCTTTAATCGTACTCCTTATCTACTTACCCCTCCCCCACGATACCCCTCCCCCCACTATACCTACACCCCATCCCTCCCACCCTCAACCAACAATCAATCAAACACACACTCCATTTCACCCTCCCACAACCATTCCACGACAGCATCGCATTGCCCTCCCATTCCCCCCCACCCCCCGACTAAAAGAAAAATTGGTTGAATTACATTGATGGGTACAGTCCAAATTGAAACCGGTGGTGGCTAGCTTAATGCTAGCCATACACAGCCAGAGCCGGAGCGATATCGTCCTCCGCTACGCCTCGGGAGCGGAGAGGCGGGGGAGGGGGGCTAACGTGATGACGTATCACGTTAGCCTCGCCATTGCATTATGGGGCCCCCCAACAATGGCCAGGCACCATTTGTGGGCCGCGCCATAAGCAGCGATGGAGACGCTCGTCTTCATTGCTTGCTTATGGCCATCGGCTTGCGGCCGGCAGGAGATTTTCCAAATGTCGGAGATTCTTGTACGGCCGAGAAGTGGCGGCTACGACAGGGAATGTCGCCCCATGTGGGCACATGCCTATAAACGGCCGGATATGGTAAAGGAAAGAAGGCAAGGCTAGAAGGATGAGCAGGTAGAGAGCACGGTTTTTGCCTACGGCCCGTCCGGCCCAGATTAAATTGGGCCGTGTTATCGGCATGTTGGATTGTATCGTAGAGAAAAAACCTTTAGGGTGCTCAAGCAAAATGGCAGACAGACAGTCTTCTGTGTGTGGCTTCAACAGCTCTTTAAAACAAACTTTATATAACAAAACATAGCAAACACAGGAAAACTTGTAGGTCACATGACTGTGCCTACAAACACTGCACTAGTGACATTACAGAAAAACATATACACTTGATATAGTTGTTGTTAAAACAATACAAACCTGTATCCAAACCCACACTCAAAACAACTAATATCAATCATCCATGTCTGATCAAGTCCACAAATCTATTTCTTAGCGAGTGGCTGGTCATAGCATCAGCATATTTTTTAGATAAACAATATATCAATACAATCACTTCTGATCAACTATCATGAAGTATGTATGTGTCGACGTCGATTTTGTGCTTGGTCCTTGCATTCATCTTCTACTTTTGCATAGTTTAATGCATGCCTGATTGCCTAAATAACACAGTAGGTTCTGAGTCGGCTATCTCCAAGACCTTGAATAGCATTTTTTTTTTTGCTTGTAACCATACACTTCTTGAACAGGATAGCTGCAGATATGTATCATCTTTCTTTAGAGACTGCCACTGAACATCTGTCTCTTGCGGACCAGGATTATAGGGATGTTCCCAATTTTCAATAAGTAACATTGTTAGATTTTGATTTGTTATTTTTTGTTTTACTGTGGTCACCCAGCCAATCGAGTCCGCATATCCCGCGAAGGTTTAAGTCACCACTGCTGAAAGTTTCAAACTTAAATCCTTGTTGTTCAGGTATCGCATAACTCTTTTTAATTGCATTCCAGTCTCTTTGACGTGGTTTATAAACCAGATCAACAAAAAAAATAGAATTGAATTCTATTTTTTTGCGTTCCATGTCTGGAGTGTAGTGGTTTTGCAATTGTAGAGAATAGTGCCCCACTGCTTTCGTACTGTTCATTGGATAGAAGAGAAGATCATCTTCTCCTTCAACTTTGGGTTTAGGCATTATCATAGCGTCTTGCATCCTTTGGCTCTGCCATATGAATTGCGAAGAATTGATTCAATTTTTACACTCTGTGTTTTTTAAATTTTTTTTTTTTTTTTTAACAGAAATTCATCTTCGTACGCTGGAGTCTTATTCAAGATAGTATGTCACTTCACCAAGATATTTGGTTTTTTTTTCAAAAGTGTCGTTGAGTAACGATAAGTTGAACCACTTATTCTTCCCATATCCTTCATCATCTTCTTCCCTCCCTCTTCCAACCTTTCACATCCAACCCCCCCATTCCCCCCCGTCCTGCCCTCCACCACTTCTCCCACCTCTTCCCGTCCCCAGTTCTCCTTTAGACTCATCCATTACCCACACTGCTCCGCCTCATCTCCCCACTCCCCCCTCCCCCTCCTTCCACCCATTTACTCCCTTCCCTCTATTTTTTTTTCCACACTCCCTTCCCCTTTCTCTCCCTACTCACATCCGAATCTTCCCTTCTGCCATTGCTACTCTTTTGCAAAGTTGACGGTTGCTTTTTATGAGAATAATCAAGGCATTAAATAAACAGCAGATACATCCATTCTGCGTCTATATGTTTAGATGTAAAGACAGTAAAGACATGGATCAGCTTTGCTCTTGTAAATCCCCGTTTAGTAGAACTTGGTTTATCGTTTTACTTTAAGTTCCATGCTAGGGCTGATTGTTTTTAAGGCCATAAGAGATTTTTGCAATTGCACACAAGATGCTCTTGTCCCTTGGTTGAACATCTCCTTCTGGCTGAGACATTGTAATTTCTTCTTCATAATAACCAAAAGAAAAGTCTGTCTAATTCGTGATGTTTTTCACAATCCTTTTCGCATGGCAGCACCGTCATAAGGGTTCGAAGGGGGGTTACTTTGTTTAGAAACTGGAGCAAAGGGAGCATCATAGTCCTCACGAAAATTTTGTTGAATAACTTTAGCAACCCCAACCTTGCCCTGTTGGTTGTTGTCCGACAGATCTTTCCTCCGATGGCATTTGGCGTTTTTATAAAAAATACAAAACACATTTACATCTTATGGCATGTTACCTTGAGGGCGCTTGATGAAAGTTTCCATGTATGGAGGTCATCATGAAGTGATGTAAATCTCTGCACAGCAGGATTTCATTCCAATGGCTTCATAATGTGGTGGCAGTCTTGCTTTGGCAGTAGGTGCACATTCTTCCATGATGAAACTTGGCGTTCGTTTGACAGCCTGCGCCCATGTAGGCCAAACGTCAGCTGGTGGACCCTTTAGTGCTTCTGGTTTTGACCTTCGGACGGAAGGCCTTCCTCGGTTCATTTTCTGAATATTTTCGCAGTCAGTTAAGTTCTATTCTGTGTAACTTCCTTGTTGTCTTGAGGTGATTGATGTGGATTTTTCTTCAGTCGTTGAGCCAGTATTGTGATGTTGGTTGTTCAAACTTTAAAAACACAGAACTTTCGTCTTATGATCACACTTCGGCTTTAATGTGACCCTTGTTGGTGTCTGATGCAGAATTCTGTATCCTTTCTGAGTTTCACTGTAACCCACAAGAAACTCCTTCTTTTGCACATGCATCCCCATTTTTGTCTTCGCTTCTCTTTTGAATGTGTACATAGGCTTTTTACTTCCAAAAATTTTGATGTGTTCTTAAATCTGAGTTTCTGTTGTTCCCACAGGTCTTCGTCTATGGAGTTTTTTTGTTGTTGCTTTTCTGGCAAACGATTTGAAGATTAACAGCAGTCCATGATAGCTTCTCCCCAGTATGTGGGTGGCATCATCAGAATCAAATAGCATGCTCCTCCCACTTCACACAATGTGCGGTTCATTCTTATGCAACTCCATTTTGTCGGGGTATATGGAAACAGTGGTCTGGGAACATAACATAAATTCCATGGTTTTCTGAGAATGGCTTGTGTTTTACCACTGGTATATTCTGAGCCATTGGTCTGTTGTTCTTAGTACTGTGGGCATTCTTCCAAATTTTCGTACGACTGACCAAGATCTTCTATAATTTCGATGGACTTCATCTTTCATGTTGAAGTAGGACCACAGTGGTATGTCTGAGAATCATATGATATGAAAGTAAGAAAGAGTTACCTTTCTTTACTGGAGTTATGTTTTCATGGACCACAAGAGCTGAATGCATGAAGTCAGAGGTGATTGAGCTTTGCTGCATGCTCAGCCCGTTGGAAGGGAATAGGTTTCACTTGTCATTTTCCCCTGAATGCAGCTGGGAAAGGTCTTGTTGATCACATGGATTAATTGAATACCACTCTGGACATAGTTGTTTTCAACTCTATTTTCTTTATTGAAGTCAGGACTTCTGTGCCCAAGGCGTCGTGTGCAGGTGTGGAGGTGCAGTTTGATGTTGATCGTTTGGCAATAGTAACCATTTCACTGCACATGCAGCGGGGATAGTTCATCTGTGATTTTGGCCTTTGCCAATGTAAGCAGTCCCCTTTTGTGATGACACAACAATCACCCTGAGAAATGTGACTATGTTGACCTTGGTTAGTGAGTTCTTCCCTGACAAAAGGTTGCTTCAAGATCTGGAAATACAGACATTCCTCATATGGATCTTCATGGTGATATCTGGAGAGATAGGAAGTATTAGAACCACAATCACCTTTTCCCTCTGATTTCTCAATTGTCATAGCTTGTAGTTATCTTTTCGGATGTGCTTGCACACGCTGAGTGAAGAAATGTCTTGCATTGAGTCATGTGACTGTAGCACAGAGTCCACACACCATGCTTGCACAAGGTGACCTCTTTTGGAATTTAAAATGCATACTTTGGGTTTCAGGGACCTCTTAGCTTTTTGCAATCAACTATGCTTGCATATAGCTTTCCAGATTCGCCATCTGCATTAGGTGTCTGGCTTTGAACAAAGCATTCCCGCTTTTCTAGCTGCCCACTTTACTGGCTTATTTTCATCTTTAATGCTGTCTGCACTGGAAACACCTGATCATTCCTCAGGCTCTTATTGTCTTGCGCTTGTATTAATCCAAAGCTTGCTTTTACGATATTCCAGTGTCAGGTCATCATCAGGTACGTGCATCTAGTGCGTGACAAGTGTCTCATTAACTTTCAGGAAGGCCACTCAGTAAGAGTGCTGCAATATGAAGTCTTTATATATCTCCAATCCCTCGTCAGTTCTCCACCATCATCTAAGTCGGTCTTATATAGTCCGGCATGTCAGCTCTTTCGTAGCTTGTCTGATAGAGCTTTCTGATAAATACCAGTTTCTGTTATTGCGAGTTAGCTCTATCTGCACTTTGGCGCTTTCCAACACTGTCTTTAGCAGTGCTGACATTTACAGAGAGGTTTGATTGATCATCATCTGATGCACAGGGAGATTGTGTCTCTGAGCTTTCTGAATCTCTGTCTAGCCAATCATCGGTGGCTGTGCAGGTCGGGGTTCATTTATACATTCCACGTACCTCTCTTATGAGAGCATTTTTTCATCTGAAATTTCCAGGACTGGTAGTTCTGATTTGTCAGGTTTGCGATGGGAGAACTTTTGGAGGGGATTGAGGCAAGCCATTACTGCTGTTGTCTTCCTGATCTGTTGCTGTCTCCTGCACTCAGATGAGGTAGCTTGCTGTATTGGGTATGCCAGCATAGCGTATTAGGTTGAGGTTTATCTGGATTCTGTTGTGGATTCCTGGGCCCAGAACCTGTATTAGAAAAACATTTATGGATGCTAAGCAAAGGCAGACAGACAGTCTCTGTAGTGTGGCTTAACACAGCCTCTTTAAAACAAACTTTATTATAACAGAACATAGAAACCACAGAGAAAACTTGTAGGTTCAATATGTGCCTCACAAACACTGCCATCTAGTGACATTACAGAAAAAACATATTACACGGATATAGTTGTTGTTAATCAATACAAACCTGTATTCCAAAACGGCATAACTGAATGTTAATAAAAATCTATTGTTCACATACTGCATTGTTTGTAGAGTTTACAGAGATTTCTAATTACATTGAAAGGTTTGTGGCCAGCTCTTAAGCTGATTATATGATCTCAGCTTTTTCAGATTCAACAAAACAATGTAATATGATAAAGTCAAGCCATTGCTTTTCTTTTTATATTGCAGGCCTTTTTACTACTGAGTTGTTTGTTTAATCATTTAAATAAGTCTCTGCATGCCCTTTGTCTCTACTTAGGTTTGTATTGGCAGTAATTTGGTAGTACAGTCCATACTAAATGGGGAGGGTGGACTGGTCATGTATACCCATTAGTAAAGTTGGGAAATGAGCCAGAAGGACAAAAGCTCTTGAACAACTTGAGTTTTAATATGAAGAAGGGGTAGCAAGTATACATTGGGTACGGAAAGTATACAGGCCCCCTTAAATTTTTCACTCTTTGTTATATTGAAGCCATTTGCTACAGTTGTTAGGTCCTTTTTTCCTCATTAATGTACACACAGCACCCCATATTGACAGAAAAACACAGAATTATAGACATTTTTTATTGAAAAAGAAAAACTTAATATCACATGGTCCTAAGTATTCAGACCCTTTGTTGTGACACTCAGATGTGGTCCATTTCTTCAGATCATCATTGAGATGGTTCTACACCTTAATTTGAGTCCAGCTGTGTTTGATTTAACTGTTTGCACTTGATTTGGAAATCCACACACCTGTCTATATAAGACCGTACAGTTCACAGTGCATGTCAGGGCAAATGAGAATCATGAGTTTTAAAGGAACTGCCTGAAGAGCTCAGAGACAGAATTGTGGCAAGGCACAGATCTGGCCAAGGTTACAAGGTATATAAGGGCCAATTAAATTTGTCTATTGCAGTACATCTCTGACGCATATGTGTTGCAGCACATCAGAATACATCTTAGCGCACTATTTCAGGAAAACAATTTATTGATTTGATGAGGCTGTCTTGACTCCCAAAACACCACACAACATAACAGCACAAGTCAGAGATCGCTCACCTGGTGATAGGCAATGTTCTCAATGCAGAAGACCTGTATAACTGACAGGACCTTTATATAATAGTATTACTAAAAGTGCCTTTCTACCTTGACGTTCTACAATGTTCTACGGTATATTGTCAAAATGAACCCGCCTTCCTTAAGGTCTTTCTGTACAACCTGCCATGTCTGTTTAAAATCAACAAGCTCTCCCTCTCTTATCTGCCCCCCAGTCTGTATTCCTTTCAACTTGTATCAATCTTTAATGCGGGTGGCATACATACTGCAGGCGAGTGTGTGTGAGCGAGCCGAGCGCCATGTGACAGGCCAAGAGTGGGAGACTATCGCATTAACTCCTAATATCAGAAATCATTGCCACATGCAGAATTCCTCTATACCATCCATATCTTAGCATCTCTAAGGAGTGTCAGAACAATGTAAACACCAAAAAGACAAACTTTGATTTTGAAGTATCATTACTGTGATATGATGTGTCAGAAAGGCAGCGAGGAACAACCAACCAAGTTCCAAAGAGGAATTTTCAGCAAACGCCAAACTTAAAAACCCTGCCTCATAATTTGATGGTGTTCACTATATGATCGACACCCTTATTAGGGTGATACCCTTATTGGCTAACTGAAATAATTGAAAAAGCAAGCTTTCCCTTTTTCAGGCTTAATACAATTCTCTATACACTCTACAATTACAATTACTTAAAAAGGAAAAAAAAAAAAAAGATTTTCATCCCTTTATTACATTTATTCTAGGTTCCTTTCTTTGTCTTCCTTTGCCACCCCAAACTTCCTGTTTCAGGGAGCATGCACACCTGTCTAAGACTGGAGGGATGGAGCAGAGACTAGAGGAAGGAAACGTCATCCAGTGCTGCCTCAGCATTGCCCTTTCAGTGGCCATCACAGAGTAGGGGCTAGATGAAGGGATCTTCATCTAGTCTGCACCCTGCTCCGCCCCTCCAGCTATGCTGCAGTGGACTGTTGGGCACAAGAGAACTTGGGAAGGTGACATCTACCTACCCTTTGCAGCAGGAGTGCATCACAGCGAGGTGTCACTGGAGGGGTGGAGCTTTGCAAGATATGGAGCCTTTTTACATTCCAGGTAAGCATTTTTTTACCCCTGCTCTGTCCTATTATGGGCACGTCTGGTGCCGCTTTAATACAAAACTACCCCAAACGCCCCATCGCTGTTTAGCTGTCACAGATAACATCAAATGAAGGGAAACTTCTAAACAAAATACTTTTGGAGTATGAATAATCTGAATACACTAAAACAAACACAAATGATAAAATTATAAAAGGCTAAAAATTTATAATAATGAATATTAAAACTCTAAATACGAAGATGCCGAGAAAGAGGCAGCACAAAGTTTTGTGGTTGATGGAGGAAGAGGTTTATGAACACTTCAGCTCGGAAAGTGATAGTGTGCTCCCACATTTGTAGGAGAAACTACTCTCTGTGAATGGCTGCAAAATAGTGCAGGTGTTCACAGGTCATCTAGATTAGGACCCCGTAGAGGTCCTATCGTGCGGGAGCCTGAAAACTGACCGGCAGATGCCTAATCCCTCCGGTCAGTTGCGTTAAAGGGCCCCTTACCTGGTGGTTGAAAACTGCCAGTGTAAATGAGCCCTTTCCAAACCTTTGTAGAAATTGTGTGTTCCCAAGGGGACTGAATGCATTAATAAGTCAAAAGCTGCTTCAATTAGGAGGTTCAGAATTATGCACTGTTATCTTTTTTATCCAAACAGATTTGTTTGTTTAATTTAAACATATAGGTTTTAGGCAACATTGTATGTTGGAAAAGGTTTAAAATTATATATTGTAGTTTTGTTTTGCAGGGGTGTGCACAAATTTATATTAATTGTACTGTGGTCTGCTGGAGATCTTTTCATATTATACAACATTCCAAGTTTTCGTATTCGTAATTTTCTAATATTCTCTTCTCTAGTCGCTCCATTCTGCAGGAAGTTCTGGATGAAGATTTAAGTAATGAAGCCTTTCCTTTCTCCACTCACAAGATTGTAACTGCAGCTGAATTTAAGGTAGACCAATTGGTTGTCCTGAGTTTAGGAATAAATGCTTCGCAAACGTGACTTGTAGGAAATCTTCTATCCAGCCAGCAGGTGGAGCTTTAAGTTTAATTCTAGTGTAACTCTCCACCCTCTTATTTATTGTTGTTTATGGAGCTCAGTAGCTACATTTCATATTTACACACGCCAGTAATTCTGCTTCTTTCATATCCTCACTCTAAACATCTTCATCTGATGTTATAGACAGACATTTGGTGTCTGAAAGGAGATAACTACTCGTGTTCTTTTAAGAAATTTAGTGCTCTTGTATGTTGCTTATACATAGACTCTTAACTCATATCTAAAGTGAAGTAAAAAGTGAGAGAAACAACAGCCAAAACATATAAAAAGATATTTAGCTTTCTGTTGCCGCCTTTTGTGCGAGGCAATTTTCCTACTGTTTTTTTTTTTCCAAAATCAACTTTATTGAGAGCATAGAGTGGGAGATCACTCTCCACGTATACAGAATACATGAGGTAAAAGTTGAAAGTACATTGCATACATTCCTACTGTTTAATCACCAGGATATAAAAGGAAGAACTCCTAACGACCAGTCATATTAAAAGTTAACTGAATTGTTAAGCCTTTTTTACTGTATCCAAAACATCAAAGTACATTGTTGCTGGGAGTGTTCAGTTGAATCTCTTCACTCTATACCCCAGGTGCCCAACCTGCAGCCCGGGGGCCACATTGGTCACCCTTTTGCAGCCCATAAAAGCTAACTGGTAATGCATAGGGCAAAGTAATTCAGCTGTCTGCCGACCCCCCACTGACCAGTCTTTGCTCGGAGCGGGAATAGGAAAAGATGCCGGCTGTCATTTCTTTATTATTAAATGTTTATACAAGTCAGTATAGATTAAAAATGTTATGCACGGCCCCACCACTTCTCTATACACACAAAACAATTTCACCTTGTAAAAAACTTGTTGAGAAGGTTAATCTCTTCTCATTCTTTTTCACATTCTTTATGTGCCACTGTAGTGACATGCAACTGCAGAATCAGTGTAGTGTCCCCTTTAAGTTTCTTGACCATGATTTCCTCGGGCTTTAGGACGATTTAAGGGATGGCTCTAACCCCAGGAAGTTGCTCTGTGAGGTTGGCTCTGATGGAGAAGGAGTAAGTGGGCATGCCACCTTCTCTGAGACCAGTCTGGTGTGGGGGCAGCCAGAGAGCGGAATAGCCCGCACTGAACTGTTTAGACCCAGTTACGAGGAGCTGCCACTTTCGCAGACACCACACTGTGCCAGGTTTCCAGTGGGGTGGCTTGTGGGCCGGGCCGCATGGTGCAGACCTGTTTCATACTGGGGGTACTGCCATTACCTAGAGACTGCCATCCTTCTGCCTGTGCCCATGGGACACACACAAGCCCACTGTGGCCTTACTTCTCTAGGCCCCACTTAGGCATTGAAGTCTTCATACCATAGGTTCGCTAGATTATCTGGGTTACCCAGCAGTGAGACCCCTTAGGGTTGATTTGCTAACAAGTGCACCACCATCAGGCAAATTCCCTTATACTTATTGTCTTGGTGACCAGGGCAGGAAGTAGAATTAAAACAACTTCCACAGTTGAGACCACTGCTAGGAAATGAGAAATAATCTTCCCAGGGAGGACTCGAACATCAGTAAACCCATTCCATATGTTATAACTTTATGCAAAACTAAAAATATAGTTTCAGCTTTCCTGGTTCGTACCTCTTAATCTATGATATATTGATGATCACTGTTTGACCACTGCTGGAAAAGTTAGTCTGTCTCCACATGTCTGCAACATGCTGAAATAATTCTGAAATTGAACTTTTGCATTGTGCAGTGGATGCCAGAGGGTGCACAGTGACCGTATTCATTATATAATGTGGTCATTATATAATCATTATTGCTTTTGCACTGTGCAGGCTTCTATGGCCCAATCACTATAAGGAAGTTTTTGTTGCTTGAGATGGGTAAACCTAGTGTTAGAGTTCACTTTTCCCCCCACATCTCTATTCTGGGTGCGCAGGTACCATGATTGCGCACTGACCCCCGGCCCTCTTGCAGCTGTGTTTTCTTAAAAGCCTCTACTTTTCACCGTAACCCAGATAGTCTCGGATTCCTCCCCGGCTATCTTCTCCTTGCCTGACTGATCTAATGCCATAATGGAGGAAAGAGCTTCTGGGCAGTCTAGCGAGCGGCCCCCCTGTGCAGTGGAGCTTCAGCCGCTACGCCTCTGACACAATCTGAAGGATTGAAAGACAACTTAGGGGCATCATCTTCAATCTACAGCAGCCCAGCACTTTCTCTTACACACCGTGAAAGATTGTGGCGTTTTGTACTCCATTTAACATCCCTCGAAGATGATCGCAAATCTTCTGCTTAACTCCTTGCTTCCAGCTTTTCGGAAACTTCTGAGTCCCAGACATGGCCTAAAAGGTTTCAACCCTTAAGTGTTTGCTCCGGAATGTAACAAAGTTACAAAACTGCAACTTATTGCCCAAGGACTTTACATGCATATTTGTATTGTCTATGCATATATTTTACAGAGCGGTACTCTGAGCAGCTAATTTGCAATTGCTGTTTTTTTAAACTGTGTCACCATTTGTGCAGGTTATGTAATGTTTTATAACTCTTCTGTGTTTATAACAAGGCTTTAGAAATGTGAAGCATGGCAATGTAACATTGTAGCTATACCACAGTATTCAGTCAAGTGCTAAATGCACTTCTCAGGTATGAAGGATGTGCACACATTATCAATAACCGTATACACTCATGTATAAGTCCATCCAAATATGAGCTGAGGTACCTAATTTTACACGGGGAGAAAAAAAACGTATAAAGCCCCCCCATATACACCTTACAATCTTACCATACAATTTCTGTACAATCAACTTTTCTTCTACCAAAACCATGTAATATGTGGGCATTTCTAAACCTTCCAGTCACTATGTATTCATTGAGGGAGGCCAATATACTACATAGTTGTTGGTAGATCTAAAGTAAATTGTATGGAGTGATCTTAAGGTGTATGGGGGCTTAGGTTTAGGGTGAGAAATGCAGCATGTTAAGCCCCCCATAGACGGGCCGATTCCCGGCCATAGTTGCGGCCGACTGACCGCTGTGTGCGCTCCTGCCGAGCACATAAAGGTTGGTCGGCCGCAACTATAGGGGAGCCCATCTTGAGTATCCGACCAATAGAGCTGGCAGGTCGGATCGCATACGGATCCGTCCTGCTGGTTCTTTTTCTGCCTGATCCTCCGATCCAGTGCTGCAGGCTGTTAACTCGGAGGGGGAGTCTCCTCCCCCTCTGAGTTAATTGGCTACAATCTGACAGGAATCGCGTGTGTTGGTGGAACACACAGGATTCATGTCAGTTCTGTAGCCGTCTGCTAAAAAACCGGCCATAGATCGAGACGTCTATGGCCGGCTTTAGGCACAGAAACACACAACAAATGTGCTTTTGTTTTGGGATGACATTATTATTACCATCAAATTTCATTTAACTAATTTGTGAGTTACTTGCAAAGCTGAACATGATAACACCAACATTTCTCAATATGTAGGCACATTTCAAAATTTTTTTTGCTCTAGCTCTAATTTATGCGTGTGTAATGATACCTTGTTAAAGCGGACCTACCACCTTGTAGGTTACCCCTACAGCCGCTGCAGCCGATAATAAGGGGAATCTGTAATTGAAGAAAAAAAAAAATTCTGACAGCAGGAGGGGTGATTTTTCCGAGATTGCCCTTCCAAATGTGTGATGTAGCGCAGAGGCGCATCCTCATGCAGCCACAAGGGCACTTGGGACATTTGTTCCAAGTGCCCTAGTGGCTGTATAACATTGCAGCCATTCAGTTATAGTCCCACGGTATCGCGAGATTGACGGACGCAGTGCTGGGAGAGATATGATAAGCACCATTCCCAGCATCCCCTCCTCCCCGATGCACACCGCTCATCAACCACAATCGCAATGCACCCCCCCCTTCCCCCAGGGACCACTGTCAGAAGGAGACGCTTGTCTCTGAATTTATGCATAGGTAATGATACTAGGGGAGTTGCAATTAATTTAAAAAGTTCTTCTTCCTCACAAAGTGGCCTATACTCGAGTATATATGGTACTTGAACTTGAAGAATATTAATAAAAAAACATAAATGTATTGCAGCTTATTTGTTTTCTTCTTTGTATTGCCCAAATATTGTCTGGCAATCCTACAATGAATACACGTTCTCTCCCAGAACGGAAGCTCATTCTTCCTCTATATATGTGGCTTCTCTATGCTGTATCAGTTCGGTATTGTTTATGCTCTAGTATCCCATCATTTATGAAATGAGGAGAATGTTTAGCCAAAACTACATGCCCATGCCATTCCTACAGTCATGTGAACCCTAAAGTGGTGGCTCAAATTATATACAACAGAATATTTTAATGGAGTTGTGACAAATATAAATTCTTAAATAATATAGATTCTGCTTAAACTCCAGCCCACCTGCAGCTCCTGACAGTTTCATGTTGGAGAGGTTTTCTTGCAATCAACACTTAAAAATTTTAGGTTTTTGAGATCCAAATAAAATATTCCAGAAAATAGTGGTCTTCGTAGTTAATCAGCCACATCCCATGAGAGGTAATGATACCACAGAACAGATGCAATGGAAATAAAAGGCTGAGCAGAAAGCAGAGCCCATTACGGCAGCTGAAAAAGACGTTTTTCTTTCTCAACTACAGCTTTCTCTTAATACGTCTATTTTATGAAGTTGAAGTTACGGAAAAACATTGATCTCTTTTTATGCGCTACCTGTCTCATTTCCTGGATAATTCTTCTGCGTTTTTACATCCAATTTCAAGCCTGTGTGGCTTTTATTGATATTATGCATGCAGGGAATCTAATTGGTCCAAAATATGACAAATCTCACAGTTAAAAGCCCCCACTTATGAGATGGTGGGGCCTACTGCATGAATGTCATCTCCTGGGGAAGATGACAGAGTTCCCACCTATTATCCGTAAATCTCTGTGATTAAAGCGCAGTTACGCGTCACTGGGCCTCTGGTAAAGGCTCCCGTGTTTCATTAATCAGCAGACCGGTGAAAACCACAGAGGAATCGATAATAAAGCAACTTAACAAATCTCTTAGCACCCGTCTGGCCTTCAGCAAAGCGCTATTTATCGGATGCTGGCACACTGTTAACACACACAATGCCAGTACATTTTGTATTTGTGTTGCAGCAACATGTTAACATGTCATGTAACCTGCTGAGCTAAATTTAAATGAAGTACCCTATGTCCAAATATAAGGATACTTCTCTGAATATATATTTTTTTGATACAGCTGTCATTAAACTGCTTTGGTGCCCAGGGTGTGTCCCTATCATCCAAATCCAAAGGAAATGATATAGGACCCCCGAGAAAGTTTCCACAATAAAGATGGTTATTAAAATGTCACATTTTGACATTTGCATGTCAATTTCATACATACTGAAGTTGAGTGAATCAGGTAGAGCAGCTGCAGTGTCTGATTGGCCTGGCTTCAATTAGCATGTCATTTACATGCTAAGGTCAAAATTAGACAACTCATCTCTATTCAACAACCTTATTTACATAAAATCAAGACCTGAGTGGATTTCCGTGCACATAGGCTCCAAATATGTGAATAAACTTAAATACAGTTTTCCAGGTTAAGGACATTATTTACTGTGTTTAAATAAAGTATGTCCTATTTTAACCCATTGACATCAATAAACTGAATTTGAAATATTGAAGCACTAGGAAACTGTCAAAATCATCTACCATTATCATTTTCAAGTAATAAAGAAAAAGTTAACTTGGGGTATTACACAATAGACCAACACACTGTGGATACTTCCCAAATGGGAGTGGCTAGCCTCCTGGGACTGTAAGTGTGCGTTCTCACAGTATATATCAAAATAAATAAAATTCCATAAATTCAATAGATCATAAGGATTATAAACATTTTTAATAAGGATTATAAAAAGAACCAAAATACTATTATTCTTAAGGAAATGGAGCCACCATCCCAAAATATAATACCAGAAGATTATTACCGGGTAAGTGAGCCTAAGCTCACCAGCCCAGGTCAAAGAATTCCCCCTGAGATAGTCAGGGGCCAGGGGACTTTAAGAGCTCCAAACACTTGTCTAAATTAAGAAGGTTCATGTGTAAATATTCATTTCATTTATTACAATAATATAAAACCATCCATGAGCCACAGGCCCTGGCAAAGGGACCAGGACAACTGATCTGTGTAAAGGAAAGAATGAGTGGTACCACGTTGTGAGATTTTGAGTAAAAACCTCCTTCCATCAGCAAGGTCATTGAAGATGAAACGTGGCTGTGTCTTTCTGCATGACAATGATCCCAATCACACTGCCCCGGCAACAAAGGAGTGGCTTTGTAAGAAGTATTTCAAGGTCCTGGAGTGGCCTAGCCAGTCTCCAGATCTCAACCCCATAGAAAACCTTTGGAGGGAGTTGAAAGTTTGTGTTGCCCAGCGACAGCCCCCAAACATCACTGCTCTAGAGGAGATCTGCATGGAGGAATGGGCCAAAATACCAGCAAGAGTTTGTGAAAACCTTGTGAAGACTTAAGCTTAGGCTCCACTGTTCGATGGGATCCGCTGGTGTCCACTGAAGTGGGCATTATCTTGTGGCCCACATTCTGCGTTTCCCGTACTGCAGAAAGCCTCTTTAGAGCTGTCTGTCTGCTAGCACCCCCACCCCCACTCCACAAATTCGTTTGTAAGGAGAGGAGTGTTTTTTTTTCCTGCTAACAATCCCCCAATCCCCTCAGCTCAACAACTTTTTCCAGGGGGGGGGGCAAACTACTTAACAATACAATAAGTTCAAATAGGGTTTTATTGATAAATACATGAATGGCATAGATTTATTCGCTGAGATATGTATTCAGAAATGTTATGTAGTGATTCCCAAACCTGGGTGCAGGCTCCGCAAGCTGTTGCAAGTGTTTTGCATTTTCACAGGTAGCTAAATTTACATTTGTTTCACCTGTGCACATTTTGACACAAATCAATAAGATTATTGCCATTAAACCAAATAGAATTTTGCAATAATGCTAAAAATATACTGTTTTTGTAGCTCTTGTGAGTCTTTTGCCTGTCAGTCTGTGCTGAGAATTCTCCCGCTAATTAGAACTGACAGTTGAGCAGTCTCAAACTCACATTGTGATGGAGCCCTGAGTGTTTGTAGAGGATATAGTGAAAATCTTGCCTTTCACTTTGCGCTTACAGACTTTCAACTGGCGGACAGGGGACAGATAGACAGCCAATACCCGATGTGCTTCATATACGGTCAGACAATGAAGGGACTGTTTTTTATATGAAACATGCCTCATTATATTCCCACAGGTAGCACACCAACTGAGCTGTCACACTGTTCTTACCTGGATGACGAGGACATCTGACTATAATAATCTCAGCTAATTTTACCGCAGGTCTTCAGCGCCCTACTATGAATGTAGTTCCTTGTCTGATTGATTATGAGTCACGCTTAAGCTCATCTCGGCATCCTGCAAAACTTATATTGAGGGCTTTGTTATAAAGAGGAAAGCAGCAGCAGTCCTACTACATCCACATGATACAGATCCCCCATAACTCCCAATCCTACAGATTTCTAACCCCTTCTGACCATCTTTAGCTAGTTTTGGTTGCTCCAGGTCATTATCCATAACTACGGAAAACAGACAGCAAAGCTGTAAGTCAGAAATGTCATGTTTTATATTTCATTTACTTAAAAGAAACAAAAGATTCCCCTTGGATGGGACTTTAGTTGGAATGTTTGACACCACAAATTTGGACTATACTTAAAAAGTCAAGTTTATTGAAGCAATCATAAAATCAGACAATTAAATCCTTGGGAGTCCCATAGACCATTCAATTTCACAGTAATATTCGTGTATCGAAGATACATCAAAACCACACAGTGGTACCGATATATCAATAGCACACATCGGTACCGATATAGCTATATTTAACAAGACCTTCATTCATTTGATGGGTGTGTGCATCGATGGCTTGCAACATGTTTCGCCTAAGTTGCTTCTTCAGGCTATACACACCATTTTATCTGTTAATATCACTAGGGGTGTATGGTAAGGGATGGCCTCATTAAATGGTATAAAAAGGAGGATAGCTCATAGAAAGAGGTGGCAGATGTGGTATCACAGGCACGATCTCTCTGCTGAGTGTCGGTATATTCCTGGTGGTGGGGAGCAATGATCAATGCACCATCCCATCCTCAGATCCCATTCCAAACGAAAAGCTGCATTTCATTTCCCTTTCACTGAAACCCTTTTGTGGTCACCTGCAAAATGTGGGGCAGCTGTTTTTGTTGCAGGCAAGGAGTTTCTACTTTTCTGGTCAGAAAGTATACATCTGTGAAGCTGGTTTGCAGGTGGGAAGCTGTAAAGCAGAGGAGAGTGGCGCACAGCCCCACATTAGTGCCAGGATTAAATGGATTTAAGCACTTTTGCTCAAGGCCTTCCCTTAGGTAAACTTCACGTACTGGACTGAGAGCCAGGCTTTGATGGAATGAGATATCTTATTGAATTCCCATGGATGGATTTTATTCTTGTTAACTCTTCCTGTGTTTCTAAAAGATTATGTCTATTTTAAAAAAATGGCCATCAATGAATGGACAGGGATAAAGGACACTACTCAATCTGGATTTTTAGTAATGTAAAGAATAGTACCTGTACAGGTAAAAAAGTAACCAAGGCTGTGCCTATTCAGATATGTCAATGTCAATAGCCAGCAGTTATTCATGGGGTTTCATTGACAACTGTATTACTATTCAGTTGTTTTTTGTAAAGTTTCCTTGCACTTTAGTGGAATATATGCATTAACATGAACGAGCCCTTTTCACAATAACTAATGTTCCTTTGTGTTTTCTCAGGTGCGTGCCATCCGCCTGTCCTTTGTAGGAGAGATGGGCTGGGAGCTGCATATGCCCAAAGAAGCCTGTGTACCTGTCTACCGTGCCATCATGGCAGCCGGTGCCAAGCATGGCATAATCAATGCTGGATACAGAGCCATCGATTCACTCAGCATTGAAAAAGGTAACTCAATGACCATGAGAAAACAACAATGTAATCTATACACCTTGTGTACAGATTGTATAATGAATTCCACCCAGTTTACAGGCCAAGAGAAGTGATAATGTAGAGAGTACATACACAGAGTTTATAGACAATAAGCAGTAATGGGCAGGGTCCATAGAAGATAAGAGTGTGGGGAGGTAACCCAGGCAGAAGTCGCTGTTGAAAGGGAAGATTCTACTAGGTGGAGCTCTGGGACACAGGAGACATCCAGGAAGTTTGGGGCCTTTTGCCAGAGTCAAGTGTGAGGGAGACTTTGCCTCTTCGGAGGGGTGTGAGATACCCTGGCTTTGTGAGTAAGGTGTGCAGGGGGTGCAGGTGGCTCCTAGGCAAAACAGCCTGCATCCTCGTGGTAAACCCTTACTCAGCCCCGGTGTGAAGCTTGACCAACGGCTGCCCACTGATACAGCCATCTGGACCAGGCCAATACCTCGTAAGTTCGCAATATGACTGATATCCCCTGTGTTAGTGGAGCACACAGGATTCCCGTCAGTTCTGTACCCGACTCATCACAGCGTGGTGACATCATCACACTGTAATGAGTCTGCTACAAGCCTGCCATGGATCGAGGTGTCTATGGCCGGCTTTACACATACAGAATATAATAGATATTGAGTATTCCTTCCATCCTATATGATGGTGAGAAGGTTTTATGCAAAATGTAAAAGGACAATTGCATCACCAGAACTGAAATCCATAGCTGCCGTTCCAGTATGCTCCAGAAAGGCTGTAAGTGGATGGATTTGTGACTTTTCATTAGTCATGAAAAAACTAAGACAAATGGGCTCATCTTAAAGCAATATACTTTGTCAGAACATTTTTCTGTCCTCACTTTGACATGTTTACTATGGGAATCTATACCATTCCTCAAAGGAAACTGTCTTCAGCCTAAACACCAGACCACACGGGATAAATTTGTCCGCCGTTGAACGGACGTTTTGATTTAATGAGATTTCACTCGGCAGAACCTGCATATTATGCAACAACGGTGACTGCTAGTCTGTGCTGTGGATCTGAGCGACACTTCCTATTAGAGACAGAAGGGAATTAACAAGCACTGTTTTCACTTGGGAAATCATTGATGTTGTAAGTTAAAACTGACACTGCTAATTTCTACAATATTCCCTTCTGCTGCCTTCAAATTAGAATGAACGTGGCCTTGATTTCTGACTATTAAACCTGGGAAGTAGTGAAAGTTTAATCTATGTCTAGTCAAAATATTATACGTGTGGTAATTGCAATAAGAAATGTGGTTTTATCATTCTAGTGGGAAAGGCAAAACCTTTCTTTTAGAAGGCAGCTGGAAGGTGCCCTGTGCATGGCTGGAGATGAGTTTCCACCTGTGCATTCTATATGCATTCTGAATAATTGGGCAGAACTAGAAAGGCACAGAATGTCAGTATATCATATATATTTATATTATAAGGTATATCATTTTATATAGAATACATATGTCATATTTTAGGTTACCGTCATTGGCACGCGGACCTGCGCCCGGATGACACACCTCTTGAGGCAGGGCTTGGATTTACTTGCAAGCTAAAGTCCAGCACCCCATTTCTGGGACGAGATGCTTTGGAGAGACAAAAATCTAAAGGCCTGGCCAAGCGTCTGGTTGGCTTCACTATTAATGAGTGAGTGGTTTATGATGATCAAGCTAAAAGTCAAAGGGTCCCCATACACCTTTAGATTCCTCTGTCAGATTTCCTTTAGATCTCACTTAGTTTTACCAAATGTAATATGAGGGACTTTCTTAACCATCAAGTCTATCTGTGTTCAATCGCAGAGGAGCCTATACTACATAGTTCAAGAGCGAAAATTGTCTATTACCCAAACAGTAACAAGGTTATATGGATATATCAGCCATCATCCCATGTAATACAAAAAACAAATAGCACAATGCACCCAATTGTCTAGCACCTCATTTAGCCAAGAGGTGCAGACAATTATAGGCGGGACTATCTCTGGCCACAACTATGTTATAAGAAATCACACTAAGTTAACTATATCGTAAAAGAAATACACAGGGGGATAAATCACCCCAGATTTATTGGATTGGGAAACAATGCATTTACAAGACAGAGTTAACCAAGAGAAACACATATAGTAGGAGTCCTATTATTCAGCTCAACGCTTTTCGTGGAGTAGACCACTTCTTCAGGAGTCAGGAAATAGAAATAGTGCGCTCAGTTACTTTCTGGATTCATAGAGTTTGATC
>CM070040.1:46793215-46825432 GCA_036250615.1 Ptychadena robeensis
AGTGTTGTTACAGGGTCATAACAGTACATTGTATTACTCTAACAAGAACCAAACTAAAAACTACCAACTACAGTCAACCTTGCGCCATTCTCGCCACTCGCCACACCCGCTTTTAGCCAAGGTTTACGATATTAGAAGATATGCTTAATCCCACGTAACCCTTCCCCACCCCCCCCCACCCACATGATGGGTAATTAAACAAGAGAGATCCTCATTAACACCTTATCTGACCATGTCCACAAACGCGCTTAGGACTCCACCACCTGCACCCCCCAAATAAATCCGGAACCGACAGGGGGCCTAGGGGGAAACCCGAACCTGTTCCTCAACGGTACTCATTTTAGTTGTTGCAAAAAGCCCTCATAAACTCAACGACCTCCCGGTACAATCCTCTAGGATTAAAGGCATTTATACAATCTCTGGCGGAGGTAGCCTAAGATCCAACAGCGTGGGTGGGCCCTGGGTAGATCCACGTATCAGAATGGACTTTTGGGCCCAATAAGAAACATAAGTGAGCGAAACGGGGGTTGGGTCCGCCGGTGGTACTGACCTCGCCCCTGGGCCCCAACCGACCCGTGAGTGAATCGACTATCAGATGGGGGACATGCAGGAGCATCAGAAGGTGCTGCAGCTCAACATGAAATGGCAGTACGTTATATTAGCGTGACCGTACGTTATATAGCCGACCACATAAGGTGGCACGAACCCAAGTCTGCATCTGCAGTAAGCACTTGGGACAGGCTGCAGGAGCGGAGTGGACGTTGCCACGTACTCGCCGTATTGTGGGCCAAATAGGATCTAATGCAGAAATTAAAACACAATTCTCGCCCAGGATTCACTAATGATAAGCTGACGCCACCTTAGTCCCTCCCAGAAGGTCGCCCACCTCCTCCCGGCGAGTTAAAGCCAGGAACCTTAGGCCCAGGATTGACATTGGACCACGTTTCCAGTCATGCGACTTTTGTTGGCGTAGATACTGGCCGATCTCTGATAAGGATTTTCTAGTGGGAACGGGGTCATAGAGACAGCGCACCCCCTTGCTAAGCGTAAACCCCACCACTCAAGCGCCCCGGGCCCGGAGGAAAGCTTTATTTGGAATAGCAGATTGTATGCGAGGCCGGAAAACCGGTGCAGTATAGTGACAAAGGGCCCAGAGCTGTTACCTCCTGGTAAGCAATTCACCATGGCCATAGTCAGTCCCCTCCCATCCCAGCTCCTAATAAGCCTACTTGTGAAACCTTCCCGGGAATACCGGCGAGGAATGAAGGGGCATGAGAGGACTCAAAAACACCCAGGGCTTTCCAGGCCCTTCCGGGGCCTCTCGCCATGCTATCCGTATCCCACACAATCACATGCGCCTGATTCAGGGGGGGCAACTGCGGAGAACGGGTGAAGTTAGTTCAATACCCCCCTCGTCGGTATGTGAAGCGCCCATAAGTGACCACGGCTGACCAACTGAGCTTCCAACTCGCTATGCGTGTAGAATGAAGTGGACCCCATCCAGGTCCCTGACATTGCCTCCGGAGGAACGCCAGGTTGTAACTATCTGACATTTGGGAGTTAGCCCCGATTCCATTATGGACCTCTCAGGCGTCCACATCGCTATATGCGGTCTTTACCCCGCCAGATGAAGGTGGACCGTGGCCGTATAGATGACTTGACATCCTATGGTTCACAGGATAGGTAACGTCTGGAGAGGTTTTATAGGACGGCGATGGAAGCTAACCATCTTGAATAGATGACAGGTCCCACACCGACAATGGTAGATCGTGCCATCGCCGGCAATTCCGCCAAAAATCTTTTTAAAAAGTGGCAAAGTGGAGCAAAAGTCAGGGAGGGTATTTTATGGGATGCTTGGCTACTCTGACTCCACTACTTTGCAATAGTCTCCCTCAACCCCCCGCAGGGCGCGGGGCCCAGGAGAAGGAGGAGCTCGCCTTTATGTTCTTAATGGTGAAACCCTGTAGTAATCCTACTATTTCGTCAACTCAGATCAACACATCCTGCAGGTGTTTGTTGCTGTGCTGGTTGACTGAGGAAGATTCAGGATTGATCGTCGGCAAAATACGCTGGTCGCTCAGCACCTGGTCCCCAATGCGGACGCCCTAAAAGCAGCCAGACGTGCCAAGGGCCTGGGCCCAGTGGACTCCAAGGGCCAAAGTTTGAGCGTCAGGGGAGACAAGTGGCACCCCTGACGAGTCCCATTCTCCAGAGGGAAGGGCCGAGAGATGACCCCATTAGAGAGATACTCGCATGGGGGAGTCATACAATGTATCTATAACACGATAGGAACAGACCTTTGGACACACCATACGTCTTAAAAACGAGCTTCAGCCACCGCCAGTCACCGTGATCAAACGGCCTTTTCGGCAAATTTATAGAGTGAGTACATGCCAAATGTTGGTGAGGACCCGGCAGGCGGATGATAGTGTTCCAACACCACCAATATTTGCGAACATTAGTGGACGCCGCTTCTCCCCCTCATCAAACCCACACACACCCATGGTGACGGGCCAATTAACGTCAGCAGAATATCCGCCAACCTTCAGCCCAAATTTTAGCACAAACTTCATGTCTCTGGTTATGAGGGAGAGGGGCTTTGGTACGTCCTGGATCCAGAGGATCTGCCCGGTTTGTGGTGATAGCAATGTTATGTAAGCCGCTTTCCAGTCTGCAGGGTACACCCCCGTCTGTAGAATATGGTTATAAAGGGCGGTCAAAGTAGGGGTCAATTGTGGGCATAGATGTTTTATAAAATTCATGTAAATAGCCTATAATCAGGCCCGGGAGGCTTTAAGGGTGGCGGATCTGCTTAAACACCCTGGTGACCTCCGATTCAGTCACCGCACCATTAGTTGGTCAATTTGCTCCTGGGACAGGGTAGGGAGAATAGCTGGATAAGGAGAGGAGAGAAAGGCACCATAAATTATGCACAGACGGACGGGAATAGACGACGCGTATAAAATATTGAAAATACCTGCTATCTCCGAGGGACTTGTGGCACACACCCCCGTGTGGTATGCGCGGCGACAGACCCCGTGCAGGCTAGGTCGGGCCCCCAGCCGGCCAAATTAATTTGCTAACAATGCGCACCGACTCCACCCCAAAACCTGACCCAAGCGCCCTCCCCGCCCTATCCCGTTGTAAACATATCAACCAAGCATCACATCCCGCTTCTCGCCCGCGACCCAGCACTACCGGTTATGGTCAGAGCGTCCCCACCAGTAGGCCACCATAAGTCCCGCCTAGCCTTTGGCAATTCTCAAGATTACTGAAGGAGGCCGGATTTTTGGAAAGTGGACGAGAAAGGCCCAATATTTTTCCCCGGAGCACCCTTTAGCAGCGTCCCGTACAAAAGGGAATTGTGCTCATGCTTGCGTTATTATGAAGGCATACTTCGAGCCACCAGGCCAGGGAGCTGGGTTGAAAGAAGCATACAGCCCCCAAATAAGAGGGAAAACGCCACACAAAAACTGTGAGTGGTGAGGGCCCAGACGAATCGTCGCCACCACCGGGGCCATGGTCCGAATAATAACCATAGGGGCTATGTTGCAGTTTGATGGAATGTAACAACGGGGGCGGCTAAACCAGAAAACCGTATCAAGCCTAGACCTGGACCCAGTACCATTGAACAAATGCGTGAATCTCGCCGGAATGGATGGAGAAAACCCACCCATCATACAAAGCGCAGGCCGCCACAAAATGTGCCAAACGCCCCATCTTGTGGAGTCAACGTGGTGGTAAGCATCCCAAGCCTTGCCCGTCCATGGGGGGTGGGGGGGGGGTGGGTGTGGGGGGGGGGCGGGGGGGGTGGGGGGGGGGGGGGGGGGGTGGGTCCTCCGCCCCCGGGGGACAGGAAAGCATGAAGTCGCCCCCGACCACCAAAGATGCTGCAGGTGGGAGATTGGTGATCTGCCTCGTCTATCAGCATTTAAAAAGCAGTACCATCAGTATTGGACCATAGAAAAACAATAAATCGTAATTGGCTGGGGCCGAAGAGTCCAGTCCAGTGTCCATGTCAACACCTCTGTGTGTCCTGGGGGGGAGTGCGGCGCCCTCGGGGTCCCCCGTTGGCTAGTGTCGGTCCCACGAGCTTCAAAGCCTAATCCCAGGTCAGTACTTTCACTACGTGTGATGGGGGTAACCCTGCAAGGGGCACCCGAGTCAAGCTGTGGGCTCTGCACGGCTTGTGACCGTGTGTTAGTGCACAGATTCCCTTCCCTGTATTCGGATCGATCTCCAGGTACCGGAACCCCTGGCTTGTCTCCTCGATTTACCCGACCTCTGGAATCCCGACAATAGCACGTTTTACGGTTAACCTCTCGTTTGACTGCCTGCCCGACCTTTCGATCGTCATGCTAATCTGACTACTCATACTTGGACAACTCGGAATTGGACTTGATTACTTCTCACGTGGAGACCTCTACATGTGGGGGGCTGGGGGTAGTATTACTCACACAGCTTACCACAAGCCGGGGTTGCCGACAATAGAGGGAGACCTGTCCTACCTTTTTTTTTTGTTACCGCAGAAACACCCACCGGGGCCCCTCCTGGGCCATCGGCCCCATCTCCAATTAGGCAGGGGCCTTGGGTAGAAGACCAGGTTCTACGGAACTAGATTCCCCCTCTGTGGTCGGTGTCCATCAGCACCTAGAACCCCGCGTTAGAAGTGACACATATAGGCCCATCCCACCCAATGTCATCAAAGCCCTGATTAGAATGCGGTGTACAACAGATTATGGATAAGTAAGGTACCCCCGCCTTGCGGTTACCTGCCGAGGGTCGCCTATCAACATGGCCCACCCAGGAATTGTGCATAAGCCGGTATGCCTCCGGCGTTAAATGGGACGCCTGCCAATACGGCCACCATGGTGCGCAGCGCTTTTTGACCCCCCCCCCGCGACCCTATCGGGCTCAAGGACACACTGAGTGGCGTAAATGTTTGGGAGAACGAGGGACGGCGGAAAGCGTAGCAGATGAAAGGAGGGGCGCAAAAGGGAAAGAAAACAAATAAACGGCCACATGGCACAGGACATGATATGAGCAGGTACAGGTTACGAGAGGACGGGGAGGGAAGTGGGAGGGATAGAAAGACAACAGTCGAAAGGCACAGTAGAATAAGGGAAGATGTACATTAACACAAATGACGCGAGAGACACATGTGTAAAGGATTAAAGATGTAAAGGGAAGCGAAAGAGAGTGTAGAGGTAGAAAGTGAAGACACGAGAGAAAGAAGGGGGAATAAAGACAAAAAAAGATTAAAACCAAGAGGAACAAGCAGAGGACAAAAAAGGAACTCGCGGGAATTAGTTTAAGGCAAAAAGTCCCAGGCTGGAGCTCCGCCTCCATCTTGCCCAGCGGGCAAGGGGGGGGGGGGGGGGTCCGGGTGACCAAGCGAGCAGCATGACAGGTTATGTAGTGGTGGAAGTGCGGGGCGAGACTGGAGTAACTTGAGAACCACGAAAAAAAAAAAAGAAGAAAGAAACAGCAACCAGAAAAAAACGTAAAAAACCCTTAAACAAAAACACAGATCAGGTGTGAAAACCACCTGTAGGGGCAGCCATCATACGCCTTCCCAACCCCCCCAACTTGCAAGTCAATGCAGGACTTCCTTTTTCTTCCAATGTGAATCTCCCACACAATACTGGAAACTGGCGCCTGCAAATGCGCCAAACATTTACTAGGTGCTCCATCCACTTGCAAACGATATCAGTCACGCTTAGTAATCAGCCACGGGCCTCGCGTTGTCGACCACCATACCTCACTCCTCCGGGGAGGGCATATGGAGGTTGAGATGAGAGTTGTGATGGCGAAGTGCGCCCCCACTCGCCGGCTTGGCTGGGACGTGCCACGGTCTTGACCTTTGAAGGATCGTCGCTGGAGGAATCGCTTGGCCGCATCCGGTGTCTTGAAAACAGCAGGGTTTCCCACATGAGGGGTTATACGAGCGTTAGCCGGGTATTGGAGCGCGAAATTTCCATCTGCTTGCACTAAGCTCGCTGCACACCCTCCGATAGGCTCTACGCTTTGTTTGACTCCAGCGGAGTTAGTCCGTCAAATATTATTACTTTGTGGCCGTCAGTCATCCATGTTGTGTTGATCCCGGTATTTCGTCGTAGGACCTCCTCACGCCCCCACGGTCTTAAGTCTTAATAAAGCGTACAATGATCGGTGCGTGGAGTTTGTACCGTTAGGCTTGAAAGGGCCCCAGGCGGTAAGCCCGTTCCACTTTGGCAGCTTTGGGCAAGGCCCCGGGATTCAGAATAAGCTTCTGGCAGATAAACGTAAATCTTGCAGCGACATAATCTGCTGTGCGCCCCAACCCCCCGCAATATATTGCGGTCGAAACCTTTTCTCCAAGGTCGTCCTTTTTAGGCCACAGGCCTATCGTTGTACTGTTGAGCGTCAGTATGGTGCCGCTGTGTAAAGGATGTAACGCAGTTATCGTTGTCACTTCCTCCCCTGTTTCCAGATCAGTCAGCCTGGGTGTGTATTGAATTTAATCTCCGTGTGTCATCTCCAGCAGGGATTGATTGAATGTATTGTTTCAATAGTCGCCAGCAAGTCCTCCTTTAAGTTGTTAGCCACTGCTCAGCCCAATTTTTTGTATTTGGTGATGTGCTGTCTGGCACCGTGGAGCTCCTCCTCCTTCTGTGACTGCTCTCCCTCACTGTGCCCAACACGTCCCGCATGCTTCTCCGCCATCTTGCTCTGGCAAAGCCTGCCCCTGCTTCCGTTTTGTTTGGCGCTCTCCGCTCGCTTTTTCCTTGCGCGGCAGCGGACATATACTCGATCCATTTGTGTAATAGGGTGAGAGACCCACAGAAATGTGGTTCACCAGTAATGTATGTCTGAAGCGTGTCAATCCTCAGGCTGACCAGTGGTTCGCTTAGTGTGAGTTCAGATATCTGCTGACTTTCCCACCACCTATAGTGCCCAACCGCGGCTCTCAATTTCTCTGCTGGCCGTTCTTTTGCTGTGCTATTCCTAATCTGCTGAACTAAAGCTGCAGGTCCACTTTGTCCAGCTGTGGGTAGCTTAGACAGGGTGTAGCCACTGTAACCAAGCCCGCAAGTAATGGCCTTCCTAGAATGGCCTACTTCCTCTCCGCCCGAGTTAGTAGGCTGAAGCCCGGGGCCCATCGATTTTGGGCCGCCTAAAACGGAGGTTGCAAAGAGACGAATCTGCAAAGGGGCTGTGGATGCAGGTCTTCTTACCCCTACTCGTGCAGCGGATGTGAGGGCATTCCTCCGGACGACCCAAGCCCATCGCGCCGTATTGAAGGCCTCAAACCTCAGTCTCTCCTCTTTCCTCTTAGGCCCAAGCCGTGCCCTCGCATTTCAGTCAGCAGCAGTCCATCCGCCCGGAAAAAAGTTTTGGCCGTGCGCGGTCCGGCGCAAAGATTAACACTAGCCCACCGCCCGGGTGTCCAAGAAGAGGTACCCCACGTGTCCCGTGGGTAACGTTTTCTTTCCCCTGGGGGCGGCTGGGGGACGGAGCTACCTCGCACTTGCCCTGTCCACTGGGCGCACGAAACCGGAAGTCCTGTATATTTATTTTGCTTCAATCTATTTTCTCTCCTGTTTAATCTGTGCGAATCTGACAGTCTTTTAAGTTTTTTATTTTAAGTTTACGTGGATAATATTGTCATCATGCCTTATATATTCACCATACTGAATTTTAACTATATGTTGGAAAATATATCAAAACATTCCATAGCATGATTAATTGAGACCTGCACGGAAACTAGAAGCTCTACAAACCATAGCTCTATGAAGGCTTAATTAATTAACAAGTGATATTCAATTGAACATGCATCACGTTATCTTTTCTTAATTACAACGTCTAATCAATGACCAACAACTAGGATGTTGTCCCCAAGCCATTAAATCTACTGTTTATAATACATCTACTAAATTGGTTCAGTGAAGGACTTCATGTATTTGATCTCAGTAGTTTCTCCTGAAAGTCCTGTTTTTTAATCTATAACAAATGAATGCTCTTGACAATTGCAGACAATGGACCATTTAAGAATGGGATACTGAACTGGTGCTCCCCTCCCCGACTTTGAGTATAGTTTGCTTTAACATCCTTGTGTCATTTATTCAAAAAATTTTTCTTATGTAGGTATAGACAGTTGCATTATATATTTCCACAGCAGCTGCTTTTTTTATCTTGTTTCTTTAACAGTCTTTGTAAAACCAACAACCTGCAATCCTTCGTGTTAGGCAATGGCTCCTAGGCCTAGGAAATAAATGTGTTTTTGCCTCTCTGTGTTTATTGTACCTGAGGATTGTAAAAACAAAAAAAAAAGCATACTGATCATTAGGTTTTAATAGCCGTCAGAATAAAAATTCGCTTTAAGAAGTTGGATTGGGAAAATGGATCTCCGTGTATGTATTCATGTCTGTCACTATAGTGTGGTAATGTAGTGTTGTGGTGTTGTATATATATATATATATCTATATATATATATCTCTGATCTATATTATTATTCGTGTAAACGTCAGGGTCTGCTTTGTTGGACAAGCCAGTTGCGACTAGAGGTGTGGTATTGTCCTGGTATCTTTGAAGCATTTCTTTAGTTCCTTCATTAAATTAAGGTGCTTACATCTAACCCTTAAGAAATTATCCACACAGTTGGCCTCATGAGCCATAGCTGGGTTATCCTCCCTCCGCATAAAAGTTTCCATTGCCCCCAGACTTCATGTTAGTGTGTCATGCCATTGAAGACATATGATGATTTTGGACTGCGCACATCTGTGGGAGACCTCTCTGGGCAGATTTCACCTGCCTATCATTCTTATATGTTTCTCTGTCTGCGGATCTTCAAGTAAACGTGCATCGTACGAGCTGCCCGGGATTAGAACCCCCCCCTTTGTGGCACACTTGAACCCTTTGTTGACAAGATAGATATAGAACCTTGGGGTATACACTGTGAGGGTTAAGTATCTTAATGTATAAGAGGGTCCTTTTGGGCAGTTTGCGCCATCACTACTGTTAAAACCAAACAATGGAGTTAATGGGTTTCATAAACCGGGAGATCAGCAAGAAAATCTAAAGTGAGTCAGGGGCTTACGACTCTTTCTGAGGTCTGGGGGATCAGAGCTAGTTCGTCTAGTCAATTTGAGCTCAGGGCTACTTGTGAACCTATAAGTGGCTGACAACCTTTAATGCTGGACCATGAATCATTGACACACAGTACAAATCATTGTTCTAGTGTCTTGTTGCCAGATCTTGCACAATATCTTCATGAGTTTCTAGTGGAAGTCTTCTGCCTGCATTAAGTGGGTCATTATTTGTTGTATTGTCTCAAGACTGAAGTCTTGCACCATGCCTTGCCAATTTCCTCGCAAGTTGGACAGTGCAAGACCTCATTTCATGTCTAATGCAGAAACAACATTGTCTATCCCTATTCCCTCCATTCTTATTGTGTATATAGTATGCCTCTTTTTTCATTGATTTTTTTTTTTAGCCATGAGGTTCAGCATACCTGTGTGTTCTAACCAGCCCTCCAATATGTCACGTAAGCTACGAATAGTACCAGCTCTGCTCTCACTCTTTATCCATTTAAAGCATAAGGATCAGAATACAGTAAGATTTTATTGCTGATCGTACTGTTAGAGTTTTAATGTTGCTCATTGTTCACTAATCTTTTTAGTCTAAAGGTACCAATACAAACGTGTCCTAATACCCTGTGCGATTGGATGAATAAAACGCATCGTGGCGTGGTTTGATCACAAAGCAATAGAATCCCAACATCATACTCAATATTCAGTGAAATTGATAACACCATTTTGCATCATTGATTCCTGGCTTGACATTTTTGGATAGGGTCCAGATTACTGTTCCAAGGAGATCCGCACGTTTTTCAAAAGCAGTGTATTTTATCTTCTTTATGGCTAACCACCCCCACCTTCTTTTGTGGAGGTTTGATGGCTTATTTTTTAGCCCACCAAATGGAGACCCATCTAGGCCCACGCCACACATCGAGCTCCATAACAAAGACATGTTTTCTTGGCAGCACCAGCATGAGTAAGTAAAAGCTAGGCAATACACGGTTCGATTTTAGCACGATCGCTCTTCTTCGATTTGAGTTTTTTAGTGTTCTAACGTTATAACGATCAAAATCGAACCAATTCTTGGTGTTCATCAAAACCAGGAAGTCATATAGAAATGTGTCTCTCATCGAATCATAAGCCCGGCCAACAAACCCAATTGCTACGATTTTAGTTTTGACGTTCTTGTACAATCGACCAAAAAAGTTTCAACCTGTCTGAATGACTTTTTGATCAATGTTTTGATCATTATCAACACATTTTTCTCTCTAAACCTGTGTGCAGTACTACAATTTAGTTTGTATTTTTTTTTTTTTATCGATGTAACTAAATGTTAGACGACCGTTTTAAGCAAGGTCGATCAAACCTTAAATCAAAGAACCGTGGTATGCCTAGCCTAACATATCACTATGGATTTGTGTTTTGTTTTAAAACAGCTCTTAAACCTAGAGGGGGAACTTACTGGGAGACTACGACATGGCTAATGACCATTTTTAGCTGTTCAAACCGAAAGAATCAATTGTACTCTACAAATGTTTTTGGTATCTTTATATATATATGATATCATGACTTATATCAATGAATATTTGCTTCTGCCACAGTCACTCTGGATTTTGTATCCATTGTTGATATTCTCTGTAAAGGATTGGTTGTAACCTACACACGCTGAAGCACACCCTGAAGTCCTCCGTTTGCCCCGAACAATACAGCGTTCAAAGGTTTTTTACTGACAAAAACCACAACATTTCTAGTCTGGTGCCCCTAGTTCCCAAATTTAAGTTGCCCCCATTTTTTGACAAAGAACCTTCAAACATAGTTTGTGCTGACTCACCCAAACTGATAATCCACATTTTTTCATTTTATATAGAGAGAGCCTCTAACAGGTAAAAAGAAAGTTTATTACAAATGTGATTCACCACTGAAACATCTATTGCAGACATCAGACAATAAAGTTAATATTGTAGTAATGCAACCTGGAAGCTGAAATTGCCCCCCCCCCCCCCCCCCCCCTCAGTGGTCTTCCACCCACAAATGCCACTATTATTATTCTAGTAGTGTTATAATTTAAGTTTTGTTTTTTTCCCCTATGTTTACTGTTCATGTGCAGGAGTATAGAAGAAAACTGCGAAATAAAGTGGCCAAAAATAAGTCCATTCTCGTGTCTAGTGTAAATTGATTTGGCGGAAATAATAAACATGTACATTTACTAACCCCCCCTCCCTCCCCCCTTGTGCTTAACCAATAAAAATTACTACAATTTCTCTCTTTCGTAAATTCCCAGAATGATTTTGGTGACAAATTTTATAATTATAATTTCTATGTATTTCTGTACCAAGGACCTCCTAATAACTCAACTTTGATTATGCAAAAGTTTTTTTTCCTAGCCATTTCTTTACTTCCAAAAGTCCAACTTGTGGAGGGTCCCTTTATAGGTCTTGGGGACCCATCGTTGTACATGTTGTACATTATAACTTCTGGCAATAAGTCTTGTTTTTGCTTAGATAGACGATGGTGAACCGCTGTTCTCTTTTTACTGCTTTCTTGTTCCTTATCAACGTACAAGTGACATACTGGTATGGATTATGAAAAAAAAGGCCACTTACAACCAGAATGCTGTGTAGTTCAAATGTGTTATTTATTTCCCCTTTCTCCCTTCTGATAATTTCAGTTTCAGTTACAATTATCACTGCTAAAAAAAATAAAGCAAAAGTAAAAGTTGCTTGAGACACTTAAAAAACCAATTTGCTTGATGTGCACTATCCGCTCAAGAACTTTTCAATTGAAAATCACGTTCTTATGCCTCATTTACTTTGTGAATAAAAACACATAAAAAGTATTCGAGTTAAAAAACAAAAACAGACAATTTGAGAGCAATCGGTGTGGTCGGCCCTTGACTATAAATATGGCTATAATTTTGATGATTAATTTGTCATTTACCTTTTTCATTATTCACAATATTAATTGAAAATTTTGTGATATTTTGTGAAATTTTTGGATATTTAACCAATAAAATTATAGCGATTAGAATATTGTATTAACACTGTCATATTAAATTTAAGAAGGTTGGAGTCTACATACATGTAAGGGAGCAAATGGCACAAATCTATCACTGTACAAGAATACACCTTATTGTATTACATTTGCAGAAAATGTCGATCTTGTACATCAGGCACAATTCCAAAAACTTGGGTAGTGGGATATAAACATTACAGCACAATGCACATAAAATGGGGGTTTATTCACTAAAGTTTTGGCAATCTTGTAACAACTGAAAAGCTTCACCCACCGCTTTTTTCTTTGTTATTATAGCACACAACACTGTTGAGTACAGAGACTTTAGTATACAATGCTTTAAAAATAAACCACTACCACAGGTAAGGTCTGACCCATTTATAGCTATTATGACCAACAGTTTAACCTCCCATTTACCCAATAATTAACAAGCGCCAACAGCTTATCTAAAAATTTCGGTCCCTCCAAAGTGGCCTTCCTCCATTTAGCCCTAGAGGAATAAAATTCTCTCACATTTTTAAATATATACCATAATAACTTAGAAATAACTTAAGCATTAAATATATACTCCGTCCATACCAGCCACTACCCCCTTTTATCCTCTAGGCTCAGTGGGGATAATCCTTAAAACCAAACCTGTTAACCAGAATTTTCTAACCCCTATGAACCCATAGGGGCTTTGGTCCTCTATAAACGACTTTGGTGACGCCATCCATTACCATCACCATCCATACCAGTCCTCATCACCACTATGTTGGGCTTAATTGGGGGGGCCCAGGCACTGAGATGACCCACCCACGCTTCTACCTACAAAATACCACAGTGACGCTGCTAGCAAATGGTTTGCCTCCTTCCCTGACCCGTCCCCGCTTTTTTTTAGCTTCATGTCCTTCTTCCAGAAGCCCCCGCCCCTCCCCCTCCTCTGCCAGCCCACCCGTCAGGCTGCTCCTCCCCCTATCCTGCTGCCAATCTCCGGGATGGCCAGTATAGTTTCAGCAGTCCCAATTGTTTGCACTTTCTGCACTTTTGGTTGCTTTGGCTTTTTTAAGCCACTTTATATAAAATTTGAAGGTCGACTCTCCAACATATTAACATTTTATATGGTTTTTAAAAATTGCTTACGTGGAACATTCTGAATTAGCCGCTTTCTAAGTTACGCAAAATTTTACAGGAAAAACACTAAAAAATTTGCTTATGAAACAGATTGAAATCTGGCAATAGAACATATTTGATTTTTATTTTATTGAACTCGAGTTTACTTCATTTTGGACCAATCATCTATTCCTTTTGCATTGCCATTGCCCTTGCTTATTATGGCCACTGTCCAAATCTGTGCCCTACAGGCTTGGATCCTGTGAACTACCTTTAGTGCAAGAAAATGTTGGACTTTCAGCAAACTTGTCTTTTCTGGGCTGCTGTTATGGCTTGATCTGCACGGCATGTTCCTGTCAAGATTTTGCCCACAATTCTTTTTTGCTTGGTGAAGGTGATTGTACTCAATGACCTCTTCTCCTCTCTTCTTTGTTGCCTTGGGTTTTTTTCATTTTGCACACGTCTCCTTCTGCAGCATTCTGTTCCATGAATTGCTCCCCAGGTATGTTCCAACACAAATGGTGTTCCAGCACTACATTTATCAGTCAAGACTTGGGTAATTTCTCTATTGCTCCAGAGTTAAGGCCCCCATCCAAGTAACCCAAGCATGGGCCGACAGATGAGCGATAACGGCGTGCAGCTGTAATTAAGTCATTCACACTGCCTCCAGTCACTCAGAGTATCCGCGGGCCCGCCCTTTGGTGTGCTGGGCCTTTAGTGTTTGATGGGATGCCCATTTCCCCATTCAACTAATGGCAATCTTCTCCAGAGTTTTACCGGACATCGTCTGTGTTCTCTGGCCAACCAGCTTTCACCCTATGTGGGCATGGGCACCCGCCCTTGCCTCTCTTTTTAACTTCCAGTAGTTACACCATCTATCTTGACTCCTTCCCAGCTACTCCTTAGATTTGACTCTAGCAGTATAAAACTGGAACGAATTTAGTTTTTTACAACAATACATCATAAACATATGCAACAGCTTTCCAGAGTTTTCTATTATGGTCCTATCAAATCCACTGTGCCATTTTCTTCAGCTACCTGACTCAGTTGAGCCTTTAATCACCTATAATACTATGTTACCTGTGTCTAGTAGTCAACCTTTACATTTACTATATATTTCGATAAAATGCCACCCAGTGCGTTAAAAAGCATTTTATCCTAACGTCTGCTGTACTCTTGTGTGAAAATAACATAGTTATCTTCTACATTTGCTTACAAATTTGCATAACAAGAAACATGCTATTGACGAGTCCCAGGATGAGAGGCAACGTGCCTAGCATTTTCCCAGTATCGAATGTGTTTTAGCTTTCAGTTTTACAAAGTTGCCTACACTTTAGTGGACTAACCCTAGTTTGTTCAGGCACTACTTTGTTGAACGGGTCCACTTGCCCAAATTTCCATTCACGTCTGATGGTCCAGATTGTTGGGAATTTAAAAACCGTCACTGCCGGCGCGGTTTTCACGGCGCTGACCCGGTTCCGCCGGACAGAGCCTGACGTAGTCAAGTACAATTTATATAATATTCTCCCTAAAGTCTATACAGACACGTCCTCAACATACTGTATTTAATATTACTAGAGCAAGGGTCCCTCCACTCGGTACTATATTGGGGGTCATTGGAGGGTGAAAGGGGTAATAGGACCTGACGGAGCCCTGGTGATGGCCCATTTTCGTCTGCTCACAAGCTTTCTTTAGGAATATTGATATAAAATTCAGACAAGAGCTTTTTTAACCTTCCTTATAGTATATGTTTTATAATAGTATTTCTGACTCGGAGGTGACCACGTGCCTCAATCACCATGTATAGGGTGCTATAAGACAATGCCCTCCTGCCAGTGTGTGTGACTCTGTTTCACTACCCACTACCCTCAGGACAGACAAGATCACACAAAAAAAGCCCCGCCTACACAGCAGAATCTGAGGAGGCGTGTCTGACGCATCCGCTCTGCTGGATGGGCACTAGCTCCTTCTTGTTCGCTTCAAAGCATCGGCTCTCACTGTGAGTATGGAGGCGAGGAATGAGCCGGGGGCCAAGCAGCCAGCCGCCGTCCCACATGTGACCCTATTTGGACGTCCGGATCCGCGTTTAGGATTGTTCATGCCTGTAATGTTATATTCCCAACCTTGTTTTTGGACTTTTCCTGATGTCCAAATCTACCCACATTTTTTGAGTCCGGATCCGGGTTTAGAGTTGTTCATCATGCCTGTACTATTTTATTCATCCCACCCTTGTTTTTGATTTTCCTGATGTCCAGCTCTACATTTTCCTTAACATGTAACCCTCTTGAGTCCTCCCTCTGTGGTCGGTTCCACTCAGCCACCTAGAACCCCGCGTAGAAGCTGACACATAGGCCCATCCCCACCCCATGTCATCACAGCCCTGATCTAGAATGCGGTGTACAACAGATTTATGGATAAGTAAGAGTACCCCCGCCTTGCGGTTACCTGCCGAGGGTCCTATAACATGGCCCACCCAGAATTTGTGCATAAGCCGGTATTCCTCCGGCCGTAAATGGGACTCCTGCAATAAGGCCACCATGGTGCGCAGTTTTTTGAGGTGTCGCAGAACCTTGGTGCGCTTGTTTGGGGAACGGAGGCCCCGCACATTCCCGGTCGTTACGGTAACACAGTCAGCACGTGAGGTATCACTCAGACATTAAGTAGATAGAGGTGTAGAAATGACAATAACCATACAAGAGGAGGGCTCGTGTCCCAGCTGAGCTCCGCCTCCATCTTGCAGCGGCAAGGGGGGGGGGGGGGTCCGGGTGACCAAGACGCAGCAGCATGACAGTGTATGCTAGTGGTGGCAGTGCGGGGCGAGACTGGAGTAACTTGAGAACCAGAAAAAAAAAAAGAAGAAACAGCAACCAGAAAAAAACGTAAAAAACCCTTAAAAAAAAACACAGATCAGGTGATAAACCACCTGTAGGGGCAGCCATCCTCGCTTCCCAACCCCCCCCAAACTTGCAAGTCCAATGCAAGGACTTCCTTTTTTCCAATGTGAATCTCCCCACAATAAGGGAACTGCGCCTGCAAATGCGCCAAACATATTATAGGTGCTCCATCCACTTGCAAACGATATCAGTCACGCTAGTAATCAGCCACGGCCTCGCCGTTGTCGACCACCTACCTCACTCCGGGGGGGCAGATGGAGGTGAGGATGAGAGTGATGGCGAAGGCGCCCCCTCGCCGGCTGGCTGGGAGCGTGCCACGGTCTTGGACGTGGAAGGATGTCGCTGGAGGAATCGCTTGGCCGCATCCGGGTCGTTGAAAACAGAGGGTTTCCCATCAGGAGGGGTGATACGGAGCGTAGCCGGGTATTGGAGCGCAAATTGCCATCTGCGGTGCACTAGCTCGCTGCACACCTCCGAGAAGGCTCTACGGCGTTTGTTGACCTCAGCGGAGTAGTCGGCAAATAGTATTAACTTGTGGCCGTCAGTCACCATGTTGTGTTGAGCCCGGTATTCGCGTAGGATCTCAGAACGGTCATTAAAGTCTAAATAGCGTACAATGATCGGGCGTGGGGTTGTACGGTTAGCTTGAAAGGGCCCCAGGCGGTAAGCCCGTTCCACTTTGCAGGCTTTGGGCAGGCCCAGGGATTCAGGAATAAGCTTCTGGCAGAATAAACGTAAATCTGCAGCGACATAAGTCTCTGGGAGCCCCACCCCCCGCAAATTATTGCGGCGAAACCTTTTCTCCAGGTCGTCATTTTTAGCCACAGCCGTATCGTGGGACTGTTGGAGCGCAGTATGGGCCGCTTGTAAAGGAATGTAACGCAGTTTCGTTGTCACTCACCCTGGTTTCCAGATCAGTCAGCCTGGTGGTATGGGATTTAATCTCCGTGTGCATCTCCAGCAGGGATTGAGTGAAGGTATGTTGCATAGTCGCCAGCAAGTCCTCCTTTAAGTTGTTAGCCACTGCGACAGCCAATTTTTTGTAGTTGATGTGCTGTGCTGGCCCAAGATCAGCGCCGATGAAGGCCTCAAACCGGCACTCCTCTGTCCGCTTAGGCCCAAGCCGGGACCTCGATTTTCAGCCGCCCGGAAAAAGTTTTGGCCGTGCGCTCCGGCGCAAAGATAACACTAGCCCACCGCCCGGGTGTCCAAGAGAGGGTACCCCAAGTGTCCGGGGGACGTTTTCTGGGGGGGCGGGGGGACGGAGCTACCTCGCACTTGCCTTTCACATGGGCGCCGGAACCGGAAGTCCTGATATTTATTTTGCTTCAATCTATTTCTTCCTTGTTTAATCTGCGAAAGCTGAAAGTATTTTAAGTTTTTTATTTTAAGTTTACTGGATAATATTGTCAGCATGCCTAATAAATATTCAACATACTGATGTTTAGATATATTTGGAAAATATAGCAAAACATGTCCATAGCTGATTAAGAGACTGCACGGAAACTAGAAGCTCTACAAACCATAGCTCTATGAGGCTATTAATTAAAAGTGATATTTCAATTTAACATTGCATACGTTATCTTATTCTTAATACACTTCTAATGCAATGACCAACAACTAGGTTGCCCAAAGGCCATTAATCTACTTTTATAATACATCAAATAAATTGGTTCAGTGAAGGACTTCATGTATTGATCTCAGTAGTTTCTCTGAAAGTCATGTTTTTAATCTATAAAAATGAATGCTCTTGACAATTGCAGACAATGGACCATTAAGAATGGGGATACTGGTGATCCCCTCCCAGACTTTGAGTATAGTTGCTTTACAGTCCTTGTCATTTATCAGAAAAATTTATTTTATGTAGGGTATAGACAGTTGCTTATATATTTCCAAGCAGCTGCTTTTTTTTATCTTGTTTCTTAACAAGATCTGTTAAAACCTGAAATCCTTCTGTTAGGGCCTCCTAGGACCTAGGATAAATGGTGCGTCTGGTTTATTGGTGACTGAGGATTGTAAAAAAAAAAAAAAAAAAGCAGACTGATCATTAAGGTTTAATAGCCTAGAATAAAAGCGCTTTAAGTTGATGAAAAGGATCTCCGTGTATGTATGCATGTCTGTCACTATGTGTATATGTAAGTGTGTGTGTGTATATATATATATATATATATATATATATATATATATATATAATTATTAATTAGGGTAAACGTCAGGGCTCTTTGTTGGACAGCCAGGTGCACTAGAGGTGGTATTGTCCTGGTATGTGGAAGCATTACGAGGTTCCTTCATTAGAATTAAGGTGCTTCATCTAACCCTTAAGAAATATCCACACAGTTGGCTCAGTGACCATAGGCTGGTTATTCCTCACTCCGCATAAAAAGTTTCCATTGCCCAGACTTCAATGTTAGTGTCATGCCATTGAAGACATATGAGGATATTGGACATGCGCAGATACTGTGGGAACCTCTGGGCAGATATTCACCTGCCTATCATCTTATATGTTTCTCTGTCTGCGGATCTTCAAGGGAAAAGGGCATCGACAGAGCTCCCGGGATTAGACCCCCCTTTGTGGCACACTTGACCCTTTGTGGAACAAGATAGATATAGAACATTGGGGTATACACTGTGAGGGTAAGTATATAGAATGTATAAGAGGTCCTTTGGGCAGTTTGGCCATCACTACTGTTAAAACCAACAATGGAGTTATGGGTTCATAAACCGGGAGATCAGCAGAAAATCTAAAGTGAGTCAGGGGCTTAAGACTTTCTGAGGTCTGGGGGGAGCAGAGGCTAGTCTGTCTAGTCAAGTTAGCTACTTTGGAATAAATTGCTGACAACTTTAATGCTGACCATGAAGATCATTACACAGTACAAATCAGTGTTCTAGTGTCTTGTTGCCAGATCTTGCACAAATATCTTCTGAGTTCTAGTGGAGTCCATGCTGCATTAAGTGGGTCATTATTTGTTGTATTGCTCAAGACTGAAGTCTTGCACCATCCTTGCCAATTTCCCTGCAAGTTGGACAGGGCAGACCTCATTTCATGTCTAATGCAGAAACAACATTGTCTATCCCGATTCCCTCATTCTTATGTGTATATAGTATGCCTCTTTTTTTCATTGATTTTTTTTTTTAGCCATGGAGGTTCAGCATAACCTGTGTGTTACCAAAGCCTCCAATATTCACGAAGCTACGAATAGTACCAGCTCTGCTCCACTCTTTATCATTTAAAGCATAAGGATCAGAATACAGTGAAGATTTTATTGCTACTTTACTTTAGAGTTTTAATGTTGCGCATTGTCACTAGCTTGTTTAAGTCTAAAGGTACCAATACACGGGTCTATACCTGTGCGATTGATGAAAAAACGATCGTGGCGTGGTGACGCAATGAATCACAGTAGATCATTCAGTGAATTGATGAACACCATTTTGCACAATTGATTCCTGGCTGACATTTTGGATAGGGTCCAGATTACTGTTCGATCCGCACTTTTTCAAGCAGTTTTTTATCTTCTGTAATGGCAACCCCCACCTTCTTTTGTGGAGGTTTGAGGCTGAATTTTTAGCCCACAAATGGAGACCATCTAGGGCCCACCCACAAACTGAAGCTCCAGAACAAAGAATGGTTCTTGGAGCACCAGATGAAGTAAGTAAAGCTAGGCATACACGGTTCGATTTTAGCACGATCGATCTTCGATTTGATTTTAGGTTCTAACGTTATACGATCAAAATCGACAATTTTGGTTTCAATCAAAAACACAGGAAAGTCATATAGAAATGTGTTCATCGAATACAGTCGAGCCGGCCAACAAACACAATGCTACGATTTTAGTTTGAACGTTGTACAATCGACAAAAAATTTTCAACATGTCTGATGACTTTTTGATCAATGTTTTGATCATTATCAACAATTTTTCTTCGAACCATGTGTGCAGTATACAATTTAAGTTTGATCGATGTAAACTAAATGTAGACCGTTTTAAGTCGATCAAACGCTAAAATCAAACCGTGTATGCCTAGCCTAAATATCACTAGGGATTGTGTTTTGTTTAACTCTTAAACCTAGGAGGGGAACTTACTGGGAGACTAACTACATGGCTAATGACATTTTTATCTGGTTCAACCGAAAGAATAAATGTACTCTACAAATGTGTTTGGTATCTTTATATATATATATATATACATATATAAATGAATATATGCTTTCTGCACAGGTCACTCTGGATTTTGTACGCAGTGGTGAATATGCTCTGGAAAGGATGGGTGTAACCTACAGCGCTGAAGCACACCTGAAGTCTCCGTTTGACCCGAACAATAACAGAGTAAAAGGTTTTTACTGACAAAAACCAAACAACATTTCTAGGTCTGGTGCCCCTAGTTCCCAAATTTAAGTTGCCCAATTTTTGACAAAGAACATTCAAAAATAGTGTTGCTGAATCACCAAAAACTGGATATCCACATTTTTCATTTTATATAGAGAGCCTAAGCAGGTAAAAAGAAAGTTTATTAAAAGTGTGATTACAACTGAACATCTATGGCAGACATCAGACAATAAAGTTAATATTGTAGTAATGAAACCTGGAAGCTGAATTGCCCCCCCCCCTCAGTGTCTACACCCACAAATGCACTATTATATTTAGTAGTGTTATAATTAGTTTTGTTTTTTTCCCCTATGTTTTACTGTTCATGTGCAGGAGTATTAGAAGAAACTGCGAAAATAAAGTGGACAAAAATAAAGTCATCTGTGTCTAGGTGTAAAGATTTGGAGGAAATAATAAAATGTACATTTACCCCCCCCCCCTCCCCCCTTGTGCTTAACCACATAAAAATTACTACAATTCTCTTTCTAAATTCCCAGAATGATTTTGTGACAAATTATAATTATGATTATCTATGTATTTCTGTACAGAGGACCTCCTAATACCAACTATTATCAAAAGTTTTTTTCCTAGGCAATTTCTTTAATTCCAAAAGTCCAAACTTGTGAGGGTCCCTTTAAGTCTTGACCACTTTGTAACATGTTACATATAACTTCTGGCAAATAGTCTTGTTTTGCTTTAGATAGAAGAGGTGAACCGCTGTGCTTTTTTACTGCTGTCTTGTTCCTTTATCACGGTACAAGTGAACATACTGGAATGATGTATGAAAATAAAGCCACTTACACCAGATGCTGTAGTCAAATGTGTTATTTATTTCCCTATCCTCTTCTGATAAATTTCAGTTTCAGTTACAAATTATCACTGCTAAAGAGCAGTAGTTGCTTGAGAACTTAAAACCAATTTGCTTGATGTGCACTATCGCTCAAGAAATTTTCAATTGAAATCAGTTCTATGCCTCATTGTACTTTGTAATAAAAACCATAAAAAAGTAATTAGAGTTAAAAAAAAAAACAGAAAATTTGAGAGAATCGGTGTGGTCGGCTTGACTAGAAATATGGCTATAATGTTGATGATTAATATTGTCATTTACATTTTTCATTATTGCAAATATTAATTGAAAAATTTGTGATAGTTTGTGAAATTTGGATATTACCAATAAAATATAGCGATTAGAATATTTGTGATTAACACTGTCATATTAAATTAAGAAGGTATTCTACATACATGTAAAGGAGAGCAAATGGCACAAATCTATCAACTGTAAAAGAATAACACATTGATATTACATTTGAAGAAAAATGTAGATCTGTACATCAGGAAATTCCAAAAACTTGGGATTGGGATATAAACATTACAGACAGGCACAATAAAAATGGGGGTTATTCAACTAAAGTTTTGGCAACTTTGTAACAACTGAAAGCTTAAACCACCAGCTTTTTATTTGTTATTAAGCACAACAACACGGAGTACAGAGACTTTAGGATAAAATGCTTTAAAAATAAACACGACCAAGGTAGGGCTGACCCATGTATAGATATTAACCAACAGTTTACCTCCCATTACCCAATAATTAACAAGGCCACAGCTTATCAGAAAAATTAGGTCCCTCCAACAGTGCCTTCCTCCATTAGCATGAAATAAAATTCTTCCACATTTTTAAATATATAACCATAATAACTTAGAAATAACTTAGCATTAAATATATACCGTCCATACCAGCCACTAGCCCTTTGTATCCTCTAGCTCAGTGGGGATAATCCTTAAAACCAAACCTGTTAAACCAGGAATTTTCTAACCCATAGGGCTTTGTCCTCTATAAACGACTTTGGTGACAGCCATCCATACCATACCATCCATACCAGCTCATCACCACTATGTTGCTTAAAATTGCAAGGCACTGAAGAGGACCCACCACGCTGCGACATACAAAATACCACAGTGACGCTGCTAGCAAAATGGTTGCCTCCTTCCTGACACTCCCCTTTTTTTAGCTTCATGTCCTTCTTCCAGAAGCCCCGCCCCCTCCTCTGCAGCCCACCCGGTCAGGCTCTCCTCCGCCTATCCTGCGGCCATCTCCGGGAGGACAGTATAGTTTCAGCAGCAATTGTTGCACTTTGCACTTTGGTTGCTTTGGCTTTTTAAGCCACTTTATATAGAAATTTGAAGGTCGACTTCCAGACATATTAACATATTTATATGGTTTTTAAATTGCTAAGTGGAAATTCTGAATTAGCCGCTTCTAAGTCAAAATTTTACAGGAAAAACTAAAAAATTTGCATGAAAAGATGAAAATGGCAATAGAAAATATTTGAATTTTTATATTTATTTGAATCGAGTTTACTTCATTTTGACCATCTCTATTCCTTTTGCATTTGCCATTGCCTTGCTTATTATGGCCACTGTCAATCTGTGCCTACAGCTGGGATCCTGTGAACTACCTTTAGTGCAAGAAATGTTGACTTTCAGAAACTTGTCTTTCTGCTGCTGTTATGGCTATGAGTCTGCAAGGCATGTTCCTGTCAAGAGTTTGCCCAAAATTCTTTTGCTGGTGAAGGTGATTGTACTCAATGACCTCTTTCTCTCTTCTATTGTTGCCTTGGGTTTTTTTATTTGCACACTACTTTCTGCAGCAATTCTGTTCCATAATTGCTCACCAGGGTATGTTCCAACACAATGTGTTCCAGCACTACATTTATGCAGTCAAGACTTGGTAATTCTCTATTGCTCCAGAGTTAAGGCCCCCATCCAAGTACCAAGCATGGGCCGACAGATGAGCGACGGAGTGCAGTGTAATTACGTCATCACACTGCATCCAGTCACTCAGAGTATCCGCGGGCGCCCTTTGTGTGCTGGCCTTTAGTTTGAATGGGGATGCCCATTTCCCCATTCAAACTAATGGCATCTTCCAGAGATTTACGGACATGTCTGTTCTCTGGCCAACCAAGCTTTCACCCTATGTGGGCACCCGCCCTTGCCTCTCTTTTTAACTTCCAGTAGTTCACCATCTATCTTGACTCCTTCCAAGCTACTCCTTAGATGTGAACTGCTAGAGTATAAAACTGGAAGAATTTAGTTTTTACAACAATTCATACATATGCAGCTTTCCAGAGTTTTATTATGGTCCTATCTCACTGCATTTTCTTCAGCTACCTGACTCAGTTGAGCCGTTTAAATCACCTAAGAAAATATGTTAACTGTGTCTAGTAGTCAACCTTTACATTTCTATATTCGATAAAATGCCACCAAGTGGTTAAAAAAGCATTTTATCCTAAAGTCTCTGTACTCTGTGTGAAAATAAAATAATTATCTTCTACATTTGCTTACATTGCATAACAAGAAACATCATATTGACGAGTCCCAGGATGAGAGGAAACGTGCCTGCATTTCCCAGTATCGAATGTGGTTTTAGCTTTCAGTTGTTACAAAGTTGCCTAAACTTTAGTGGACTAGACCCTAGGTTTAGTTCAGGACTACTTTAGTTGAAAGGTCCACTTGCCAAATTTCCATTCAGTCTGAGGTCCAGAGTTTGGAATTTTACCGTGCACTGCCGGCGGTTTTCACGGCGCTGACCCGGTCCGCCGGACAGAAGCCTGACGTAGTCAAGTACATTTATATAAATATTCTCCCTAAAGTCTATACAGGACACAGTCTCAAACATATGTATTTAATTACTAGACAAGGGGCACCTCACTAGTATATATTGAGGGGTCAGTGGAGGGTGAAAGGGGTAAGAGGACCTGAGGAGCCCTGGGATGGCCATTTTCTCTGCTCACAAAGCTTTCTTTAGGAAATATTGATATAAATTCAAGCTTTTATTAACCTTCCTGTATAGTATATGTATGTATAATAGTATTTGTGACTCGGAGGTGACCACGTGCCTCAATAACCATGTATAGGGTGCTATAAGGACAATGCCCAGTCCTGCCAGTGTGTGTGACTCTGTTCACTACCTCAGGACAGACAAGATCACACAAAAAAAGCCCCGCCTACAAGCAGAGCTGAGGAGGCGTGGCTGAAGCATCCGCTCTGCTGGATGGGCACTAGCTCCTCTGTTCGCTTCAAAGCATCGGCTCTCACTAGTGAGTATGGAGGGGAGGAATGAGCCGGGGGCAAGCAGCAGCCGCCGGTCCACATGTGACCCTATTTGAGTCCGGATCCGCGTTTAGTTGTTCATGCCTGTAATGTTTATATCCCAACCTTGTTTTTGGATTTTCCTGATGTACAGATCTACATTTTTTGAGTCCGGATCCGGGTTTAGTTGTTCATGCCTGTAATGTTTATATCCCAACCTTGTTTTTGGATTTTCCTGATGTACAGATCTACATTTTCCTTAAAATGTAATGTCAATGTAATTTTCTTTTACAGTTGATAGATTTGTGCCATTTGCACTCCTTTTACATGTAGAATACCTTCTCATTGACCTTAATAGCTACAGGCATTGTGGAGCATTTTATTCTTTAAGTTTTCTTCACAAATAGCAAAAAAGCAATCTCTATTATGAGCAAATGTTTTTCCATTTTGGTTTTTATTGCAATGTTTTTCTACATTTGTCCAATGTGAAATTGTACAAATAACCCTAAACCCAGGTTAAAGGTCCTGGGGGACCAAAACTTTTGGGGGTTTGGGGGGCCTTAGTGGGAGACCCACCGGCTCCGTTTCCCTTGTGGTCTGCGGCACACCAACCACTCAGTGCTACCACCGATGTCCAGTATCTCTGTCGGACAGGGGCACAACTGCCCGGTTTACTGAACATGTAAGTACTATGTGACCTTTACAATCTTGTCTTTATATTGATACTGTGTATTCTGACTTGTATATGTAACATACCTCTAACATGCATTATTGATATATTGATACTGTGTATTCTGACTTGTGTATGTAACATACCTCTAACATGCATTTTTGATCTACACTTTTAATACCTTAAAACGGTTGTCTTGTCGAGCAGTTAAGCCTTGTGCAAGCTGCGGCGACCGCATATGAAAGAGTAGTGAGCCAGGTATTCCTTAATAAAATAATTGAGCAGATTTTGAAAAGTCTAGATGACTAAAGATTGACTAAAGATTGACTTGCCTTAACGGTATCTGCACTAATGAAACGATATTTGACTATTATATGTCTAGTTTCTTCTTAGTGACCCACTCTCCCTGAGGAGCCCCATGAGAGGGGCGAAACGCATCGGAGCTTAAAGTGGACTCACTAACAATACATTAAGGACCATCTCTGCTCCAATCTTTGTACTGTACATTCGGTGATTATATCATATATGTAATTTTATAAGTGTATATCTGTATGTTGTGTATAGTGTATAACGAATTTTACCGTCATAGCTATCATTTGACTGACAACAATTGTAGCGTTATTCAAACTGACAATTTAAGCTCTAGGTTGACCATAATAAAGACTCCCTAAGGGCAATTTTTTGACTCAAAACCTTTCCTTTTAGTTTGGTCCCCCAGGACCTTTAACCTGGGTTTAGGGTTATTTGTATAAATCAATTTAAGGGTGGCACGTTCTCTATGATATCACTAATACTGGTTACCACTGTACTTAGCTTTTGTTCACTTGTCAATGTAAAATTGTATTTGATGTTTTTGGCACAAACCTCTCAAAAACCTTTTGCATTTTTTTTTTACCGATTTATATATCATTTTACAAATCTGCATATAACATTAACAAGAAGAAGAAAGTAGACCTATATTTTCCACGTCTAGAAATGATATACACTTTTCAACCTGCCGATCATGTAGCACACTGTATATGATACTGTAGTATAAGGTTCCTTGTCAAATCAATATTTATTGCAGGCACATAACACCTCTACAGATCCAATAATGGGACATAAGCTATAGCTCTGTCCAGAGTGTGCAGACTGCCCCATCTGTAACTGATAACATACATCTGACTTCTGACAGGTCACCTTCATTTAAATTTCAGGAGCCTCATTAGCTGTTCAGTAAAATCCTCAGGGAAACTGTTACACCTATAAGCATCTGTCTGCATCCTTTTTTTCATTCATCATTGACATGCCCAAACAAATGCAATATTTGCTTGCAGTCAGCAGGACTGAAAGCGTTTCTTGTAACGTTTTCTGAATAACTCGGAATAATTGTTGTCAGTCTCTGCTGGCTCTGGCTGCCAATTTTCCGTCACTAATGTGTAAACTGACAAGGGTATATCTGCTGAAGGTAACTATGACGAAGTCTCTGAGGACCGTGTATATAGAAAAGGGAATTTCAGAGCGGCGGGTCTCCGAACTGGCGAATTCTGGCACTCATTACATAATGGTTGTTCTGAGGAAATATTTGTATTAGGAATATACTTAAAAAGGTTAAACGTGTATCTAACATTATTGTATATCAAAAGTGTGCTTAATACAGAGTAATAAATGCTGCAAAGGGTTCCTGATTCCACTCCATGTATTGGGTTACGAGAATTAAAAAAGTAAAAAATATTATGTTTTAGTTTTTTTTTTTTGAAATGATGGATTAGAACCTCCAGCATGCTAGCATGTATCCTGCATACAGTACAGTGTGGGGTCTTTGACATTCAGAATAGTGTAAAAAACATGGCTCCAATGAAATGGAGTTCTGAAGCTTCATACAAACCTTAGTGATATTTAAGGAAACCTTTTCAAGGCAACACCGAGTGTTTTCTTTGCTGGGCCATTAATATTTCCCAATTAAAGGTATTGGTAATGTATTGAATGATTGATGTAGGGGTGAGCAAACTAAAGCCTGCCATACACCCACCGAGTGGGTGCCGACAGAGCTGTTCAGATCAGTTCAGAATAGCAGCGTGACTATTCCGAGCTGGAAGCATCGGCGGGCACCCTTTGTGTCCCGGCTATTACCTTCAATGAAGACGCCGGTCTTCATTGAAGTTAATGGCATCGGCTAAAGAACATCGGACATGTCCGTTCTATGGCCGGCCGAGCTGTGGGGCGACAGGGATCTGTCGGCCCATGTGGGCACCCCCGATTGGTGGATGATTTTGCAGCCGAGCGACGTTCCGCAAGCGTGCACGCCCGTCGGTGGCAAAATCAGCCGCTGATCGGTGTGTGTATGGCAGGCTTTAGTCCTTGGGACCAGATCCAGCCTCCCTTTCTGGCCCTTTGTTACCTTGTTGAAAAGATACTCCCCTCTGCTTGTTCTCTGCAATGAGTGCACATAATGGCTAGAGGTGTCCACACGTTGCCTTGGGGACAATGCAATGTCATGATCATGTGATGTCACTGTGGCGCATTTCATGTGCAGGAAATTTAAAAAGATAATAACATCCCTGACACATGTAGTCTATTACATATCATCATCCTTAGTGATGCCAACATGCATAGAATTGGCACACCTATGGCGAGTCGGCCATTACAGGCTCTTGGTCCAGCCCCTGAGTCAAAAAGTTTGTTGCCCACAAGTCAAAAAGTTTGCCCACGCCTGAACTAGATGCTTTCAACTTGCCATCTTGTAACTGTTATGGCCAGACCATGACATCTTTACAATGTTTAGTTTCCAAGGATAGCAGGGAGATGGGTCTCACTGAACCTAATTGTTAAGCTGGCCATAGACAGGCGATTTTGAGATCTACAGAATTACGGACATGTCCGTAAATGTTAAATTGATGTCATTATGCTGGTCCCCATCCAAAGTAACTGTGCCACACAAAGGGTGTCAACTGGCCACGTGTGATGACGTCGTCACACAGGTCGATCTGCTGGCAGACATCGGCAGACAAATTGAGACGTCAATGGCCAGCTTTAGTCATTCATCTCCTTTTTAGGGTGTTTATATAGAAACAACATTTAGGGGGTTATGTAGAGTTAAAAAGATAGCATTTTATTTATTTGCCATTTTATTTTTAGCTATCTCTATGCATTCCCTAAATTTTCTGTTCCATAAATGCATCAGGAATGTACAAAATATTTTCCCAACTTAAATGGAATTAAATGGTTATCCTTGGAATAGGTGTCCAAAACTGAAGATTTCCCCCCTTTTTTTAATGGTGAAAACTGAAGTCACATAACGGAAATGGAGTATAGTTCTGCTTTTAGTAGCAGCTGATTTAGGCAGCAGCTTAACACTTCTAATACACCTTGAAGCACCTGTATATGCTTTGGAGAAAATACAGCTGCTTTCTTTTAGCCGGAAAGTTTCCATCACAGAGAGACAATCTAAAGCAGTGGTTCGCAACCTGTGAGTCAGGACCCCCTCGAGGGAAGAACGACCATTTCAAAGGGGTCATGGAAGTTAGCCGGAAGAGTAACGCCCCCTCCATCCTAACCTATGGTGTTACTCTCCTCCTGAGACCTAACAGTGCACAAGCCAGGTTGGACAATAGGAAGGAGGGGACATTACACTTACCTGATCGTACCGGAAGGGAGTGCGAGTTCCGGTATTCAGAACGCAGAAGTGATACTGGCACTTCCACATTCCAAACACAGGATGGTCGAAAAATTTGCAGTGCGAATTTTTAAGTAGAAATTTCGAAATTTTTGATGGGGTCATTTTGACTTTTCGTCGAAAAAGTCGAAAATCAGCCTAATATTTCGACTGCAATCAAAATTTCAACTTAAAAAAATAACTTTGCTTTTAATTTGCCGTGCCGCTATTTCGCGTGCGAGTATCGCCATTTTATTTAAAATTTGCGCATGCGGGAGTGATTGGAAAATTCGCATTGCCGAAAATTTGCATGGTGCTAGCTAACTTTGTCAACTTATTGCAAAGCCCCTGAAAATGGTATCCTCACAAAAATTGCTGGAGTTGTAGAGAAGGGTTGGGGAAACATTGCTGGAGATGTAGAGAAGGGTTGGGGAAACATTTGAAAACAATAAGTTTTGCTCTAACATGACAAGTTTGTGTATAAATTGGGTTTTAATCTCAGCTCTGATTGTAAATCTCTGCTACTATGTACACTGATTCTTCTATTATAGCTCAAGCTCATACAGCAAATCGGAATTTTCCACCTTATGTGAATTTTTGACCTTATGCGAATTTTAGGCTTTATGCAAATCTTTTAGTGTTTTATGCAAATTTTTGGCATAATGCGAATTTTCGACTTTAGAAATTTTGACTCGAAAAACTCGAAATTTAAGTAGAATCGAATTTTATTAATTTCGACCATCTCTACTTTCGAGGTCAAAGATCTAAAAAGTTTGAGAACCACTGATCTAAAGGCACACAGTATCTACTGTTCTGTTCTCTTGTATGCTCTGAAGGTTAAATTTTTATCATAAAATAGTTTTATATAAATAGCTTTTTTTTCAAAACACTTAATCCAGAGTCCTTCAGTATCCATAAATTTTACAAAACAACAATTAAAACAAAGAGGGGGGGGGGACTACTACTTAGCTACTTCATCATACAAACTGGAACTTTCATATTCAAATGAAGGAGGGATGAAATGAAGGATAAAAATTCACACAAAAAGAATTTAATCCACAAAATTTGCAGGTCTGTAAATCTGCCATCTTTGTTAGAAATGGATTTAGTTGTTAAACTGAATGGTTCAATAATTGCTGCATTTAAATTAATAAAATACCTTTAAAACCTAAGTGGAGTAAGCCAAAATGACCAGAACCAGTAATGCAAGTGTGCTACTGCAATCATGTATTACTACATGATTGTTCTGATTTGACTACTTACAACTACAAATGCCTTTCCTGTGATGTAAATGGTTTACTAGAGTAGATGATATACATATTTAAGCAGCAAGTGTCACTGGAGAGCAGATCACTGTATATGAACATGGTGATCTGATAACAATAATACAATGGTTTGGATATGTACAGGAGAGTGACAATGTGATATTTCTGTTGTTGGAAATTTCCTGGTTGCTAAACAGTTGCAGTGTTTTAAATTTCCAGAGTGGCTGGTCCTCATGAACCCTTGTTGATGTTGACTAACACTGGTGTGAGAGACACAGGCTCCTCGTAGGTTGGACAATCTGTATCTGTTGGAGGCAATGCCTGTGTAATCTTTGGCAATGGCTGCCTCTCCCAGTCACCCTGTAAAAAAATAAACAGATGTTTTGTCAGAATTGTAGAACAGAAGTGTTTAGGATATCGGGCAGTGAAAATGGAATCTTAAGAGGCATCCAGGTGACATGGTTTAATAGACGAGTGTCCATCTATGCTAAAATAGATTCATCCATCTATGCTAAAATATCAGCACAGCTAAAATATAAGTACAAGTTCTCTATATCTGCCAATTAGACTGAAGCAAGCCTTGCCATTTTAAATGTGTTTAGTGATACAGCAAGTACACAGAGAGGATGTACAGAGCAAAGGGACATTAGAAATTTGAGAAATGCTTTAAAATCGTATACCATTTAGATTTTTGGGGGGATTAGGGTTAATAATTGTCTGTCTATAGGACATACAGCAAGTAATGTGTTGTGGTAAGTTGCGCTTTTAAAACTTGCATTGCAATTTTTAATAGAATCAGACTTGTTCTAGTGACTAGTGTTCTAGCTCTAGTTCTAGTTGGTCTTAAGCTAGCCATACACGGGTAAATTTCCGTGCAATCGACCCCATGGGCACATCGATTCCTGTTCAATGGGGACCCCAGATAGCTGTTCTCCCCAGATTGCAGCATGTGAATCTGAATACTCTAGAAGCTGGGCAGAAATGCATCCAGCCTGCTTCACCCCCGTACAGCAGCCAGATACAGTATGAGGAGTGCTGGCTCCGCCCCTTCACACTGAGCCTGGGCTGTGCCGGAGTAAGAAGGCAGAGCCGAAGCAGTTCCTATACTTTGCATGAAGATTCTTCTTCATGGAAAGTAATGGAGATTGAATGTTGTTTTCTAACATGATGGAACCCCGTTCAATCGAGTTAGTTCGAGTGGGCTCTATTGATCCTGCTCAAAGGAAAGCACACACAGGTAGGTTTGTGAACAGATTAGAGTATAATCAATCACCGTCACTGCGCATGTTGATTGATTGTACTTGAATCTTTTTACAAACCTACCCATGTATGCCTAGCTTTGGAGGAGTTTTCTTCTAATTTGGAGAGATTAAAGCTAGGCATACACGGGTAGATCCCTGTCCCATCGACCTGCAATCGATGGTAGCGTGGTGATGTCACCACACTGCGCTCGATCATGGGTCAATCGAACAGGAATCGATGTACACCACTTTGCACATGGTCAACTGTACTGGTAACAAAAAGAAAATGTACACACATTATCTTTCACCATTTTATCCAAAATTTTAGAAGCCTATTCCTGAGCTTTAACAGCCACAGTGTTTGATCAACATATAACACATTGTTTGTTGTAAATATCTCTTTGACCCAACGGTTATAAATAGAAGACTTTGAAGACATAACTTTCCTGATAAACTGTTTGTTTCTGTGTAACCTTACTTTGTTCACTTGATGTCTGTTGTTTAATTTCTCTTGACATCACCACACTCATTTCACCCACATCTTGTCCCCTACTTTCTGTACTGCATTTGAAGTACCCATATACAGTGGTGTGCAAAACCAGGGCTGTGGAGTCGGTCGATAAATTCCCCGACTCCGACTCCTCAGTTTCAGATTCTTCCGACTCCTCAACTCCGACTCCTCTGTATGTAATATGCTAATGTATTGTATCCATCCATTGAAGGAAAGGAAGGCAACATACATTAACTACAGAACTACTGGCCAGGAAACCAACACTGTAATGGCCAATTAAAGCAGAGAAAGGGAGTAAATCAGAAGATGCTCCTGCTTTTTACTTAAGATAGGCACCACGCTGTGATTAATCGGGGATCAATTGAACGGAAATCAATGTGCACCACATG
>CM070040.1:46825532-46842885 GCA_036250615.1 Ptychadena robeensis
ACATGCAAAAGAATAAGAAATCAGGAAGGGGGCAAATAGTTTTGCACACCACTGTATTTCCACCCCTCAGCATGTGGAGTAGCCATTACCAATGCAAGCCTCATTTCATCGTCATGACCTCCAAAGGAAAAGACATAATTTCTAAAGAAAGTTTCTCTACATTTGTCTGGTGTTCCTCTTTAACTAACTGATATTAACAATCCTGTCATGCAGTAAGCATTCCACTACACAGACACAAAATCAAAGATGCAGCTGGCTGCACCTTCCAGCCATGCGGCAAAGTCACCGGGACAGTCTGACTTCAATGTTCTGGGCAGGTTGTCACTGCCGTTTAGCTGCTCTATTTATAGAAGTCAAAGACAATCGGGAATGAGAACGCACAGCAGCCGCCTGTGCAGGGGGAGGATGATCAATTGAAACAAAATGATCCTGAAGATAGGTGATATGAGTGGTAAATATCTTGCATGTAGAAATCTGATACTGCTAGTGGAAGTTGTAGTAACTAAATGGCAATCACAGCTAAGATGGTGAGACGCAAATAAACTTTCACTGTAACTCTACTGAAGACATTTGGCTTGGGAAAATCCTTCCATGGAGGTCACAATTAGTATTATTAATAGAAAAAGCATAACCTTTGCAACTATATCTAAAACTAAGAATACAGGTACTTGTTTATGAACTTTAATATCATTGATTGAAAAGTTTGTTCATTTAAGTAACTTAATTAAAGAGTGATACATTGTTTTAACTAAAAATGGCCTACAGGTGATAAAAGTGGTGACAACATTCAGTATCTCAGAAAACTGTAAAATTACGAGACCAATAGACAATAAACAGAAATGCTGGCCTACTGAAAAGTATGTCCATGAAGGAACTCAATAGTTAGGATTTGAATGAATGACTGCATTATTTCAGTGTGGCACTGATGAGGTGTTATGGGAGCCATAGAATGCTTAAATAGCAGCCTTCAGTTGTACCCAATGTCCCAGATATGTCTGTGTGTGGTGGCTCTTCTTGTGAATCTGTACTTCAAACTCTTCTCAAGGCTACGTTTATCCGTGGTTTCTACTTTCTATTAATATGCTTGAATAGACACTTTTTTTTAGCAATGACCCTTTGTTGTCTACTCTCTTTGTGGAGGATGTCCATGTCTTCTGGATAATTGTCAAGTTAGAAGTCATAAGGTGTTTGTACCATCACATAATGTGATTGATTTCAAAACAGATCAATTCCTTTCCTAAGTTTTGTGAGCATACTCCATAATATAATCACATACAGATTGAACTCGTCAGTATTTGAACGATCAACTGAAATTTACCAACATGTCCCATCACTGCTCGAACAATTTTATGTTTAAAATTAGTAGATTGGAAAAAAAATAGGAATCGATTCTCATATTATTGACTTAATATGAATGTTTAATTTGTTCAAATAGAAGAATTGAACCATGCGTGCTTACCTTAAGCCCTAAGCGCCACTATGTGCTGGCTGATGCCTGCCCAAGCCTCCATCATGTTAGGGGAGGTTTCCACATCCGTCAGGACCTCAGAGTCGGCTTCTTACAGCGCTGAGCCGTTCCGCCGATGCAGGGCTGAACCTAGTGGAGTACGTTGAAACTCTGTGTCTGAACACAAGCACTGCGCTTATGCCTGCCATACACACACCGATAAGTGACTGTTTTTGCCGCTGACCGACGGGCTCGCGGCTTGCGGCCGTCGGTGGCAAAATTGGCCGCCAATCGGGGGTGCCCACATGGGCCGACAGATCCCTGTCGCCCCACAGCTCGGCCGGCCAGAGAAAAGACATGTCTGATGTTCTCTGGCTGATGCCATTAACTTCAATGAAGACCGGCATCTTCATTGAAGCTAATGGCCGGCACACAAAGGGTGTCCGCCGATGCAGGCAGCTCGGGAATGCAGTGTGATGACATCATCATGCTGCATTCCAGAGCTCATCGGAACTAGTCTGACGGCACCCAGTCGGTGGGTGTATGGCAGGCTTTAGCGGAGGGGATCCCGACAGATGTGGAAACCCCCCCTTACTGTGGGCAGCGTCAACATTAGCCTGACTGAGGAGGGGACCAGTGAATCTGGGGCTCCGACGGACTGTCATAGCCCTATTGCAGTCAATGGGCGGATCGTCCACTCCAATAAAATCCATGCGTTCAAGGCAGGGGATTTTAAGAGAGAGTGAAGCCTAGGGTTTACCTATTTAAAGACTTGGGACACCTGTTATAGACTTTTGTATTAATTAACTGAGTGGAATAAGACACAATGTGTCAACTATTTTTATTCTTTTCAAAAATATTAAAATGAACTAAGTTACTGAACCATTTTAAAATCTCTCTCTCTTAGGTGATATACTGAATTATTGAGATGCACCTGTAAATACTTTAGCTAAAGTTACACATTATTGCTGTGGTCAGCCTGATGGGAACATGACATTAAAAATACGCGAGGGTTGTTAAGCTCCCCATACACCTTTAGATCACTCCATACAATTTATTTTAGATCTACCAACATCTATGTAGTGCCGGGTCCTCCCTAATAGATTACATAGTGACTGGAAGGTTTAAAGAGGTCCTCATATTACATGGTTTTGGTAGAACAAAAGTGGATTGTACAGATATTGTATAGTAAGATTGTAAGGTGTATGGGGACTTTTAACCTGATCCTGTCAACTCAAGATTGCTTTTATAGACGTAAGCCTGCCATACACACGCCGATGGTGTGCAGGCAGACTAGTCCCGATTTGTTCCGGGAGGCTTACGTGATGACGTCATCACGTTAGCACCCCGGTGCATTATGGGGCCCCTTCAATCGGCCGGGCACCCTTTGTGTGCCGGCCATAAGCTGCAATGAAGAGCCGTCTTCATTGCAGCTTATGGCATCGGCTTCCATCGGCTTGCGCCGGCCAGAGATTATCGGACATGTCCGTTCTCTGGCCGGCCGAGCTGTGGGGCGACAGGGATCTGTCGCCCCATGTGGACACATGCCGATAAGCGGACGATTTTTAACCTGACCGATGGCGCGAGCGCGCACGCCCGTCGGTCAGATTAAAAATCAGCCGCTTATCGGCATGTGTATGGCTAGCGTTACCCATTCTATGTGAGTTACACACTAGACAGGAAAGTTAGGACAAGAATAACAGATCTGGAGTGAACTTGAGCTTTGGAACAAATGTGAAAATACTTTGCAGAAAAAGAGAAGGAATACTCACTATTTTTCAGCAGGTGGGGTGTAGAAACTTTATTAAACTGATCTGTGTACCACTGGTATCTGACACCTCTAGATGTCGCCTACTGATCACTACATAACTAGAGAACACCAAAATGTGATAGGGGGTCTGTGGGTGGAGCCACAGCAAGTCACATCATGTTATGTCTTAAATGTCAGAAAGCAGCAGCTCACAGAGTTCTTCTAGAATAAGGGTGCTCACACTTTTTTGTCTCGCAAGCTATTTTTAAAATAATCAAGTTAAAATGATCTACCAATAATAAATATGGTAAAAAAATATATTTATATAAACACACCAATTATTCTTTATATTTTATAGAACAAGTGAGCAATTATAGACTATACTATACTTTTACCCTAAAATGTCAAAGCACGATTCAGCACCACAGCGACGCTTTCTTTAAATTTTTTTTTCTTTTTAAACTTTTGACTTGATGCAGCTTGAAATCTCTCATTCAATTCCCTTTAAACACACCTCCCTGCAGAGATGAGCGAAATAGCTGAGAGAGAATAAGCTGTTTCTATTCTGAGGGAAAAGGCGAAGCCTTAGAAATTCCGCCCCCTCGCCATAAAGAAAGAGCGAGGGAACGTATGTTTATTCCCTTTCACTTGCTGCGTGGGTGAGAAGCGTATTAGCGGTGTTTATCCCAAAAAGATTACTTGTTCCTTCCCCCTGGGGAAACATTTCACCCAAAGCGGAGAGAAAACAAAGGCAGATTTGCAGGCGAACGCAGAAAAATGCAGTATAGAATTGCAGCATTTACAGATTAGGGAATTATAGGTTTCTGTGTCTCATGGGCTATACGGTAAGGGACTCGGTGAAGCCGATCCCTTTATAATTTGTATACTCAAGAGCTCTTTAAAACAACGTAAGCTGCAACTTCTGAATAATGACTCAGGCCTAAGTATAATAGAAATCAAAGGCAGAGCAGAAAAGTAGAAAAGGCTTGCAAAGTTTAGATGATGGTGGAGTAAGGTAACAAAGGTGTTCTGATGACACATTGACCCTTGATATGATTCACATTTACAATTTTCTATGGTTTTAAAGCATGGCAATAATATACCAACAATATGTCTAAGCTTTTGGGTCAATCTCCATGCAGTTGACATCGAGATACAGGGCAAGAATGATTACCACCTAACTGCTATGCTATATATCTCTTATTTATAGTAAATATATTACTGAAGGCAGATACACAACCTTTGTATTCTGTATAAGCATTTCTGCAAGGGGAATGGTGTGGTTGGCAGCTCAGTTATTCTATGTACTTTGTTGTTGTGGCCTATAGTACACATTCTATCCTTCTGCCATCTTTGATCACTCACCGGAAAGCGAAGAGCAGAAGATCTGTTGCAGTGCATGGAGATGGGCGAGTATGTATAAAGAGAGTTCAGGACATTGCTGGTGAAGGAGTTCCAGGGCACTTCCTTGAACTGCTCAGTGACGGCCGCCTGTGGACAGGTACAGACTTCGTCCCCACTGAACCTGCAATGACAAGAGCCACAGTGACAACGACATGGGGCCTCAAGATAATGTGACACAAGACACAATGTCTACATTCTAGTGGGCATCCTAATATTGCAGGCACCTGTCTCCATTACTGAACACCAAGTTGTGATCTCCATTTTAAAGGATGTAAAGCATGTTTTGCTTGAATTGAAAATAAGTTTAATTGTCTCATCATTAATCAGTTGAAACTTTTTTGCTTTCAACTAAAACCTCAGCAAAGATCACATGGTGTCTTGAAGAACATAGTTCTTGTGCTATTGTGCTAGTGTCATTAAAGGATGCTAAAATTATACAGTTACACGGTCCTGGCAAGACAAGGATCAGCATGACGGAATTATTGTACAGAACTACTATGCAGCAATTGTGTATATAATTTGTGTATAATGAGCAAATATGACTGACTTAATGGATTTTCCATTAACTTCCATAAAGTTATATTTTTTTAAGTTTACCTTTGTTACAGATGAAATAAAATATTATTGGCATCAGTAGTAATTACATAAATAAATTGATTTGAGATTTTATTTTGAAGCAACAACATACCGGCAGGGTAAGCGCTTCCCGTTGGCTTCCCTTCACTGTCAAACTCCCCGGGTTATGAGCCGTCCTGGGTGGTCCACGTGGGACGCCGAGGGAGTGAGGGGAGGGACGCCGGTGCGGGGGGGGGGAGGGGCCATGGCCGGGACCAGCCTAACACACACCATGTGCCGAAAGCTGTAGTCAGGAGCCCTCACAGGGATGGGCGTACCTGATCGGCTGGCCTCCAAGTGTGTGCGGGAGGTGTCCGCGCCAATGGAAACGCCCCCACCCCCATCGACGTGTCCACCAACCGTCCCCGGGAGAACCCCACACGGGACACCAATGCGGGCCGGGACTTGGCCGGTGTCCCAACCGGTTCCCCAGATGTAGCAAGGGGAAGGAGGCTTGGCAGGGGCACCCCCCCCCCCATGGCAATTAAATGCATGGGCGACCGTTGTCCCACCGCGGACTACAGGGGGGGCCGCCCATGCATTTAGGCTGGTCCCGGCCATGGCCCCTCCCCCCCCCGCACCAGCATCCCTCCCCTCACTCCCTCGGCGTCCCACGTGGACCACCCAGGACGGCTCATATCCCGGGGAGTTTGACAGTGAAGGGAAGCCAACGGGAAGCGCATACCCTGCCGGTTCGAGACACCCTGTTCTAGAGCGAACATCCATAGATACATCTCAGGTACCTCTCTTTGTCTTCATGGGACTTCATTTTAATATTGAATAGACGACTCTTTCCCTGTGTTGCCCGAAACTGTCGGCTCGCATGCCCTTTTTAAAAAACTCTCTCCTTTCATAAGCTTAATGGTACAAAAGCTTTTCCCTGATAAATGTTATAAATGCATTTTCAGAAAATCCGGATTCACATCCCTGGCGAGGCCGGTCTCTGGTACGTGCACTTTGGCCCTCCCTTTGCCTCTCCTCCACCGGGGCTTTCTGGAGCCGCTCTGTTTGGACCGGCAGTCCATCCTTTCCTCCCCCACTTTCTGTGGGGATGCGCTAAAGCCACCGCGCTGGCCCCTGGCTGGATGCTTCTCACCATCCCCTGCTTCGGGCCAGTATTTCCATCGATGAGTCCATAGAATCTCCGCAGTTCAGGTTCCGATGTATAAAATCAATATAATGATGATACCTTGTTCTTATAAATTTTTCCTTTTGTTTTATATATCCACATAGGGTCATATTTGTTCATACGTTTCTCCTAAGTTTTCGCCAACATTTATGATATACAATTTAGATATACCATATATACTATACCAACAATTACGTCGCTATTACATTGTTGTATACATAATTTAAATATACACTCTTGATCTAGATGTCACATGTTAAATTGTATACCTTTACCCTCCTTGTTAATCTATAAACGCAAAACCATACAACTATAATATGTGACACAATTGGAAGCATTGATTTTATAATCTGTCTCCACCTTAGACCAATGTTCGCTTAAAATCTATCAGCCATTTCTTTCTCTCAGAACTTATACATATATATTTTGTCTTCCCCCCCCCCCCCTTTTTTTATTTTTTTTTTCTCCCCATTTGGGATTTTGATAACAGACGACTGTAATTGTCCTGAGGAAGCCCATTGTATAGGGGCGAAACATGTTGACCATTTACAGTCTACACTTTGGAACCCAGATATTTGAGTGACGTTCAACATCTTGCACTCTATCACCGCAAAATTGGGGCTATTCTGGACCACCCATATCTTGATGCTTGGATTTTATATGTATATGTTTATATGTTGTTGCTTCAAAATAAAATCTCAAATCAATTTATTTATGTAATTACTACTGATGCCAATTAATAGGGTAGATCTGCCAATGAAAAGTCCCCATCGAGGATAACCCCTTCCCCTCTCCCTCTTCTTCCACTTATTATCATAATGTACGATGACAGGAAGATTCCAACCACTCTTAAAGAACTTTTGATATTATTCTGTAAATAAGATATCATGACAGGTGTCATTCATGGAATTCTTGTCTTTAACTGTGTCACTGACCTGTTCACCATATTGAAGTATTTTCGCAGGTATCCTGGATCCACATGACTCTTGCACAGTTCTAGTTCGGTACGAGGGTAATAATGTATATAGTTCACACACATCTCATCTGTGATACTAAATCCACCCTGTGGCACCAGAAAACATTGTATAAAAGTCACGTATACTATAACAGGAGTTTAATATTAGTAAAGGTTTAGCCCACCAAAAATGGTATTTTAGATTTTGTGGATACCAGAAAAACAAGGCCAAGGAAGTTTTCATTTAATCATGTACTGCACAAAAGGCTATCTGCAATAAATAGGTTTTATAGATGAAAGTCTTTTCAACACAACTATGAAAGGGTTAGGTAAATAAGAACTCAGCATATCTGACAATAACATTTCAGGTTGAATTTGACCTCCAGCCAGAAAAACAAGTGAGGAAAAAAGAGAGAAAGGATCAAAACAGCAAGTGGAGCTTGTGTAATCCAGCAATAAACCAACATAAGTTCTTAGCTTTGTATGTGATGTGATCCCCAAGAGGGTGACAAGAAAAGGTTTTAAGATGTAGGCATTAGGCTCTTACCACCGTGACTTGACTTCTGTCTTCTGTGTTGTAAGAACAGCTAGTAATCAGCAAATCCCCCTGTGAGGTCAAAGAAAACACTCTGTGAAATGTACACAACTAACTGCTACTACTGCGTCACACTGGCACAGGAGAGGCTAACCACAGATACACTTTATAACTATGTTCCCCATACTATTTCAAACATTATGTATATAGAAATTTCTATTTTTACAGCTTGTATATCACCTGAGACAAAATACATTGGATACAGTATATGACACTATATGTAGATTGTACCACATGGAAAAGATGATCCGCACTCTGGAAAAAAGTCCAATCAATCTTTATTGATAAATCATACACAGAGAAAAGATCCCATCACCCCCTTGATATGGGACCCCTCCACTCTTACGTGTTTCACTCACTTATTGGAGCTTATTCATAATGTCTAGAGCCGTGGTGGGCAACTGAGTTTATATGTAGCACCACAAGTGCGGCCCTCGTCATCACTAAAGGGCCGCACATGACATCGATCCAGACCCTCCCCCATCGACATATCTCAGCAGGCAGGGGACCAGATCCAGACAGGCAGCCAAAATGCGATAGCACCCACCCCCACTCCAGCCCCCCTCCTGACCTGGTTTCCCGGATCAACATTGACAATTTTACTGATGTAGGACCGCCAAAGTTGATTAGGAAAGCTGGGCCAGCGTGAGACCACTTCACAGGTGAGTTGCTATGCCCTATGCAACAACAGTTAGGTTTTGGGGGCCGCATGTGGAGGACCAAAGGGGGCTGCCAAACAATGCCCAAAGGGCCGCAGGTTGGGCACCTAGGGTCTAGAGAGTCACAACAATACTGGACACTGTATAGAGAAACTCCACAGTGCCCGGCTAGTCCTAGTTGGAGTGTGGAGTTTCTCTATATAGTGTCCAGTATTGTCGTGACTCTCTAGACTCTACAAAATGCGTAAGAGTAATTCAAATCTGCACCATATTTGAGATCTTTGCTAATAAGTGCCGATGTTTGCAATAAAAAAGTGAAGAAAAACTCACAATCAAATTGAATTTGGATTAGGAAAATTTTTAAATTTAAATGGAATTGAATTTACTAAATTTTGACCATCTCTAGTGATGTCTTGGCATTATATTATATATATAGTTTTATATATATTGTTATACTGTACACACTATGTATGACAGCCACCCCCTGTCGTTGTGATGTGAAGTATAACACAGGGAACTGTGTATAACATCTCAGGTCCCTAGGTCAATATGTAGGTTGTTACACTGCTCTCATTATCCCTGGGGTCTTCCAGAATGTCACAGGGTCAGATATCTAGCTAGCTAACCTGTAATAAAAATTTTTAATAAGTCAGCTGAGTCTGGCCAATGCACTTCTCAGACTCATAACAATTGTGACCTTGATTCATCTGTTCGTCACTTAAGGACTTAGGAGATCCTTACTCTGCATAACTAATATTGATTCTAAGGAGCAGTGGACAAACTGGGCAATATAGGGATTTGATATTTTTTTTTTCTACACAGGAGAAAGAAAAATGTAGTTCAATCTGAGGGGGCTTGTGCAAGACAAAAGCATAAATGTAAAAACTGGTTTAGGCTGAGAATTGTCAGCTCCACATTTCCTGTAGCCACCAGTTGGCTGAATACAAGTATCATTCTTACCATACTGAAAGAGATTTCAATCTCTGTGCACGCTCACGGAGATCTATTGTTTGTGAATCGATTGTGTCCACCGTTTCTTTGAGTGGCCCGAAGAAAGCTTGATTGAACAGGGAAACAACATGGTTAATCCCTGTTGTCCCTGGTACCCTTCCAAAGTATTGTACAGGATTGATTTTGCAAAGTGATGCATGTCAATTCTCCATTCAATTGACAAGCATAGCATGGTGACGTCAACATCTTAGCCGAGATGTGACTACAGACATCGCCCTTGTCCCATAGCCCTGAGGAGTTGTTGTCCAGTGGAGTGAGGGCTAGGCCAGAGACTGTTGAGAGGCAACATCATCTTCCATGTGGTTGGCACAGAACTAATGGACTGTACCATCGACACCAGTTCTTACACCAACCTGGCAGTGATCATATAGACATTAATGGAACTGTGCAAAACCCTGTGATGGGGCCCACCTCAAAGGATGATGGATGTGCTACTGGGCAGAGGCTTTTCAGGTTTTTCAGACCTGCAAGGCGATGTTCCTAGTTCAACCACAAGTGGAAGGGGGTGCAGCTGTGATGGAAGAAGTAAGGTATAGCGTCAGTGAGTAACCATTCCTAGCAGTCTCCCTGATTAAAAGGGAGGCGTCGGCTGTGATGGAGGACCTAGCGGAATGCTCTGCCACCAGCGGCAACTGTCTGCATGGGGGCCAGACCTTGACCCTTGGCTCACTGCGGTATGTGTTTGTGCACTCAACTCAAAGAGGGGCAGTGCAAACATTACAATATTAAAGTCTAATTTACATGGTTGTTCAAAGACATTAGGTGTCCACGGGTCCTCAATAGATCTGTCATGGGGTCGTCACAAGTTTGCAGGTGCTCGTGACACTGTTGACAGTGTATATTTAGCCTAAGTGTTGGCTCCATGTCTGCTCTGAGGGTCAGGTTAGTGCTTCTCTACAGCACTGGACTCCCAAGTAGTGTCTTTCCCTCTATTCATCTCCATAACACATGGGGTGTTGTGCAGTAGAGTGGTTTTAGCTAACATTTTAGTAAAATACTGCATTCTTTCTAGAAATACAGAGCAGACAAGTGGAGTTTTTGCATGTATCTTACTATCAATACTATTTTGTTTTAAACCAGAATTAAACATTAAGTGCAAGAGAATTAACTTACTGGCAGAACTTGGACTGGTTTCTTTAGCATCCTGATTTCCTGTTGGTAGGAAAGTAAAATGTGTGAACGCAAATGAACTCAAGGTGAACATCATTTTGTATTTTCTGCTCAATGGTACTTAATCTTTACCCACCATATTTGTATCACTCCTGCCAACTAAGAACAGGCTACAATTTGCACAGGATTACCAAGAAATAAGATTTTCTTTAATGAATAACTACAGTAATGTAAAACAGAAAATACACCCTTTCACAATTCTATAGTTTTACATATCAGAACGTAGAAGTAACAAAAAAGAAACCCAACTAGTTTTTAGAAGTCTATATTTTTGTAACTTCAGATGTTAAACCACATTTAATAAATTCCACTTTCTTAATTTTTAATCTAACAAAAATAAAGCTGTAATGGAGAAGCCACATCTGACAAATTAGTAGAACCCATGATTCAATAGCTTGTAGAGCTTTTATGAGCAATAGCCTGAAGAAATTATTTTATTCTATGACCTTCTCAGTCTCTCATATTTTCGCAGTGGAATTTTGTCAACTCTTCTTTACAACATTGCAACGATGCATTGAGGCATTTTCTTATGCCAGTGACCTATCAGCAGTTTAAACAAATAAACATTACCGGGACACATAATGAGCCACTTCAAAATGGCTGAGAACATACAAAAGGGAACACCAATATGGCTCAACTAGGCCTCACTCTATATTTGTAAATGGCCTTATACTCTCTTCCTAGGCTCACAGTACATTCTTATTTGAGCTCAATGCTCTTTGCATTATGGTTTTGTGTAAACACTCACCTGAACGCTCCAGACCAGCAAACTATAAAAACTCCTGTTTATATAAACTTGTTCTGATTTGGTAATGAACAATAAAAAATGTGATTAGCAGCACCTAGCGGCCACTTACCCTCCTAAACTCCCTGGAATGGCAAGGGTGCATTTTTCCAACTTATTATGCTGTTTCTTAACCTAATTTGACTTATGGCCTGTACTATTTAATTAACATAAACAATGTTTAGATCAGAATTTAGAAAAATGAAAAAAAGTACAATAAGCTGATTGCATCAGTGCATATAAAGGTAGCCATGCCGATTATTTTGTTCCACTGACTGCTAAATCGATCGTTTAAGTTGCTTAGGAATATTTTCAAAAACAAAAAGTTGCACTTATCTGGGTAGTGTGACCAACATCCCAAATATATATTAGACGGGAGGAGAGAACCCCGCAACTAATTGGATTCCCCCTGGGAACATCTCAAGGGCAAGGGGACTTTAACGGTCACTAGTGTGTAATGAGATAGCATGTGAGTAATTTTTTCAAAACAGTAACGATTTATTAAATAGGACATTACAGTGTTGGTCATGTCTGTGTTTTTGGTCAATTAATTCTTATTGTGGTGACACTTGATCGCTTCCTGTTCGATCGGACTAGTAAAGGGCACAGGCACTTATATACAAGCACTCCAGATACACCCACCCTGACATAATTTTCAATCAAATGCATTTGAGGAATCAATGTGCAATCCTTTCTGGGAAGAGAATGAGAATAAATCTATTAACCAAGGTGGTATGCACTTCACAAGGTGATCACCAATTAAACTATTCCATGTTCTGATCGAATTGAGAGATGAACACAAGAGAATAGACCCGTCTATGGCTACCTTAGCTCATACAATTTTCAAGTACCGTTTCCTTTAATTACAGCATTCAGCCTTCTTGGGTAGAATTCTATCAGATATATATGTATATATATAGTTAGGGAGATTTTGTTACCTGGAAGTGTGGACTGAAGTGTTTATCCATATTGACAACCCCAAGTTCCTTTCCATCTCGGACAATCATAGTGGTCACCGTACGTCCAGTCAGGTGTGTGTGAAGCTGAGAAGCAAAGATGTGAATCCCATCTGGAGGAAGGGCCTGTGAGCACAAATGACTGCATTGTTGAACAAAACTAAAAAATATATCCTCTCACTCAAACATGTTTTTATTGATGTTGTGAACCTTTTGCTGGTATTTAACCCCTTGCCCCAGACCTCATACAAGAAACAAGGGGAAATCACCCCAATAAGAAATAAGGAACCTATCTTCGCTCTTACTCATCAGAATGACATTACACAAGATTTAAGCTTTTTACTGTACATGGTAGGATGGCAATCATCCAGTTTAACTAACAATGGCCCATGAAGGCCAGCACCATATTTTCAGGTCAAGTCAGGTAAAATCTCCAGACATGTTCTTTTTTGATCCATCAGGTAACATTTACTCAGCCCTAAATAAAACTTGTTGCAATTCTTTGAGTTTTCAAACCATCTGTGGCAAACATGTCATTCTGCTTTAAACACCTAAGTGTAATTATAACCTTAAAGCAGAAGAAAAAAAATAAAATTCATGTTTTCCCTATGCTGCTCAATAATGAATGCCTCCCCGCTTCATTTAAATGTTGTTTCCGCCTGAAAGGACAAGGTGGGATGATCAAAGCAACAGGGAAGGAGCTTTCTCTCCAGCAAAATATTTCAGTTGTTGGGTAAAGAATCAGTAACCACATTGCCACCGGTAACTACCAAGCTGTTGTGGAGCTAGAGGAGCAAAATCTTCTTGCCAAGACAATCCACCTCAGTCATCTAGCTGTATTTGTATGGTCCATTTTCTTATACGCTTACATCACAGTGTACTATAGCCTAATTCAAGAGAAGGTTATGTTCTTTTTAAGGATTTTAAGGTTTGGTCCACACAAAGCTAAGATTTTCAGTCATGACTAATCATCAATAGTATATATAGATATATTTATTTCACAATCATATAAACGCAAATATAAATAAGGGGAAACATTATTTATAAGAAGGATTGCACAATTATAATAAATTATGATTCAATAATATGCTTTTGAGAAAAATTTGCATTTTTGAGTAAACCTTTCAACTAAAGAAAGAGTTTTTTTCATTCTGTGGAAGTAAAGTCTAATTAAATTTTTTCTTAGCAAGAAGTTGGCTGAGTTACAGGACCCAGCCTTTGTGAGTCAGCCAAGCCTCTCAGCAAGTAAAACAATGGAGTGTGTAGGGGCAAAATCCAGGCCGGGAGCCTGGCGGTCCCCAGGTGTCTGTATAGTAGGAAATTAGTGACACGTCACTGACACTCCAGTCCACTGCAGATGATGAAGATTCTTCCTTTGAAAGCTATACTGCTCAGCGGGTGTTAATAATTCATGCTCTCTTCCAGTTTACCTTGAAAGCAATGTGTCATGTCAAAGTTTGATGTCTGGATATCCAGAGTTGTTCACATAATTATGATATACAATCCTATGGTCGTATCCTATAACCACTTCGCTTGAATTGCTTGAAGAAGGGATATAGTTTATATATACTGCCGAAAATTTTATATATATATATATATATATATATATGTATTAAATTACAGAATTGGGTACACCCCTTACATTGTGGTCATAAGACAACACTGAAAGTATGGCACTATGATATGTGTCAATTTGCTGTCCACTCAAAATAACTCAAAACAAAGCTATTAATATCATGGCTGACAACCACATAAGTGAATAGGACCTAAGTGTTGCAAGGTCTCATGTGTGAATGGGGAGCAGATGTATTAAATTGGTGTTATTGCACTGCCACTTTCTCATACTGGTCACTTAATATTCAGCATGGAACCTAATGGCAAAAAATCGTGGATGGATCTAAAAAAAGGTTTATTTATTATAAAGATGATCTAGGCTATAAGAAGTTTGCCATCACCCTGAAACTGAGCTGTAGACCAGCCAAGGCCATACAACACTATAACAGGACAGTTTTACAAATTAGTGCTGCCTACATTGCTATAGAGGATTAAGGTGTGGGGGTGGTCAGCCCAGATGACACACATTTCATCAAATTGGTCTGCATGACATATGACAGATGGATGATGTACAGAAAGCATGCAAATGGATTACAGGAGCTATGAGATATAAGATTTGCTTCAGATGGTATCAAGCATGTTTGATGAAGTGAAGTTGAGCATATGATCCCCTTCCATTAGGAAATTGTGCTTTCCAACATGATAAGGACCCAAAACACATCTCCAAGCTGACCACTGCCTTGCTAAAGAAGCAGAGGGTAAAGGTGCTGGAGTGGCCAAGTATGCAGACCTAAACCCTATTGATCATATGTGGGGCATCCTCAAACAGAAGGTGGAGGAGTGCAAGGTCCTCCAGCTCCATGATGTTATCATCAAGGAGTGGAAGAGGATTCCAGTGGAAGTATTAAGGCATTGCTACAAAATAATAGTGGCCAAAATACTGACACTTTGGGCATAATTTGGCTATTTTTCACTTAGGGGTGTACTCACTTTTGTTGGCAGAGGTTTAGACAATCAAAATATTTTTACAGGTGTAAATACAGAATCAATCTAATCCAGAACCCCTCAAACATGTAACTCTACCATTTCTATCACTGGTTTTAATTGAAGAAAATAAATTGGACTTTCACAAGCTCTATGGTTTTGTTTTATGCATTTTGTTGTTCAACCAGCCAAATAGCCTTGAGAAACCGACGAGAAACCTACCTATATTTCAGCCATCAGTGACAAAATAAGGGCATCCAGATCCCTGTGGGACACTTTACATTTGATTTAAATATCTCTAGGATTCCATCGCTCACAATCTCTTCTGCTAATCTGTACTGTGAAGTCATCCATGTCTGCAATAACCTCATGATCCAGCAGAAAATGGCAATAGTTCCATTCACGGCAGAATAATCATGTGATTTACCTGTTCTCATTTCTCACATTTGCAGTTTCAGAAGATTATAGATTTAAGAATAGCTATACTGATATCCTATACTGATCTGCCTGCCTTACCAGGAGATTTCAAAGCTGCACATAAGGAAGACATAAAATAAATAGTGATGAGCGGCATAGGCAACATTCGTATTCGCGGCATGCCGCAAATTTTTGGGAAAACATTCAGAAAATATTCGCATTCAACAATATTCTTCTTATTGCGAATATCGGCAGTTTGATGCGAATTTTGCGAATTTTATATATTCGCGAATATATGTTTAACTTGCATTGAGGGGCGTGTTGAAAAAAAAGAAGAGAATTGAGAATTTTGGACGCCATCTAAGTGATTTTCGTGAATTTTCAAAAGTGCCGATTTTCGCAATATTCCGAATATTTGCATCACCCCAATATTGGATTTAAAAACTGTTGATGGTCGCAGGGAGTGTTGCTAAGCTCTTGTTGCAGCCTTCCCATTCGTCCACTTGCATTGAGAGGCATGTGTAATGGAAAAAAAATACAGAATATCCGGAATTGCGAATATTCAGCAATATATTCACCATCTTCGCAAATTTCCGAATTGCCGATATTCGCGATTAATATTCGGAATCCGAATATTCGTGATCATCACTAAAAATAAACACTGTTCAGTTGTCTATTCACCTACTATAATCATTTACATACTATAATCATATGTGCTTGAATATATCTTAAGGTCCCCATACACGGGTCAATACCCGTTCAAAATACCGCTCAAGCATTCATCGATAGAACAGGAATCTATGCGCATCACTTTGTATAATAGATTCCCATTCAAAGCTTGGAGTATTGAACAGCGATTTACCAACATGTTGGTTCTCTGTTTAATCAAGCTGTCTTCTAGGTTGAACAGGACAGGGGGCCACAATCGATGGCCCGCACAATCGATGCCCGCGAATGGGCACTGAACACAGTGAGGCACAGTCAATCACGTTTTATGCACATGTTATTCACATGTTATTCACACATGTTATTCATGTTTATGCACATGTTATGCGTGTTATGCACATGTGTTGTCCGCATTCAATCATAATAATGGCAGGACAGAATGAGGAGCCCAGATTTTTTATTTGTAACTTGGTATTTGGTAACTTTCTTTAGCACCCCAGGGCTTGATATAATTTAGCTGATCAGGTCCAATTTAAAACAAGCTTGTCAGGTTGGTGGGTATTATGTTGTGTATTAGCTGCTATCCTATTACATTACATTAGAAATACAGGGGCTGCTATTACTGTCTTGCTTTGGAAAACTGTAGTGAAGTGATTTTATACTTCTAGGGTTATATAGCCTATGTATATATTTTGTATGATAGTTTGGCCTTGACATGCTGGGTTAACATTAGAAATGTGTATATACCTTAAAGAATGTATCTATGGTCTTTAGCAGCTGCCAGGAGATGAGGTCATTGCTTCTCTTTCCCTCTCATTAAGAGTTAGTTTTCTGCTCAGATACTGGCTTAATCTCTCCTCTGGGCAGAGGCTATATATTTATCTAGCTAATGTCTTCCCGGGCTTTTGGCAGCAGCTTACCTTGGAGCAGGGTGCTCCCATCTTCTTCTGGGTCCACACGCTGGCTGTCCACTGAGCAGCGCCCGGACTGACCCCCATCCATGTCAAAGACAGGGACATCCTTTGGTCCAGGGTTAGTCTCTCCCTCATCTTGCCCGAGTGGATGGATGCGGCTTTCAAGAGGGGTCTGAGTTATTGTGAGACACAGGATTGCTCCCCTCTCTGCCTTCACTGATCTGCTATTGCTACATACTGGGGGCATTGAACCCCATCCCTGCCTACAGGTAATGGTGAAAGACTTGTACATACAGTGCTGCTTGAAAGTATGTGAACCCCTCAAGTGGTGTAGATGTTTCTG
>CM070040.1:46846533-46860051 GCA_036250615.1 Ptychadena robeensis
GGCTACATAACAGTAGTTTTATTTAATTATTTACTGCAGAATAAGGCTATGTCTCCACAGCGCTATCGGGTCCGGCACCCCCTACGCTAAGCGCCGATCCACATATACCTGCACAGCACTGGCTGTTCTCACGGCGTTCTGCTCATGCGCTGGCCGAATCGGCAGATGGGGATGCAGGACGGACCCGATAGCATCTTGGAGACATAGCCTAAGGCTGGAAGGACAACCTAGAGATCAGGCAGAAGTATATCGGGAGGCAAACATTAAATGAGAAATATTTGTAGCCTCAGTGAGCAGCAGTCTCATGAAGGTAAATGCCTCACAAGTATTGATATTAGGTACAGAGGTATGCTGCCAGTTCATTTAAAATTGACATTGCACACTTCAAATATAAAAATATGAAAGTGTACTACACCTCCACCTCCAAGTAACCCTACGCTTCTCTCCACCATTTCAAACCATGTAATAATCTCCACCATTTCAAACCATGTAATAATCTATATTCATAAGACTTGCAAGATTCTGAATGTACGCTGCCTCCAGGTGTGAGAATGAATTCGGTAATTCCTCCCTGACCAAAATGTCTGAATACCGCTTCTTATTTCCAGAGGATGATGGTACATATGTATATACAGCTACAGATCAATGGGTAAATCATTATTAATGGTCAACGTCAGTCTGGCTTTTTAATTATGAAAAAATACTTTGATTAGTTGATTGTTTATGTTTTCTTAATCTGTAGGTTGGCATATGAGCAGTATAATTTTAAAGACCCCCTACTGATTACATAGGTAAATTCCAATTCTGCCCTCCTCCTGAAAATGTAAGGTTAAGTGTACATTACCATGCAGTGTACATTACTATACACGTGCCGAACACAGGGAAAAATGCACTATGCAGGCGTCACCCATTCTTTCTTATGGACTATGACTGTATACACAGGTATATCATACCTTGTGACATGCTGTGCCACACCAATGACAAAGATAGGCCACAAGTTGTCATTGCTGTGACACTGGGCGTTGCTGACAATGGCTCACTACACATCTATTGGAAGTCAGTGGACACATCAAAGCGATGCGTAAAAAAGCCTTTTCAAGATACATCTTTTCAGTGCTAAAAAGTGTGATATGGGCAAACCAAGGGGCAATCCATGGGTTGAGCGTCATGGATGCGTCACGCAAATTGACGAATCATGTGTTAGATAGTAGTCATTACAAAACTAATACACCTTGTACATGGAGCTTTTTTTTTTACGAGGGTGATGTTCTTTTCCCATAATTACAGATGGTAGAATTCTTTGGAGTAGATACATTTTTAAGTTAATTGCATATCCTCTGAACATGGTATTATCATCAATAAAAAAAAGTGCCCACACTTTTTGGCTTGCGATCTTCTTTTAAAATTATATTTTTAAAATAATCTATTAACAGTAAAAGGCCCCTTCAGTTAAAAAAGATGAAAATACAAAGAAAATGAATGATATTGAAATTGCACTCACCGTCTCAGTGCATTTATCTGTACAGTATCCTGTTAAGTGGAATGACTTTTGCCGTGGAGGAATAGCCATCACGGGTGTATACACCAATCCCAACTCCATTATGCCGGCATCAAACTTACGCAAAGATGGAGTGTAATACAGGCGGATGCCTGACGAGTCACGCAGGCCTGGGGTAAGATGAAATCAAAATAGAATTTACCGGTAAGTTGGTTCTGTCAATTATTACAACTGAGTAGTCAAGTGTAATGTTTTAATACAGCTCTAACCATCGCATTTATCCTGCGCAAGAAAAGACAGAGATTAGTACTCTGTGGTCCTGGCACCACCCTTTGTGGTGGCAGCACATCACAAAACCATATGATTGGATGGTCTGTCCATAAACACTGAGAAAAGCCCTCTGGATCTGGATTCAACTTTTTTGGATTAGAAGACACACTTTCTACCCATTAATACCAATGGGATAAATGTGTCTTATGTTCCAAATATGCAAAAAAAAAAGAAACAAAAAAATTTCTTCTTGGCAAGCCATGATTTCTTCTTGTTACAATTAATTCATTTTAATTATTTTCCTTAGGGTAGTGGATATTTCTCCTCCTTCAGCCAGAAAAAAGCTATTGATAAGAGAAGCAGAAAACTGATCTGAGGATATTGCTTGCACTGAAACACAATCAAATTGTGCTGCTTTCTCCCTCCATCTAAGCTCTGCTGTAGATGGACTGTAAGATTGAAATACAAAGTCACATTTGGACACTTGATATGCTAACATTTAAACTGATTTTTTCAGGCATAACAATGTCAAGCATAAATGTTGCTTTTGCAGATCTGAATTTTTTCCTGAATAGTGTAAGTTCGCTGACAGGTTTTACTTATATTTTAGTTATAGTCTCCTATAAGTGTAATCAGGATTGATAGATGACTCCATAACATGGAAATAAGGAGAAGCCGCATCTGCTGAACCTAAGAGGATCAGACAACACTCATACTGTAATTGCAACATTTTCAGTGATAAGGTATGAAAAATCACTTTGTTCCATAAGCCTGAACTTCCCTGTGACTGAAATCTATTAATAACTCCGGAGTGCCAATGCCAAGCCTTTGTGTTTTTCTCCGTACTGAGCGGGCAAGGAGGGGCTTGACACTATCAGCTGTGTGCCACCAGACACCAAGAGAAACCCACATCGCAGGCTGCTTGCTGTCGCACACTTAGGACCAGGGACCTGCTAATGAGTCTACGCCTTGGGGCGGTAGTAATTAAATGAGACTGGAGGTTGGCAGCAACCAAAATTAACAAGGAAAAATCACCAAGATATGTTACAAAAAGGAAAAGTCAGGCCATTGTGCTTAGATTTCAGGATTGGGAAGTACAAAGACTTTACAGCATGTTGAACAATATTAGTGCCATCTTCATTTAATTTAAAAAAAGAGAGGATTTTAAGCACTAGGGTCCCAGAAAGACAGGCCCAGAGCCAAAAGACAGAGACCTAAGCTGGGTTAAAGAACTGGCATACTGAGGGTTAGTAAATCTTATAAATATGCTTATTGTTATGGTATTTTGGCTGGACCATCCTGTAGTTTAGTATGGGAGGAGAATTCACTTCAGTCGGAGGATAGTGTGCGTCGGATGACTTTCCCACACTCCCTCAATTTTGCTTTGGTTTATAAAACTTTGATAATTCCTTTGATATAATTCCTTTGTCTTCAGGTTTCAAAACTTGTCACGGCAGCTGTGGGGTTGTAAGGCCCTTGAAGGTGGTCTGGTCATGGAAAAGGCCATTGGAAGAGACTGTCGTAGGTATGTTAGTCCCACCCTTTGTTAAGGATGTCTGAGTGCCAGGGAACTAGTTCTCTAAGGTGGTATCTGCATCTTATTGTAATTGTCTCCGAGTTGGTGTAGTGCGGCTGGAGGCCTATGTATTGGGTAATGCAGACACAGGGTGCTGGATAACCGCCTTCAAGGGACCTTCATTTTAATCTAAAATGGTCTATTTAATGATTGCTATGTATTATATTTTGTTAGTTAAGTTGGTAATAAAAGGCTGCAGGCCATTTAAAACCCAATCTGTGTCTCAATTATTCTATTAAGGTTGTTGAAAAATTCAGACAAAAGGGACAGCTATCATTTATACCCTAGTCAGGACTAGTTAGGCAGTTTACAAAAACAATTCTCTCATTATTTAATAGAAATTCAGAGGAGGAGGGTATAAGGTATAACATAGAATGCTAAAAAGCTTCAAAAGTGGTCAGTTGTGCCACCCTCATGACTCGGAAATGTTTGAAGGCTTTGTAAATGAGAGGCAGATATTCAAACATTTACTAGCTGAAAGCCTTCACATACAGTACAGTAGTTCACCCTAAGACTTGGAACATACATCCCATAGATACTCGGGTCAAGTCATAGCTGCTCCCTGATATTTAAAGCAATGCAAGAGTTAATTTCCTACCCGCTGGATTATATAAAGGACTGTCATTTTCTGATAGGGTATATGCAGAGGGTTGCTAGGTATTACCACGCTGCTATTTATAAACCCATTATACCGCTGCTATCTTATGCAAAGACAGCTCATGTTGGGGTTGGAGAAAATATATTTATTTCTGTTAAAAAAAAAGACCGATTTTCCTCCTCCTGAACAATTTTCCAATCTGCTTCAATGTCATCAGCTAAAGAAGACTGACAGCTCAAAGATGCAATGATCTGCGGCTACCAGTGGAAACAAAATGCTCTGCAGAGTACTACAGAATGGGCAGCCAGGACGTACAATGCTCTGCAGGGTCCTTTAAATTGGGTAACCTGGACATACAATTCTCTCTGAGCACTACAAGATGGACAGTCAGGAAAGGAAATGCTCTGTAGGGTCCTACAAGATGGGCAGCCAGGGCATACAATGCTTTGCAGGGTAGTGCAAGATAGAAAGTCAGGACAGGCAATGCTCTGCAGGGTAGCACAAGATGGGCAGTAAGGACTGGCAATGTTCTGTAGGGTCCTACAAGATGGACCGTCAGGATAGGCAATGCCCTGTAGGGTACTACAGGATGTACAGCCATTTTTGCATACAACTGCAAAACTGACATTCAGGACATCAATGCTCTACAGGGTAGGTTAAAGTAAATGTTTAGGAAAAAATGCCCTGCAAGGTAATGTAAGGTTAGGGGTAACAATTTTTAATGATTTCTAGGATAGCGTAACAGTCAGGACATACAATACAACGTTCAGCAGGAATAGCAGCCAGGACATGCAAAGTTGTGGGGTGCTACAAAATGGGCAGTAAGGGCTTAAAATGCTCTGCTGGGCAATGCAAGATTGTAAGTCAGCACATGAAATGCTCTGCAGTGTTGTACAAGATGTCAGAAAATACTTGGCTGTTCTGCTTACTGGAAGGTAATATCAAGGTGAGAGGTAAAAATGATAATGCTCTTTGGGTAGGGAAGTTAAGCAGTCAGGAGATTAATGTTCTGTCGACGGGAAGTGGGGACATCAATGCTCTTCAAGGTAGGGTAAGGTGAGCAGTCATTAATGCTCTGTGAGTAGTCCAGGACTTCATGACTCTCAGGCAGGCGGTAGGTGAGTTGTAAGGATAATATGCTCTGCAGATCTATTTTCCTTAATCACCCCCCAACTTTGATGGAAAATATTATGCAGGTAGGACTGTAAGGTGAAGCAGTGTCTAGAGTTATACCTGCAGGGTAGAGGTGTAAGGTAAGCAGTTAGATATTCATGCTCTGCAGGGTAGGGTGAAGGTGTGAGCATTAAGTGACCAAGAGTCTTCGTGGGGTGGAGGGGTTAAAGGGTGTGTGGTTCCGGACATTAATGCTTTGCGGGGAAGGGTAGGTTGAGTGGTAGGATCACAGAATTTGTAGGGTAACAGCTAGGTGAGTAGTCAGGACCCAGGGGCATTTAGTGCTTGTGTGGAAAGGGTAAGGTGAAATATCAGAAAATCTTACTCGAGTGGTAGGTACTGGTAACTTAGTCAGGATATAACTGTCGGGGGAGCTAAGCAGAACTCTGCAGGGTAGGGTAAGGGGAGTAGGTTAGGATGTTTATCTCTGCGGGAGGGTAGGGTAAGGTGAGCGTGGAAGGAAGGACCAAGTATTCTGTGGGGGTAGGGTAACAGTGTGTGGGTCAGATGATATTAATGTTCCTGCGGGGAAAGGGTAAGGTGAATATTCAGAAAATATCTTACTGCGTGGTAGTAACTGGTGATTAGGTCAGCGATAGAATGTTGTTTGGGGTAGGGGTTAGGTGGCATTTAGGGACAAAAATGCGTCCAGGGAGTTTTAGTTGTAGCAGCTCAGGACATTAATGCTCAGCTGGGTAAGGTAAGAATTTAGGAGACTCTGATGTAGAAGTAAGTAAGTGAGTAATGAACACAAATTGGAGCCCGTGTTACAAGCAGTGGGTGGTCCCAACCGTCCTCTTGCAGGCCCCCCTTTTCTGATTTAGGAGCTTATTGAGCGCCCCCCCCCTATTCAAACCAGGTTGGAGGAAAGAGGGACAGACGCCCGCCCCCCTGGAATACCTTCGCACCCCACAGTTTGGGAACGACTGGGTCGTAGCAGAAGAGAGCTACTACTGGGTGGATTCTACTCTTCTCCTATTCTGTGTTTTTTTTTTTAACCTCAGTTTAGCCTTACCCGGTCTCTTAAACACCATTTATATCCCTTCGCAATCACTGGGGATTCACTGCCCATGGCAGCTGCTGATTCTTACCCAAGCAGCTGATTATTATTGGCCTGCACAGATTGCTCCCCACGCCAAGTTTAAAAGTGGTAGAAATGGACAGTCTCTGGTACTGGCTGCTGACTAAACAGGCTCTCAACAACTATTGACCTTAGTACCCTCCACATAACGTGGGAAACATGCAATATGGAAATTGGCAAACATTCACCTTTTAGCTCCCCAAAGGATTGTGATAATGAACCGCAGTCGTATGGACCGTTGGAAGACCTCTCCCCTTCCGAAATGCTAGGCGGCCGACTCTTGTGGAGTAGTAAAATGGCTGCTGGAGAGATTGGCAAGACAGGACAGCACAGTAACACAACAGTTCTAAAAGGCCCTAAAATATATCTATATCCGGAGTACCCGCAGAATGTATAATACCCAAACCTAGGTGTTAATATATACCCATGGAGAAACGTAATGTATCTGGCATTACGGCACAACAGGTGTCAGCAATCGCAGTTAGTTTTAGATATAAAAGGTCTTTATTGAACATTGCGAACCAAGTAATAGCATACATTAGTACATGTAGTGAATTTTCCTAATATAACCCTAACCGTGGTGGGTGGGTTTCTGATGTGCTGACCTTGGTCTCCATACAGGGAGTGGCCGCACCTCAACATTGTCCACCGGTATCAATATAAAGCACATCCAGAAGAACGGATCCATACAAACCATTCAAGTTATGTACAGATTACCAGTGTCATAAAACACAGTAGCCCCCCACTCTCTCCTCCACGCGTTTCACTATTTTGGCTTCCTCAGGGAGGTACAAGGGCTGGTATATTCTATGTTACAAAATCACAAAACTTAATATACATAACATATATATTGCGGACACGGAACATAGTCATATCATTACACAGTTGTTACAAACTGCATTACCTACGATTGGGCAGATGGACACTTTAAATCCTCAGTACATCCAGGTATGGTGTGAAGGTGCCTGGAGTGTTCAGGTCGAGCTCCGAGAGGGAGAAAAGGCAGGACAAACCATAGCAGCATAGTCATCCACTAGAGGCACCCAGTTGTGATGCCCCCTGATGGTGGGGGGCGCGCTCTCACCTGAGGGCCATTGGGGGTTGGGGCAAAAGGTGGAGAGCGTGGGAAACAAAGGGAGGGGGTTAATAGCCACGGGGCAGTGATCCAACCCCCCTCACATACCATATATATGCACAACCAAATGGCCCCAGCCTAGCCTCACCGATTAAAGATGTACACGTTCCCCAGATGATATTGCGGGAGGTATGAGGTTACAGGTAGTCAAGCGCCAGCCTGAAGCTATCAAATAAAGTTTATGGGGGCAGGCACATTGCCTGGTAGAGGCTTATCGCTGTTAAATCAACTGGGGTGCTTACCGGTTGTTTAGTTGGTGTCCACACATAGCATGCAGGAGTCCAGGTCCGTCCGGTGAGCCGTCACACAACCCATCCTCGTGTTGCCAACACCTGGTCGGTGGGTAGGCTCTGGGGGAAAGGGGCTTTGGGGGCGATGTGTCAATGGATGTTATATGTCATAGCCATAGCAGCAGGGTGTTATCCACCCTGTCATTCAGACACACGCCCAAGTGTTTGGGCCCCTTCAGTACCTGGCCATATATCCCACCACAGGCGGTGCGTCATCTCACACATCATGGCAAGGTACCGTGGTGATCCTGCCAGGAACATCCCCCGGTTCCGCTACCAGGTGACACGGAGGCGCATTGCGCTCTAAGACCGCGAGGTGGAACTTCCGGTCCCCACCGGGAAGTGCGTCATAGACAAGGCGCCGCCCCTGGACGCAAAGAGCGCTGTACCAGCGAGCCTGGGGATAAAACAAAATAAAACAAAAAAAAACAAACGAAACCGCCCACTTCCTGTGAGTATGCCTGTTGCTAGGCCAACGGCCATCAAAACACAAACACACCACAGCGCCGATCCGCATGAATAGGGACAGATCGGGCTGGTAAGAGTGCAGCAAAATAGCTGTCTCTGCTTGTGGGGCTCCCCCAGATGGACAGGGGGTCAGGTACCATGCACAGTTGGGCCACCTCAAAAGGGGGGAGCCGCATAGTGTGAGACCACAGTGAGAGGGACCTGCTAATTTTCCCATGATGTAGTATGCTCCTAAGGCTGTGCAGCTGCCCGACCGCCATCACCAATACCTCAGTAAGAATAACGCCGTAATGTGTCACATGAGGGTCCCAACCCCAACCTCACTGTTCCATATGCGCAACATCCTACCTGTCATCCATCACAACATACAGTAACGTTTACATAAGCTAAGCCACAACAGTACAATCAAAAAAATTTTAGTTCATTAGAGTCCGTCGAAAAGGTTTAAATGAGATGGCATCGATTCAAGCCTGGAGGAGTATGGCTTTACGTATGTAGATCCCACCTTTGCTCTTTCTGTAGCAGATGGTGTCTATTTACCATCCTAAACCATCCGCCTCGAGTAAAGTAGGGCGTATATGTGTTAGTACCTGTAACGAGAACTATCAGATTGGGTCCATAGTTGTGGCAAAACGGCCACATGGCGGGCCATTGGTTTCTATAGATCTCCATTGTATAATATAGTCCCATGTGGTCCAGAAATGCGGAGGGCCTAATTCTCGCGCTAGTTCTTACCTACATAGTAACGCCTCCGCAGTCGCAAACGTCAAAAGTATACGACTGCGGGCGTTCTACAGGTAACCCACAACACATTAGTTTAGTCCATGTGGAACCGCAGTGGAGATAAGTGGTCAATCCCATTCTCTCTCGGATCCATTGTGTACAGGACCCGGGCCGTCCGGGCTCGGGGCACCCCGACCCACCACTGCTGTGGCGCCCCGGTCCTGTTAACCCTGTGGCTGGCTTCCTGGGGTCCTCACAGGGGTGTTGCTGGGGTTTTTGGGCTTTCTCCGCTCAGCGCCATGGTTGGAGCCGCCGTCGGCCGCCGTGCGCGCTGCGCGCACGGCGCGCCTTGCCTCGTTCCCGGCATGTCGTCGTATGCGTCATCTCGCGTCGCGAGTCCCTTCAATTCACCGCCGCATTTTTACGGGCTGGCTTGGGGGTGTGTGTGCTCCGAGTGGCCCGTATCCTTCCATACCTGGGCGGACCCTGGGAGCACACTTCCTATATAGAACCGTGCCCAGCCGCATGCACTCAGTGTGCTGTTGTGAATACAGTTCCTAGGTAGATGGTTTGGAGAGTTGTATAAGTGGATTTGATACCCGGCTTTTGACCCTGCTTCGTACCCGACCATTTCTTTGGACTTCTGGCTCCCTGACCCGTGCGTGTTCCTGACTCTTCCTTATTTGTCCTGCCGGCCTGCCTCTCGACCCTCCGCCGGTTACCGACTAGTCCATGTGCCTGCCGCCTGCTCGACCCTCGCGCCTGGGTTACGAGCCTACGTTCTCGTACCAAGCTTGACAGCGGGGGGGGGGGGGAGGGGGGACGGGGGTGTTTGGTCGCGTGATACTGTCCCTCCTTCCACCCTGTAAGGGGCCACCTCTGCGGTACTCGTGTTTGCACGTCCTCCTGGGGGGTCACTGGGAAACAGGGACCTGGCCTGGGTACCTGAGGTGCGCGGAAAGTCCACAGGGAAGGGTCCACCTCAGGGTATCCCTGCCTAACACTCCCATTAGGGGGGCTCTGGGAGAAGACCCTCAGGGGGCTTAGATTCCCTGTCCCTGGTGCCCCTGTGCTAATCCAGGTAGCGCTGGTGGCACAACACATTGGCATTGATTACAACTGCCACATGTTATGAAAGGCCACGTTTAAACCTCTATTAGATTTTTGGTTTGAAAATGGCTTGAACCAGTTGTCACGTATAGAGCGTGTTTTTCTAAACGTGATCTCAGGGTATTCTGCTATGTACTTCCTTACAGTGGTGTCAGTAGTAAGTAAGGGCCAGAATTGAGTTAACAGTTCCCTAATATTTTGATGCTGTTTAGAATAGGTTAGAATTACTCTTGTGTTCGACAAGGAATTGGACTTTTTAGTTTTGGATAATAAATCATCCCTGTTTAGGATTCTGCCCGTTTGTAGGGCAATTTTAAATTCCGTTGGCTGTAGCCACGGGCTTTTAGACGTGATTGTAATTCCTTGGCTTTGAGGGCAAATTCTTGTTCGGTTGAACAGTTTCTACGAACCCGTAGGTATTGTGAATAAGAAATAGATCTAATCAATGCAGCAGGAAGTGCACTTCTGGCATGTAGGATCGTGTTGCCCGCCGTAGGTTTTCTAAATAGGGTAGTGGTTAGCCTACCCTCGGGGGACAACTCGATCTCTACATCCAGAAATGCCAGTTTCGAATATGACCATTCAGAAGTGAATCTTAAGTTCCAGGTGTTTACCTGGAGTGCTGCTATAAACTCATGAAGGAGTTCTATAGGCCCACTCCAGGCTATAATGATATCATCTATGTATCGTTTCCACAAAGTTACAAATGGCCAATAATTACATAATGACTCTGCTAGTCTAATCTCTTTTTCCCAACGCTCTTTGCGTTCCAGCGGGGCGCCTGTCTATGACGCACTTCCGGTGGGGACCGGAAGTACCTCGCGGTCATTAGATCGCAATGCGATCCGTGTCCTGGTCGGAACCGGGGGGATGTTCACTGGCAGGATCACCAGGTACCTGCCATGATGTGGATTGACCACCGCTGGGTGGGAATGGCCAGGTATGAAGGGGACACCACACTTGGGCGTGTCTGATATGACAGGGTAACACCCTGCATGCTATGTCTATGATATATAACATCCATTGACCATCGCCCCCAAGCCCTTTCCCCCAGAGCCTCCCACCACAGGTGTTATCAATCCCATGGGATATAAGGGGGACTGGCAAACAGAGGATGGGTGTGACGGCTCACGGACGTGACCTGGCTCCTGCATGCTACGTCTTGACACCAACAAACAACCGGTAAGCCTCCATGTTGATTTAACAGCTATAGCCTCTACCAGGCAATGTCTTGGCTTTATTATCGGCCCCAAAACTTTATTTGCTTTAATTCAGGCTTGCTACCTGTAACTCACTACCTCCCTGCAATTAATCTGGGGAGTTTGTTAACATCTTTTATATCTGTGAGGTAGGCTGCGCATTTGTGGTGTCATGATTATGGTATGTGGAGGGGGGTTGGAGTCACTGCCCCGTGGCTATTAACCCCTCCCTTTGTTTCCAGCTATCCACCTTTTGCCCCAATGGCCCGTAAGGTGAGCACCCCCCCCCGGGGCCCCCCACCATCAGGGGCATCCAATGGTGCCTCTAGTGGATGAACTTACATAATGCTTGGTGTCCTGCCTTTTTCCCTCTGAGCTAGACCTGCACTTCCAGGCACGTCCCACCATACTCTACTGAGATTTAAAGTGTCCATCTGCCTCAATGTAGGTAATGATGTAACAACATGTGTAAGGATATGGCTATGTTCCTGTTCCAATATATATTGTTATGTATACTAATTGTGTGATTTTTTAATATAGAAATACCACTCCTTGTACCCCCCTGAGGAAGCCAAAATGGCGAAACGCGTCGGAGGAGAGTGGGGGGCTATTGATGTTTTATGACACTGTAAATCTGTACATAATTGATATGGTGTATGGATCCTTTCTTCTGATGTGCTTTTTATATTGATTACCGGTGGACTAATGTTGAGGTGCGGCCCTCCCTGTATGGAGACCAAGGTCACACATCAGAACCACCCACACGGTTATTTTTAGGAAATTCATAATGTACTAATGTATCTTTACTATTGGTCAAATGTTCAATAAAGACCTTTTTATATCTAAACTAACGGATTGCTGACCCTTTTGTGCCTGTAATGCCAGATCATTAGTTTCTCCCTGGGTATATATACACCTAGGTTTAGGGTATTATACATTCTTCTCATTTACGCCTACTGGCTAAGGCACAACCCCATACTACTGGACTATCCCCCACCTCTCATAACTATTTATTAAATCTATACAAATATCCTGATCACTGTACTTTACACTCACCTTCGCCCCCATGGCCCAGGCAGCTAGGACATGTCTGCAATAGTTCAGTCTTTCTGGTTTCATCTTGGAGTCACAGGCCCCGCTGTAGTGGGGGAAAGTGTCATAGTCTTTGGAACACTGGAACACCTCAATGTGATGGACGATTGCCTCATGTCCTTTCGTAATCACTGGCTCATACTGTAATAAAAAGAGTAGTAAGTTGTTATCATTAGTCTTTACATTGTATCACCTAATTTTTTGGGCCAACCCCCCAAGCACACCCCCCTGGCTGTCGGATTCAGTGCGGTTTTCTGTGCCAAAAGAGGTACGAAAAATGTAACCACCCTGGAGGTCCACTGAGATCCAGATTTTTGTACCAAAAGAGATACATAGTTTAATTAACTGGCAATGTCAGATAGTAAAATATTCAAAATTAAATTACTTGAAGAAAAGAAAATGACCAGAATGTCCACAAATTTGCGCTGCCAATTACGAGTCCAGCTTTGGAATATGATTTCACCCCAAGCTGGAAACATCATCTCCCCTCCAGTCCCCACCAGTCAGAGACAGAGACTGCATACATGTGATACATGTGTGCCTCTGACTGCACATGGGATTATGCTGTACAGGTCTGTGCTTTTCTCCCTGTGTGCACACGGACTGGCGTGCACACATAGAGATGACAAGTCAACTCTTCGTAAATGCCCTATCAAACTAGGTGTCTCCACTAGGATCCAAGACAGGGAACAAACTAGGGTCCAGGACAGGGAACCTGGTTGCCATGCCAATGCTGCAACAACAGTGGCGGGCATGGCAATGACCAGGCAGCCCCCCCCCTTAGTGGTCATGCCTGGCCCGAGTAGGCCCCCATGTAGCGGCCTGAGGTCGGTCCTGCTGGTGGGAGTACCTTGCTGCTTATGCATATAAAACACAGTAATGTGTCTTGCACATGCAATGGTCCCAATAGCTTTGGTAGGCACCACTACCCAAGTTCCTTGTGCACATATTAAATCTGCTTTATAAAAAAGAATTAACGTAATAGTTGCAAAAAACCCTAAATGGCAATACATGATTTTATATATATTTTTTTTTTTAGAAATCGTCTTTATTGAGAACAAAAGGCATATATAAACACATACAGGGACGGTCGCGTCCAATGAAACGAGATGTTCTCTATTTTCAATAACATACAAACATGAGATCAATATCAAAACATGTGTACATTGCAAAAGTAGCACATATAAACATTCTAACTCTACACAAACAGATACCAACTTCCAACCATCTATTCACCACCCTTCTCCCCTTGCCACCCTTCAAAAAAGATTGGAAATGTGAACATAGGATATTGCACCTGCCAAG
>CM070040.1:46873413-46894850 GCA_036250615.1 Ptychadena robeensis
GAGAGCAGTCCCTATAAGCAAACACATGGAGATCTTTTCACACGGTACACACACAGCTCCCCCAGTCACACACAGGACTGGTTCAGGGTGAGCCACCTGACTGAACAGGTGAGGGGTTTATAGAGCCAAAAACCAACTCTAATTGTAACAGGACACAGCTGGTCTTACCCTGCCCCCAGGACTAGCAACTCCAGCTCCCTCTGGTGGTCAGATAGCAAGTACTCTGCATATTGGCGTACCTGGGACAATATATGCCAGACTGGATACATCCAGAGGATTTGACAGGCTTCCTGTCACAATGTATACACCTTTTTTGGCCATTATGAAAATCTCCTCTTTGGGTAGATCACTGTCCTGACTTCAGGGCATTACACATATGCCATGGGAAGGGGACCCAAAGAGTCTTTTCACCAAGGTGACGATGGGCCAGATGAAAAAGCTAAATGGGCCTGATCTGGCCCCCGGGCCATAGTTTGCACATGTCTGTCTAAAGTGATGTTTCACTTGACTATACCTATGCCTTAAATCTTCTGAAAGCAGCAAGATAGAAAACTCTTTAATTCCAAATGAAGCTGAGGATATTTAAATAATAGGTTGTTGTTTTTGATCATTATTTTCCTCCTTTCCCGTCATGCAGAAGTTGTGGCTAAAGTAAGCTTATATAATGTAGTATTAATATTGTGCAAACTGAGGTGACTTTATCCAAATTTAAAAGAGTACATTTTTACAGCAAAAATATTTGCTGTTAAAGCATGCACGTGTACTAGCCTACATACTGTTAATGTAAAGTTTGACTTTGCATACCATATGAAGGTATTGTGAACAAGGAAAAGCTCTGCTATTCTTTTGCAGTTAACTGACAGCCCAGACCATAAAGATTTCAGTGAAAGCAAGGTCACTAAGCATTCACAGGGAATTTCTGGTTAGGCTGAAACAAACTGTGATCGCAATGTATGCTGTTGGTGGCTTCGCTCAAACCCACTAACATTTAGTGGTACAGACAAAATATGAGTATGGAAATATGATGTAAGAAAAAGAAATGAAAACTATTTAAAAAAAATATGTCAACATTTCAAATAACTTTCTGGTCAGGGACTGATGCAAAGTTACAGAAGGAGAAAATTCGATATATTGAGAACACGCACAAAACTGCTATTGATGGAAGGCAGCACACGTCTCCCACGTTTGCTTAACAGTCACTAGGCTGTCTGCTGTGGAGTTAAAACGGAGGATATTTGCAAGTCAAGCAAAATAAAATCATCTATCCAGTCCCTTGGAGACAGATAATGGCGTGTGCTGCTTTGCCTTATTAATTCACATGTAGTTTTATCCTTCCAGCCAATCAAAACTTTTTGGGAGAAAGGAAAAGGACAAAATGATTTGGCAGCAAAATTGCCTTACCATGGCACGAGTGTGAGAACAAGACTGCAGGTCAGACTCCTTTTCCCGGGGTAAAATAAATAAGATTGCTTTCCTGTTAATTAGTAGAAGAGGCTTTGTGCAAGGTTGTTTTGTTCCTTTTTTTCTGGCAGCTCAGCTTGTACATTATAATTTGACTAGGCATTTCCTACATGTTTCCCCTGTTATGTAACATGAAACAAAGACTCGTTTTAGGGATGTGATAGCCTAGTGTTCTAGTCATTCAGGGTTCTGGTCTAAACAGAAACATTAACTTTCCATGTTATCCGTCTTTATCTCATGTAACACTAATGCATCAAAATAGCTCAAATCTGAGCTCCTCAGATGAGTACCAGGGGATGGTGTTTGGTGCCGCCTTCCTCACTGTCCTCTGCATCAGCTTCCTAGTAGTATATTCTGCTGCAGATGGACCTCCCTGTTCCTGATTAATCCTCAGATGATCTGTCTCCATCCACAGGTCACCAGCTGGCTTTGGCTCACATGTAACTCTTACAGTACAACACGTTTAAACCCCCAGATCTCATACCTCAGAAGTACAACCCTAAAATTTTCTGACTTAGTAACTAACCCCTGAGACCAAATGTCATCCTTTCATAGTCATATTCCAGCTGTAACATAGGGCTTTTCTCTTGTCAGATTTCACCCTTACATATGCCTACTCTGACTTTCATCCCACAGATCTCCAACACCCTTAGAAGTCCAATCTTTTTTTTTGGATTAGTAGTGCCTCCAAGTTGTCAGTACGCATTTGAGCTTTGTAACAATAATGCAGGTATGCATATCTATTTCTTGGACCCTTTTGAGGACCAGAGTACCACTTATGTGCACCCCTGTCTATGGCCACTATACCCACACAAACACACATATCTTGTATACCTCATGGTTTGAACCTAAGTTCATGAGTTCTTGTAAAGAAATTTTTTTTTTTAACATTTTGTTTGCACAACTCAATGTAATGGCTGTGCTTGTCAACTGAGCTTAATTTGCACTTTTGATCACTTATTAAACTGGAATGTTGCAGTAAGGTGGAATAATTGTAACATTTTGTATGCAAAAGGTATGAAGAGCATGATCATGTTTGCTTTATGTTTTATCCTACCGAAGGATGACTTGGTGGAGAGAAGCCCTCAAGCACGCAAGTTAAAAGATTGTGACCTAATGCCTGGCATACACACGCCGATAAGCGACCGATTTTTACGCTGACTGACGGGCGTGCGCACGCCGTTGGTCAGCGGCAAAATTGGCCGCTAATCGGCGTGTGCCCACATGGGGCGACAGATCCCTGTCGCCCCACTGCTCGGCCGGCCAGAGAACGGACATGCCGGATGTTCTCTGGCCGATGCAAGCCGATGCCATTAACTTCAATGAAAATCGGCGTCTTCATTGAAGCTAATGGCCGGCACACAAAGGGTGCCCGGCCGACTAAAGCAGCCCCAGAATGCATCACATTGCAACGTGATGACGTCATCACGTTTGCATTCTGGAGCTCATCTGAGCTAGTCTGTCTGCACCCGTCTGTGGGTGTATGGCAGACATAAATTAATAATACTTTTTTTTATCGTGTTACAAATGGTTTTTTGGTGCCACCTGAACTGGGGAGGTCATGACCACAGTCATCATGACATGCAGAGAAGGGCTTTCTAGCTCAGACAATTGCAACAGTAAGGACAGTTTCTTGTACAGTTCTTGATGACAACAAGACTCAAGCCAACCAATGGCTTCTCCAAATATGCACGGATGATAATGTTGACTTCTAACTAGAGACATGATTATCTCACAGTTCTAAATAGTATAACATGTGCCAGAGCATGTGAAGTCTACAGAGCAGCAAACCATATATAACATACCTTTTAATTAATTCATTATGATATATTATAGGGTTATATGCCATACAAATACATCATACCTACCACTTGCAACCCACATCTATTTACAGGCCAATAGAGCAGCCCATTGCTGAATGGATGCACGGTTACCTATCCCTCTCAGACTGGGTCTACACTTGGTAGCCCCAAAAACCTTGGGTGACAATACGTACATGTCGGCATGACGTGTCCATGGTGCCCGTCTACAAATTAATCCCCCCCCTGTCCAGAGTTACAGTACCATATATTCGGGGTGCCTTATTTTCAGCCTGGGGCAAAAATGTAAGGGTGCCCTATTTTCAGGGCATGCCTTATTTTTGGGGAAATAGGGTATGTCCTATACTTTTCATGAGCAAAACACACCCAAAATTACATCAAGAATGTTTTGCCCCCTAATGCGGATCATGACATGCCAAAAAAGACTGGCATGTCAAATCACGTACAGGAATGCAGGGAGCATCTGCACTATGATGAATAAAACGTAGTGTAGACCCAACATAAGGCCCCCCATACACCTTACAATCTTACCATACAATTTCTGTAAAATTACATTTTCTTCTACCAAATCCATGTAATATGAGGACATTTCCAAACCTTCTAATCACTATGTATTCTATCAGGTAGGACCTGGAACTACATAGTTGTTGGGAGATCTAAAGGAAATTGAATGGAGTGATCTAGAGGTGTATTGGGGGGGCTACTGGCTTTAGCCAGTAAGCCAATGCTGGATTTACTATAGATTATGCCACACACTTTGCATGAAATACTATAGATGTACCTGTTATTAAGATTGTATTTGTTAATATAAAAACTAGAAAAATATGACTTTTCCATGTAGCGTGGATCAAGCAACATTACATTTTAGTTCAGAGTCCGGTGAAGTAGGGCCGGACCCACCCCAAGAAATTTCCCCCTACCCAATGCTCTAACAAGACAGCCAATGGTTCTGCTGGAAATGATGTAATGAGCCCACTAAATGCAAGTCTGTGCTTGCTGCATCTTTAAATGAAAGAGGAAAAGGCCTTCTGATGCTCCAAAGCATGTATTCTGTTCTGTACATCTTTTCCATGCTTCTCAATTCCCCCAAAATTATGGCAAGAAAAATTGTGACACATTACAGAGCAAAATAAGGTCAGCCACCTCTCATTCGGCAGAGAAGATTGTTGGAAACACGGGGAGAGAGCAGAGAGTCTAAAGATTGGTACGAGCGTAGGAGAGTCTCAGGGGGAATCAACAACAAATCACCAGTAATGTAACTGCAGCACAACGTATGCTATACCATTTACAGGTTGGTCCTGGCGTACACCTACCTCTCCTGGGACAAACTGATCGCAGCCAATATCCTCTTATTCCTTCCTGAAAAGATCTCATTCAAAGAACTTCTAAATAAATATTTAACCGATTATCATGTCTGCTTGCATTACTTTAATGTACTAACCAAGCACTAAATAAAAACACAAACAACTTGCCCAGCTTATACTAAATCCTGCTGACAGCTCAGCTCTGGTATAAGACGTGCAGAGAAATCTCTCCAACTTTAAATGCTAGCCTTTTATCCTTTGATGTTAGTACATATAATGTATGTAAATTACAATTTGGGTCACAAGAACTGTGTCTACTTGCCTTCCTGAAAACATAAAGGTAAACTGGTGAGAATGTTTACTTTTTTCTCATTATAGTCTTGTAATTTCAACCATGTCAAGTGGTGGGCAATGAAAGAAAATAACTTGTAGGCCAATAAAATACAACAAAGCCCATTAATATAAAGCAAAAGGTTTTACAAGAATCTTGAAGCCCAAATCCAATCAAGTTAGATGCTCTGGCAGGCTTTAACTGCCATCTGTGCAAGGACAGGATGTGTCAGCAAATCTCCCCATATAGGACGCAGAAAAGAACTAAAACATATTTCGGCTGACTCTTAGGCTGGCCATACACGGGTCAATTCAGCATTCAATTCCCAGATTGATTGCCGTGCATGATTGTGGCGATCTTTTGAGAATCGAATGCTTCAACTGCTGGTGCAAGCGATCCAACTCTAAGAAGATGGCGATCAAACAGGGATCTGACATGTTGGCAAATCCCAGCTCGATCACCATCTAAAGTATTGGCCAGGGATCGGCCAAAGGAAATGCACATCTATTCGCCGAACAATTAGTTGCGTCACCATGTTGCGATTGATTGTTTGTTGATCACGCGGAAATCGACCCGTGTCAGCTTTAGTTGCTTTGATGAGACCTATACTATAACAAACTCACACTTAAGGTAGTGGGAATGTCAATGTCTCCTTTTAAGTCCATGCATTTAAACATATAAGAGATTTTTATACACACACACCCTGTGTTGGCATAGTTGCAAGATAACAGCGATAATCTTATTTGGCAAATCAAAAAAATGACAGCTGGCATCAGATTGAAATGGAAATTTAATAACACTAAATGCCAAAATATCTTGTGAAACTGTTATATATATTATGGTATTTATATATACCGGTAGAATATTCCCTTCAAATAATTTTCCATATATGTGAATCTACTAGTAGTCAAACAAATAGTTGGGGTAGTCTCATACGATTTATCAAACGGTACCTGTCCTTTAGTATTAGGACACAAAACATAATCCAGTTTGGTTTGTAGGCAGGGGGTGATCAGCTTTCCCTTCATCTTACATTCCAGCATTAGGGGGGGGGGGGGGGGTTCCATCTGCAAGTAATACTATAGATTTTTTATAATCACTATTACTGTGTTTCTGAAACAGATTTCTGCATGATAGTGGGTAGGGAGCCAATCCCATCTCCCGTTTTGGATTCATTGTTAAATGTTTAGCAGCAGAAACATAGAGCTATCTCTGACAAAGGAGCAATAAATCAGTCTTCCTAATCCTACCATCTGCAGCAATATAATGGAAGTAGGTGGTTACTGGAGTGCTGATTTTCCAACATATCTATAACAGGGTGGTAAATGTGTCACCTTTACATTGCTTGAATAAAACTTGGATAGGTTAGTATTTGCTCAATAATAACTTTCGCATTTCTGATAGGGCTTCTTTCAATTGCCTCGACATGTACAATATGTATATGAAATCAATTATGAACATTCAATAATTAAAGGCATCAAACCACCCATCAGGATTTACATGAAGACACAATTAGAAGGGTGAAGTCTCAATAATTTATCTCTCACAGTGTAGATTTGCAGTGACTCTTATAAAATTCATGGAATTAATAGTTAATGTGTTTTACAGCATGGATCTATGGATTTCACTGGGGAGGAGAGTGAATGGGAAACATTATCAAGCATAATTAGCATGCCATTTTCACTCCAAGAAAAATTATTAAATGTGTTTGTTTGGGTGGCTTATTTAATGGGGATGGCTTATTATCTGGCAAACACAGTAGTTATGAACTTGTTTTTAAATACATTTATGTCAATGTAGTCTGTTGTCTGCTTCTTTCTAATGGGCTCACTGATTTTATTTTCTATGTTCCATATTACTCCTAAGCATCCTAAAACTACGTTTCCACTAGTGTCAAACTCACGCTTTTGATGTGCACCTGCTTGTTTTCAGCATCATTGTGTGTCACATTGCTTCTTTTTCAACATTAATTATATGTTGCCCAACATTAGCACAACCTAATGCATCCATGAATATACATTCAACGCCTCATTAATGCAGCAGATGCATTTTTGGCTTGTTTATGAGGCATTTGTGACATGTTTGCATTTACTTTTGTTTACTTTTTCATAGGATTGAATTAGTCCATTTTTTTATCATGTTGGAGCCTACAGCTCCACTGAAGCCAAGGGAGACTTAAGCTAGCCATACACCCGTCATTTACATCTTAGATTCGATTGGCATGTGCGATTGAAATATAGACTAGTCAGTCAAACATTGATCAATTGTACCAGACACAGTGTGATCAGTTCAAAACAGATTCAAAACTGATTTCCTAAGCCCTGTGCGATCCATAGTACAATCGAATACAAAATCGTACAAAATACTAAGCAAACACATCAGATACTTGATTGATTGATTGAAATCCCAACTGAATCGAATTTATGTTAAATTTCTATACATTTTGGTCAATTAATTTATGTGAAAAGGAATCGATTTTCAAATGACAAACTTAAACAATTGATTTTTGAACAGAGAACAGAGAAATCGAACTGTGTATGGAGTTTGCAATAGTGGATGGTTCACAAATCAAATGTGGCCACCCTGGAAGAAAGCTCAATCAAACAGGGAGCCAACATGTAGGTAAATCCCTGTTTGATTGCCCCTACCTTGGAAATTATAGAATGGGAATCGATTGCGCAATCGGAAAATGCTCTAGCGCAGCGTGGTGATGTCATTACACTGCGCTCTAGGGTTCATTGATTGCACAGGTATCGACCCTTGTATGCCCACCTTAAAGAGTTTATTTTAACCTTGTATCAGACTTTGTGGGCTTCATTTACTTTGGGCTGCCACCAGGAACTGTTCATTTGAGAAAGAAGGGCACACATTGTTTGCTTTTTGTTTCCTGTTTATTTATTTACATTTACAAACAATGTGCTATTTAGTGATAGCAGTGCTGACATTGTCTACAAACACAGTTTAGGACTATGGAGGGCGCCCACGGGCGATCTGCCTGCAGGCTGAATCTCCTTTTATTGAATTTTTAACATTTTTGTCTTAGTATAAATCTATGTACAGTAAAGAAAACCTTCAGAGTCAGAGCCCATACACGTTTAGATTGTGACCCGATGACACGATGACATCATGCTAGCCCCATATCGAGCCGCAGCACTTCTGCAGCTGCCAACCCGTCCGATACTTTGGATGAGGACCCTCGATTGATCCCACTCGAATTTATAATATATTATAATTCTTATAATTTAATAGATCGATTTTAGCAAGCACAATCGAGCTCCATAATTGTGCACAGCACTCGATTGTGCTTGAATCTATTTAAAAATCGAGCCATGTATGTCCAGCTTTAGGATGCTTTTGAACATAAAATTTAAAATGAGTAAGTCCATTGTGAGGGGATACAAGCAGGCATTGGAGATTTCTACATTAACCTATTTAAAAAAAAAGCCCATAGCTTAAAATACCAAAATAAGGACATTAGACCAGAAATATCATGAAGCTGGGAGGTAGACTCTAACAAAAGACAAACTCTAAGAATAATGTTGGACCAGTAAAAGATATCGGGAGAATACACTATAACCACAAGGTAGAAGAAATATTAAAGGGAAATATTATTATATTATTATATAATTTTAATAATTATATATATAAGGATAGAGAAAGCCGCCAGATCAAGTGGTGGGACATGTGGAAAGAATGAAGGGGAAAAGGGATGAAAGGAAGGATATTCAACAAGGAAAAGGGGGAGGCAGCAATCAAGGTGGACAGAAGACAAAGCAGATCTAGCCATGAAGGGGGAAGAGCACCCCCCAAAAGATGGATGGAGGCAAAAGCCCACCCAAAGCTGTAAGGTTAGAAGGGTGACCATTGATACAAATGGTTATGCTCATGCAATCTCTCCTGATATGATTTAGATCTTTAATATCAATTTAAAATGCATCAATTGATCAATTCAAGTGATTTCTTTTGTAGAAATGGGTGAGAACTCCCTGTCAGGATGCCCATACTTTGGTCGATATCCGTTCAAGCAACGAATGATTGATCCTGGTGTGATTAGGACCCTGGTAACATTTACCAACATGTTTTCACGATCCATTCTCTAATGATCGTTCGCTGAACAATCAATGCGAACATGCACGCCAATCAATCGTTCGGGAATCGAAAGAAAAAACGGCCCGTGTATGGGTACCTTATGTACCTCAATGATGCCACTATATTGTCTAGTGATTGTTCACAAAGGGGTCAATTTATCAAACATTCACCCAACAATCCCCAAACGTCTTCCAACACTCACCTTTTGTATACAAATTAGTGGATATACTCAAGGTTCAACCAGTGAAAGTCACTCTCAATGACATTTGCCTAAGAAGCCTCATGCCTGGTGCCATCTACCGGGTTTCCCCCATAATAGGACAGCGTCTTATATTAGTTTTTGCCCCCAAAGATGCCCTATGTATTATTTTCAGGGGATGTCTTATTTTTCCATGAAGAAGAATATTGTGTTGTGGTATCAGGGTGGGGGGTCACTTAAAACAACACATGGGGATCAGAAAAATGGCCACAAAATGGCACAGGAGCCTCAGGGGGGGGGGGTTACCATTTTAGTAACCCCTGCTGATCCTCCTGTGTCATTTTGATTGTCACTTCTGATCTGCACTGTCACAGTACTGTATCTTCTGGGGTGCCTTATTTTTGGGGTGATGCCTTATATTTCAACGTGAGGTAAAAATGTAAGGGTGCCTTTTTTTCGGGGAAGCAGGGTAATATTGCTGCTTTGATACAGATTAGAAAACATTGTTTGCTTTTTGTCTCCTATGAATGTATTTACATTTATTATCAACGTGCCATTATCGCCATAGTAGTGCTGACAATGAATACAAACACAGTTTCAGGACTATGGAGAGCTCCCACGTGCAGCTCTCCCCGGAGGCTGACATTTTGTAGTTCTGATAAAGTCTCATGCTAGACCAGACGCATAAGCAGTTTACTTTAGAGCATCAGAGGCACGAGGCACTGCGAGCCTCCCTGTTTGCACTGGATTTCATGACACAGGGAGTATGAAATGACATACTTATACATACAGTCCTCAGAATCTGCCACTAATGACGTCACTTATAAGAAATGATGTCACGGAATCTGCTTCGGCACTTCTGTAGTACAATGCGCGATGCGCGCTCCCACACAGTGGTCCCCGGAGCCGGGCGCGCTCCCGCCTGTGCGCTCGTTCACCGACAATAACATGAGCTGCGGCGGGAGAAGCTTCAGTCAGAGGAAGAGAATAGCTGTGTGCTGCTTTACTGCCGACCAGAGGGGTCCCCAACACCCCACTGAGGGCAGGAGGAGAACCTTACACCCCACTAAGGACAGCCTGACACTGCACTGAGGACAACCTGTCACTGTGTGGAGGGGAGAAGAACCTGACCACCCTCAGAGGGCAAAAGGATATCTTGACACCCAGCTGAAGGAAAGAGGAGAATTTACACATTACTGAGGGCTGGAGGGTAGAATGATACTGCTCTCAGATCCTGACACCCCACTGAGTACAAGAGGAAAGAATGGTGTCCCACGGAGGATAGCAGAATAACCCAACACCTTACTAAGTGTAAGGGGAGAGTCAAAGCACCACCAAGGTGAAGAGGAAAGCTTCCAGACAAGGACCAGAAATCTCAGAGGACACAGTCTAACAACCCAGTAAAACTAGGAAGAAGGAATAAACACCCGAAAAGCTGTAAACTACACTACAAGAGGACTGTAAAGGACTACAGATTTTAAGAAGTTCACTAAAATATCATCTGTAACCCCAAAGTTACAAAGTGTTATGCACCCACAAAGCTGAAAGTAAGGACTGCTGCACTTCCGACAGCCCATCACAGCCAGGTCTGCATGCCAAAAGCCTTCCTACAGTCAAACATCTGGACTTATCACGCTGGTAGAAGTGTGAACGATAAGTGCATTTGGATCTGCACCCCTAAAGATGAATGCAAAAAGTTAAGAAAGTTAGCACAAGGCAGAGAAAAACCATAGGAGATTATAGACACGTTGACAAGTCTCCAAGAATTCACCTTGAATAAATCAGCACTCAAGACTCTCTTTATAATCCAGACAACGCTGCAATGCCTGAAAGAACACAGGTCAGCAAATGTCAATGCGGTTTTATGTGCACCCCGAAAACTTACTGAAGAGATGAACACCTCAAGAGCAGGTTGAGCGCCAGACAGTATCCTCATAGCTCTTTGCTGGGTGGTCTGTACCACAAAGACTAATTACAGGCAGCCGTGCACCTCAATATTTTATAAAAAGGACAACAGCACCCCAGGGTCTCTTAAGATGCTACGCCAACCTGCTGGAATCTAGAGTAACCCTGATGTCAGCCAAAGGCAGAGCAGGTCCATAGAACCCCGGTGGATGCCTGCAGGCACCCCAAAACCCTTCCCTATGCTGAACATCTCTTCAACAGTTCACTGAAAAGGTCATATAGTTGCTGAAGGCGAAATATCACTTCACTACACAGTTTGAATCCCACTACAGATGGGCTATCACCCCAGGATCTTACTATAATCAGAATTTTGTCGTCTATATATAGTAGAAGAATATATAGTAGATCACTGAAAGTTGGTGTAATCTGCGCTGCTCCTTACTCTGGGTACCATCCCATTTAGGACATCATCCCCACATCCTGCCTAATTCAGGTTAGCGTTTTCCATGTACCACTGTGCTTCTTCCAGGATGCACACTGCATCCCACATGTGACCGCTTCCATGTCTTGTTTATCAATTTAGACTCCAGAGACCAATTCTATTAAAGAGACTCTTTGAAGAGACGCTTCAAAAGAAAAGGGGGTAATCCCTCCTCCATTCTTCACGCCGGATTTGGACCACCAGAAGAAGCCTCATGGTCCAGAAGCAGGACCTCACCTAACCGCAAGAAGACTTCCACTATTTAAAGGTGAGAGAATGTTTATTTCCGCAAACCCTTATGAACCCTAAGTGGTTAAGTAATGAAATCTACCTACAATAAATTGCCTGTGTGCTTTATAAATGAATATTTTGTCTATTTTGGAACATCATTGGAAACTGGAGCCCCTAAATGTTTTGATACGCAGCTTCTGCTAGTAGCAAAATGTATGGGAGCATCATCGACAACAGTGGGGTAGTGTAAGAGCTGAGAATGTAATAATAATAAGCATATGGAGGCAACATATCTTTTCTACTTTATTATAAACTCACTGGTAGGTCACTGCTCCTTCTCTAGTAAATGAGTTTATATTGGAAAAAATGCTAGAAAAAAATCTGTAGATGAAGCAGATGACAGATCTGTGATAGAGCAGACGCTTTGTAAGTATCTCTTTACTTTGTGGGTGTATTCTGCATGTGCCCATTATTATTTCATCCATTGAGGGACAACATGACTATGATCGGTTAACAATCCCCTTGTTTATGCTGCTCAGGGTTGGACAGTCTCTTGGTAAAATCAGCCAGTCTATATAGAAAATAGGCAACTTTACAGAACCCACATACTTATTATGGATATAATCAAAGAGGAGGGTCAAAGGTTAAAAGAGATTTTCGATCTCTAAAAGCACATGGGCTGTCAACACTTCCCAAATTGCTGTCGACCTAACCCACAAACCTTTGACCTTAATTTTTTTTTGTCCCAAGGTCATCTTTTTTGCCATCCTTCATTCCTAAGCATGTACCTTACCTCTGTGTTGTCATATACATGACAACAAATTACACATATTAAAATTCTGTCTCATTTCTTTTTATCACACGATCATCATATTGAGTCTATATTCATATGTTCATCCATGCCCAGTTAATCTATAATTTTTTTATCTTTATGTTAAAATCATTTCCATGCTTGTCCTATAATAACTTGTTACATGTTGTCTCTGCACGTTGCTCTCCTGCAAAGGCTTAAACAATTCAGTGTAATATCATTTGTTTTTCATTTCATATTTGTCTTTTCATGAACCCCCCAAGGTGTAAGCTAGCTTGTAAGATGCAAATCTGTCATACATGTATGCGTGGATAGTCAATATTTATGCAGACAAGTGGCTCGTTTATTATTTGGATTGCGTTGGAGTGTCCTTCAAGCTTTTCGTCGTGATCTGCAGGAAATTTGTTGCGCTTCGCTCGCTGGAAGGGGCAGAGGGTTAAATGTTTTGGTGTCAATGTCTTGTATTTCATTCACAACAGAGTCGAGCATTTAAGAATTGCAAGCTTGACCCTGGCCATGATGGTACTTGTGGTTCGCCAATAGCTCTAGGTGGGTCATCTGTTGCAGGTAATATGTAATTTAATTGTTTTGGGGTGAAGATTGAAGTACATTTCACAAGCTGGAACGGAGTCTGCCACTTGAAGATAGATAATGCATTGGGACTGAGGTTGAACTAGGTCAATGTGGAGACTATTTTTGTTCTTTCCGTGAGTTTTGCCTTAATTGTGCTTGAAAAAAAGTGTTGTTGGCTTTTAATGCCATAAAGAAATTATGATCACTGAGTATATATACTTTTATGGCAGATAGCTGTAAAGGTAAAATGAGTATATATATATATATATATATATATATATATATATATGTTTATGCTCTTTGTTTATTGTAGCCTAGCCCAAGGGTTCCTCCGAATGTTACCAGAGGTTCTTTGAGCTGTAGTAAAACACTATTCATCTGATGTAGCCTGAATAATTCTAGACTCAAGACCCAAGACTTGGCTAATCTTTTCTATATGGGGGGCGTTGTTCCTACTCACTAACATTGGAAAAGACACGTTTTGCCAACGTCCTCTGATTCTTTTTGGCAGAAGTTCCAGAGGTGTCTCTGCTTATGGGTTCCTCTTTATATATATTTATGTCAGCTTACACCACTGACTTTTTCCAAAGATTATTATTGAACCTCTCTCATCCATCTTTGAAGCAGGGGAGCTTACACTCTTCCACTTTCAGCATTATTATGTATTTATTTATATAGCTTTGCCAGTACTGCAGAGAGGATGATTAATAACAATTACAATCTAATGTCCCTTCTTGAGGTACACACTACTTTTAAAACACGTTTATATTGTTTTAGTTGATACTACAGTGCATTTTTAGTAACACTAAGGCAGCCAAATATGGTTACCACATATACTCAAATATAAGCCGACCCGAACATAACCTGAGGTACCCAATTTTTGAAAGAAAATCTGGAAAAACTGAATGACTCGAGTATAAGCCTGGGGGGGAGCGGGGGGGATGCAACAGGCTCAGAAACACACAGCAAATGTGCTTTTGTTAGGAGATGTTGTTATTGAATTCATAATTACAAAGCACCTGAACATGAGATCATCACTAGAAGTGCTGGAGATGTAGAGAAGGGATGTGGGAACATTGTAAAGAAAAAAGTATTGTTCTAGCATATCAAGTTTTTGCACAAAAAAAGTAAAATTTTTACTTGATTTTGAACCTAATTTATGCAAAAACTACATACTGTATGCTAGAGCAATATTTTTTTTTTCAAATGTTTATACAACCCGTTTCTACATCTCCAGCAAATTTGGTGATGAGCATGTTTGGGGGCTTTGCAATTCACTCATAAAGTCCACCTACAAAAAACAGCGATTTTCATTTTTTGACCCGAATATAAGCCAAAAAATTCAGCTTATATTTGAGTATATATGGAAGATATGTCCACTTGATTTACCCAAAAATTGTCCTGTTAACATCAATCAATTGCTGCCCACCTGGTTCGATTGACCACAAGTGATCCATATCGAAAAGAAAATCTATTAAAAAGTGATCAGATATGTTAATAAATATTTGGCGATCGTTCAGGTATCTGCCGTTTTTTCTAGGTATTTCGAACCATTTGTATTGGACTGTACTATGGCACATGCGCATCAAACTCAGGAAAGGAATCAATTGGTTGTGACACTGTGTGGTGGTACAACGGATCGATGTTCGACTGAATATCAATCTTCAGTTGTACAAAACGGTTGAATCACAAAATAATTGACCCGTGTATGGCTACCTTCAGCCATTCACACAGTTTAGTTAATAGCAGCTTTAGACCAGAGGTAGTGCATACAAGGAAGCATGTTTACATAAAATGATGAAAACCTAAACTTATTTAAACTTCAATATATAGATGGGGAAATATGTGTTGGATTTAGTGTCTGCTTTATGGATTAATAATGTTTTAGTGGATGTGATGTATCAATAACTTTTTTATTACATTTCGAGGGGCCAAGTTGAATATCCCTTTTAATTAAAGATGCTGTTATTTGTCTGAGGTGTGCAGATACCATGGAGCAGGGAGTCCATTATATCTAAAACAGAGGAGAGAGTGGCCTGATCATATATAACGGTAAAGGTCAGAGAACGCTGCCATAAAACGCATCGTTGAGATTATTTACGTCCCTTTCACATGAATTATTCGTCATTCCGGGATCAGATAGCGCATGGAGGGTTAAGGTTACATGTTAGTCATTGACCTGACAGGTAAATAGCTCTGATGGCCTTCTTCAATCTATTTCCCAGGCAATGCACCTCCCTCCAGTTATGAGAACTGCTTTTCTTCCACTCTAAGCTTCTGTTGGGGTTTAAGGAGCAGTCCATTCAGGATGTGAAGAAAGTCAAATTTATGTTGGATGAAACCATCCCACAGAGTAGGTGTGCTAGAGGGGACAACTCAAAGTAATGTTGATATTATAGAGCCCAATGATTTATAGGGTTCGTATAGTTATCTAGTAGTTGATAAAACTGGCTGCAGTCCCTCTGAGGATCACTCAGAAAACTATGGACTATAACAAAAAGGAGACTGTGACATTCGCACTGTAGTAGTTGATTGAAAATGTAAATCTTGGCTACTCTTCACATATATGCATTTCAATTTAAAAGCAGAACTTCATATAATAGAGTTTCATGAGTTTCTTTTATTCTTATATAAAAATGTTAAAACAGCAGCAAGTGAAACTAGTCCAAAACAAGTATCACTCCCTTATCTGTGCTGTGGTCACTAATAACCAATAAGGAGCAACCACTGCACACTAATGATCCCCATACGTTTTAAGTTCGATATCTGAACAATCGATCACCATGCACATTTGCGATGATCAATTATTTGCGAATCGCAAGCGGCCACCCTTTCTACCATCGAACAAAGATTGATCAAACAGGGAAGCCAGCAAGCTACAAGGATTGGGACTGGTTATTGTAAAAAGACAGCAAGAAGCCTGTATTGGGTGGGTTTGGAGACTCTCATTTACTCTCAGACCACTTAATTCATGAGAAAATGGACTGAAGTGATGTGGTGCCAGGCTCAGGGGTCAGCAGTGAGCAGACGTGCCTTTATTGACTGGCAAATCATGTATTCATTGTGGACCAAAGATTCTACAAAGAATATGCCAAATTTATTATCACCTCTTTGGCTTCTTTTGGCATCAAGGATGTGTTCCTGTATGTCCCATATACAGGTAGCCAGAGATGGTACGATTCCCGTCCGAGTTGCCAATTACAGCATGATGAGCCAGTCACTTAGAGGATCAGTGGGCATGCTTTGTGTGCCGGACATTACTTTAGATGGGGAGGCGTACGTCGGTCGATCGGCAGCAAAATGGGGCAGGAATTGTACCGTTTATGGCTACCTTAACCAGCATATCGATAATTGGTGTGCAGTCATCCCCTGCATTATGAGCATGTTGGTCTTTCATGTTTACCTTATGTACTCCCAAAGGTGTTGGTTCAAGTACAATCCCTGCTGCACTCTTGTGAGATACTCAGACCTCCTGTTTCTGAAACAGTTGGCTAAGTTTTTGTCAAACGACGTCACCTTGGCTATACAGAATTGTCAGGGTTCCATTGGATTTTAAATCTTTAAAAATAATTGCTGGATCTGAATTATCATTTCAAGTTAAGGTTCTAGTTGTGGATGCAACAAGGATTCATATGTGAAAGCAAAGGGTTCCCTAGACTTGTGGGACCAGTATACCTAAATATATCCCTTTCTACCCTGAAATATCTTCCACACCAGATCCTCATTTCCTCTGAAATACAGTATGCCATTCCACTACCCAGGCCATTCCACTACCCAGGCTTATGTTCTGAAGGATTGGGTTTCTTCATATCTGGTCATTGCATACTAAGATTAGTCAGTGCTTCTTCAGCTTTCAGACATAAAGCACCAGACCTGTAGGACTGCCACCTGGTCTGCTGTCCAAAGTCTTGAACAGGAATCGATTGTGCAAGGTGGTGCGCATTGATTCACCATCCAGCCGACAAATGCTCGAGCGCAACGCAGGGACATCATCATGCTACACTCCAGCATTCATTGTTCGACCTGTGTATGTGGACCCTTAGGCCTCTTTTCATGCAAACATTGGTTGCAGGATTCTTTAGTTTTCTCTTAGGTAAAGCCCCCCATGCACCACATACAATTACCATGCAATTTCTGTACAATCATCTTTTCTTCTACCAAAACCATGTAATATGAGGACCTTTCTACACCTTCAAATCACTATGTATTCTATCAGGGAGGTCACTATACTACATAGTTGTTGGTAGATCTGATGGAAATTGTATGGAGGAATCTAAAGGTGTATGGGGGGCATTACAGTCAGTCTTCAGTTGTTGGAACAATTTAATGTTTGTTTTTTTGGTTTGATGTATCGACCACATCGAAAGACTTCTTGTGTTCAAATGACGGCAAATAACATAAAAAAAAACCCTTAAAAAATCCCATGCCTCTATATTTATGGTCTTTTGTTTATGGTTTTCTACAAAATTGAAATTGTGGTATGCTGGTAGAAATAAAAGTTTTTTCGTGGACCAGAATTTTTACTGCTAAAAATCTAACTCTACCCTGAAGGTAAAACACTTCATCCATCTCTCAGTTGACTCAATCTTATTCTACTGTTTTTAATGTTGTTTTTAGTGTTGACATCCTTTTAACTACCAAACACATGTCCAAGTACGTTTATTTTGTGTTGTACATATGCCGTTTCTAAAATATAAGGAAAAGATTTAGATTAATACAGCCAAAGTAGGGTTTACTTTCTAATCAAGGCAATTGCAGAGGTGACTTTTTGGCAGTACATAATCTAGACGCAGGGGTTGGTGAGTGGGCATAGTTCTTGACCAGAAAAATAAGTTTATTTGGAGCATCCATAAAGGTCAGGCTTCTAGTCAAACGGCGTTCTTAATTAACGAGTCAGGTTCCAAAAGGGAAATCACAGCAAATGTGTAATCTAACATAATGTGGCTAATTACCTCTGTAAATTTCCAGTAATCAGCATCCTTCAAGGTTAAGCGCGTATTTCAACTTGCAGTTAAGGCAATCCCTATCGTGATCCTTGTTTTTTTTTATAATTTAATTATAATCAAGCCTTGCAGCATGTGGTTTTTAAGGAATTGCCTATTCTGAGAGTACCTTATCTCCTAGTGTTTATATTTTCTCCCATATGTTGACAGACTGGCATTTCAAGTAAAAAATTATTTGCGTTGAGTTATTAGATCAGACCAGCGCTGATATCCCAAATACACTCCTCTGTTATGTTACCTCTCATTCCTCCAGAAGGATATATGTTTGGACAGACCAGACAGAGGAGGCCACTTTTAAAAATGACAAATAACAGAGACAAGTTATTATAGAATTCCCTGTAGGCTGGAGACATTATAGGATATAGAGAATAATGAGATGTTTATCGAAATCCAAAGAGATGGTAGAAAACTTTGGACCTGGGCCTTTATAAATTGACCATACGCAGGGCAGTTTCCCCTCATTATTCTATAAAATCAAATAGCATATTGTAGGTTTCAGGGGGTAGTCATTAGGCCTTTAAGGGTTCTGTGTATATTGGGAAGAGTTAATAATTTTTTCCCCATAAGGAGCTAGATAAGGGGTAATTTACTGTTTGCATCACTGGTCTTTTAACCTTAAACATCCTGGCAACTGATCCCGTTGTTATTATTGTAGAATAAAAAAGAAAAAGATCAAACGCCAAAGCAAATGCCCATTGGCATTTGATCTCTTTTCTTTTTTATTACCGTATATTGGGAAGAGGTCACAAGAATATTTCTAATTACTATATCTTTGTGGGCCCTGTGTATATTTTTCTCTTGTAGTTAACCGTGTATATATCTCACTTATATTTAAATTGATGTCAATGTAGAACAAGTATAAAAGTGTATAAATATATATATATAGTATATATAGTCAGGATGGAGAATTTTGGGTTTTGATGTTTCATTTTGATGGAGCCAATTACTTTAGCTGTCTAGGCTTTTGAAAAACATCAGGGAGCTTAACACACTCGGAGGGTGAAATAGCAGCCTGGTGGAGCAAGCTTCATTCCTTGGAATTACAGTAAAATTACCCCCCACTGATGTCCGGCTGAAAATAGCTGTCAGGAAGCGCAGAGGCAATATGCCTCTAAATAAGCGTCAGTTAGCTACTGGATGGCACACTTCCCTCTAGCATATGGGGGGAAAAGGGACTCATTAGCTTTGAGGAGGTGTAGACGCAGCTTGGCGAACCTCCAGATAAACGCCACAGCAAGTGAGAAGAAGCAGGTCTTGTCATATTTATGCTCCAGTGCCCTGTATAGTGTGATACTGCAGGGGCGTGAGCAGCAAAAAATTATTTAGAAATAATGATCCTTTTTGCGCAGAGCTCATATTTGTTTGCAGACATAACTGCAGGGTACCATTCGGATATCTAGTGTAATCTAGTGACCTGGGAACCCTTGCTTGTAATACATGAGAGGAATTCCCAAACACACATAAGTTACTAGTAAATGTAGGAAATAAATAAAAAGCCAACAGAGCCATAAGTCATGACATGCCATGGCAGCAAATGTTTCGCATGCTGCGTAAAGTGCATTTTCCTCAGAAAAACAGTGTATAGTGATTGAATAGTATGTATAGCCTAGGTGCCCAACCTGTGGCCCGGGGGCCACATGCGGCCCTTTGGGTGTTGGTCACCGCCTCCCCTTGGTCCTCCACATGCGGCCCCCAAAACCTAACTGTTAATACATAGGGCATAGCAACTCACCTGTGAAGTGGTCACACCCTGACCCAGCTTTCCTAATCAACTTTAGCGGTCCTACATCAGTAAAATTGGCAATGCAGGTCTGTCGGGTTTTGACTGCCTGTCGGGATCTGGTCCACCGCCTGCTGAGATATGTCGACGGGGGAGGGCCTGGATGGATGTTATGTGTGGCCCTTTAGTGATTCCGAGGGCCGCATTTGTGGCACTCCATATAAACTCAGTTGCCCACCACTGATGTATAGTATAGTGATTGTATAGTGTGTATAGCATAGTGATTACAAAATTTAATTGGGGAAAGAGAAAATTATAAGGAAGCAGAGAAAATGATAGGCTGCTCAGCTAAAATGATTTTAGTTTCTTTAGCTTAGCAACTAAAACCTGTAAGTGTGAGAGGAAACAGAAAACTACTGTTAGAATGGGTGTAGCAATAGCCAAATTACCAAAGATTCAGCCAATCAGCTGCAGGAACATCAAAGGTTTAAAGGAAGGCTGTCCAGTCCAGGGGCCAAATGTGGCCCGTTTTCAGGTTTCCACAAGCCTGCAGTCTCAAACATAAATTCAAGGTTATAGAGGCGATCTGCGCTAGTGTGCGTGACATCAATCTCCCTTAAGGGGAGCAGTGCATTTAGTGTGAAAGGGCCCCGAATATTAATCGTTCAAAGAATGTCAGTCTGAATGGCCAGCTCCAGCACATTTTCACCTCATCAAACCTAACCCTCTTTGTAAAAAGTTTGGACACCTCTGGTGTAACGTAACTTGTGAGCACAGAAGACCAAGCCAAGATATCGGCAAGAAGCCTCCTTAAAGTCCTATTGTTAAAATATGACATTCTGAAGAGCTTACAATTACCCCATGAACACACTGACGCAGAGTGCAAAAAAGATGAAATGAAGATTTGTGGGTGACCAAATTGTTAGAATAGGATTGTATACAAAGATATATCGTTGCTAATTAAGGAAAGCCATTCAGACAACTTAGGAGAGAAAGGCCTTTTTAAGGTAATCCGCTTTATAATCTAGAAAAACACAATGTACAAAAATGTCTCACGGGCAGATGATATTGACAAATTTGAAAACAGACCAAGCAATCAGTAATATTAGGGAAGACCAGGATTAGATGTAGAGACATTTTTCCAGAAGGTATGGCTATAGCAAGCCATAGATGTTATGATTTAGCCGGAATTTTTGCACGATCAATTGGTGTTTGCGGGGACCTGTGGGAATCGAAGCTGCCAACATGGAGTAATCAATCCTGATCGTTAAAAGAAAAAAAAAAACGATCGAACAGGGAACGGACATGTCTGTCTTTCCTGGTTGATCGCAATTACTTTGAGTGGGGACCAGGATCTCCATCCAAAGTATTGAATGGGAATAAATGTGCACAGTGGTGTATACCGATTCACAGTTCGTTCATGCTCAGCGTGATGATGTCATCACTTGCCGCCAGGGTGGATTTGATTTAAATCAAACCGATTTAAATCATGATTTAAATCACAATTTA
>CM070040.1:46934743-46946455 GCA_036250615.1 Ptychadena robeensis
TACTGTAACTCTAGATAGGGAGGTCACAGGAGGATAAGAAGGGGTTACTAAAATGGTAATACCCCCTCCGAGTCTCCTGTGCCATTTTGATTCCCCGCTCTGATCCCCCCTGTGTCATTTTAAGTGATACCCCAGTGTCGTATTCTTCTTCATGGAAAAATAAGACATCCCCCGAAAATAAGACGTAGGGCATCTTTGAGAGCAAAAAATGTATATAAGACACTGTCTTATTTTCGGGGAAACACAGTAGTACACACATCCTTGAGAGGTAGGGCATTGTTATAACTAAGAGTGGAAGCTCTGAATCTTATGTCCATATCAGATTGTTAGGGGATTTTCTAACAACTTATAGGACACTCTATCTAAAGGCTTCTTACATACATACATAACTGGATACCATGTCCTTTTATTATTGATCAGACTTCTTTTTTCTACATGGGTGCTGAGATTATATTACTGAAGTCTAAAAGCATTGTGAATCTGGTGACTTTTAGCACTTTGCTATATAGTTAAGGGTAGTCTGCAGTCTTTTAATGTTTCAAACGCCATCAGCGTGTTGTAAATGTCATTAGCATGTGTGTTTCCAAAATCATGTTTGAATGTATGGCTTGTAATTGCATGTAAGTGGTGAGGACCTTATCGGCTCATGCAGATATTGCATATCTTAAATTTTCAGAAAACTCTGTAAAGGCCCCCATACACGGGTCGGATTCCGGCCGGATTCCGGGCCGATCGATTCCGGGCGCGTGCACGCGAAACGATCGTGCCGGAATCATGTGCAGCCCACCTTGTCCGATCGATCACGTCCGATTGATCGGGGGCTCAGAATCGGATCCGACAGAGAACCAACATGTTGTTCTTTTTGATCCGATTCTGCACAGATCAGGGGGAGTTGCCATTTGTGAGGTGGACAATCGGACACGGAATCGTCCCGGAATCCGTTGGACAAGGTGGTATGCAGCGATCGGATACTCTTAATTGGCCGATCGATCACACCTGCGATTCCAGCCAGAATCGCCGGAATCGATCGGATAGGTGATCGAGCGGCCATGGAATCCGACTGTGTATGGCTAGCTTAAGATTGTATAGTTGCTTTACCTTTCCCGTTTTGCAATTCTCTCTGCTTGCCTGAAAATAGGAGAGTTTCCAATTCTAACTGATTTTGCAATCATTGGTTGTTTGGAATATGTTTCCGATTGATAGGAAAGTGTTTTGCTGGTGTTACTATATAGTCAGCATTTTGATTCTGAGGCAGAAAGTGCCCATGGGGGAATTTGAACCTAAAACTACCATAATAAGTGCTGTATAACCAACTTGGTAGACGCAGAGGGACAGGACAGGCAAAAGGCTACTGTTGACTTAGCACAGAAGTTGATGGCACTGGAGCAGCTATCATGCTTGGTGCAGACATATCCGTCTGAAGGCTTTCTGCCTTATGTTGCATTATTTTTGGGCAGCATTATGAGAAGTAGCAGAGGAAGTGTATGGATAGAGGAGCCTTAGGGCCTATAATGTTATGTAATGCTCTAAATGGCTACCATATGGAGCAGCAAGCAGAGCTTGAGGAAAGTGGGTCAGAAGTGTAGCTAGAAAAGCTTTTCTGATGGGTCAGTTTAGTCTCTTTTGAGACAGCTTAAAAGAAATTACAGTACTTGCAGCAGCTTTTTTTTGCATTCTTAATTAAAACAATTGTCCAACTTTTTTAAAAGAACAGAAAAAATTGTATCAGTAAAAAGTACAGATTCAAACAAGCAATCTAATAGTTTGTAGAGGATATGAAATCTCTGGGGACTTTCAACATGTCCATGTTGCACCGACGATCCAACCTGGAAGATGCACATTAAAGCAAAAGTCTGACACACATTTGAGTGGAAAGAAAAACACGTTATAGATTATAAATCTGGCCATACACGTATAGATGGCTGCTCGATCGATGGCTGCTTTTGACCGCCAGATGTGGCTCTTGGGCCTGACTTTGACACTAGATAGTAAAAATTTAAGTAAGCAATGGTACGAGGAGTCATAAAATGACTTTGTTTATGACATAACCTGGCCTGTAATTTGTATTTGAGGACATGTATGTATATCCTGTATAAGTTCTACATATCATTGTGTAACATGCACTTTATTTGGATTGGGAAACAATAAACTATTGTAGAAAAATATTTTTTTTAACATGGGGATTTTAAGGAAGTGTAGATATGGCCTTAGGCCTAGACTCCACTGGGTGTCCTGGATGGCGCAGGTGTGATTTGCCCTGGTTTAGGCTGCGTTAATAGCCGAGTTTACATTGTAAGCATTACTGGATCTTCAATGGACGAGTCCTGTGTCATACACACAACTTGGCACGTTGCTAGCTATTACTCGCCTGAGCATACAAGCACATCCTAGCCCATAGAAAACTATGGCCAGCATCTTCATGTAGCTCCTTCACCCAAAGTAAACTATGGGCAAAATTTTTATGCATTGGAATTTCAACCTTCTTTCTGTTTCTAAATTAATGTTTATCTGCCATGTCCGCGTAAAGAGCTCCAACGGTTGTGACAGTAAACCTTCTATAAGGTTATGTTCCCACATTGCGATTGACTAGGCGCGATTGCTCACGCGATTGGGCATGATTGACCAGGCGATCTTCACCCGCGATTATTGAAAAAAATAAAGTGCCCCCATTATAAAAAAAAAATTGCGTCCACTCATGTCTATGGGCATGATCAGAACAAAAAAATTGCGACCGTCCGAGATCAGAATGCAGGGAGCCGGGATTCTGATGGCAGGTCCAATCGCGGCCACATGTGATCGCAGCCATCAGTTGAGTGGGTACAAGCCCATTTAACTGAATGGATGCGATCAACGGAGATTACCGCGTGCGAATAAAATCACGAGCGTAAGGCGATTGATCACCTTAGACAGACTTGCTGTTAAGAGATGAAATAGATGACCACCATCTTTGAATATGGTGTTTTTCTTGGAAAAACTTCCCCTGTTTTCAGCAAACCTCAACATGGTTGATATATGTTCATTTCTGGTCCAGTAAAGTGTTAATTTCCTCCTGGCAGAGGTGATATAGAGGCTGTTAGAGGTAAGTTACGGTACCGAAGAGGGGAATGTAAAAAGGATGTGCTCCTTGAGGCATGGAAAATACGACAAGAGGGAGCGTGAAGCGCCGGAGAAGCAGAGCAAATTCTGGATGGGAGCTGGAGAGACGAGTGTGAAGTTTACTCTCAGGACTTTCTCCGCTTGTAATAAAGCTTTTAAACTATTCCTAGTCCAGGGGGAAGAATTAAGAATTCAGCAGGATTCTTGGCAAGCTGTTCAATCACATACGCCATCCTTTATATCCCCTTCACTATTTGGTAGATGAACCCACATTCCAAGCTGCGTCCATTTTTAATAAGCTAATCCTAGTTATATAGCCCCCCACTCATGTTTAGATTTGCTGCCGATCACCCAGCAGACCGGCCGTGCGTGATGACATCATCGCCCTGCCGATGACATTCTCGTCCTGCCGAGAATCGCTCAGGCACCCTTTGTGTGCCGGCACTTACTTTGGCTAAGGACATCTGACAAAATTGCTGGCCAACCATTAATGGGTACCATCAGGGGTTTCACTTGAATTGCAGGACTGCTTGTAGTACATTGCATGTGATGACATGATAATGAATAGATACCTAAAGAGTAGTGGCTTTAGGGACTGGTTGCTCAAAAGAAGGCATGTGGGTACAAGGCATGTAAAATATCTTATTAATGGTAGTAAAGTAAATGTATTCATACCGCTCCAAGCTGTAATCTATAAAGAAAATCAGAAATCTGCATCTGTTGAATAAAATGACATTCTTGATCAATATTTTATCAATACATTCATCATGCCTGCACTTTGATTTATACTTACCTGGGAGCTCTCTCAATGATAACTTCTTACAGTAAGCGATCACGTTGTTGGTGGTTGTAATGAAGCGCCCCCTGTTTTTGTATGTGTCAATGGGTACAGTGTAGTAATCCAAATAAACTGTTGGTGTTTACCTAGTTCTACACTTAGCCAGAGAAATATTTACATCTCAGTAAGAAGAACAAAATCATTTTCCTTCATTTGTTCCCTGATGGATGCCCAGGGTTGTATGAACAGAGCGCTTTATGTTACCAGTGAGATACCAGAGATATGTTGTTATTAGAATTTGTTAATTACTGATTACTGTAGAGGTTCTTTTTATTGTCTGAACATGATCACTCTTCTAATGTGTATAAAATTTTTTTTATAGAAGAATCACTTGAGATAGCAATCTTCAATTTCCATTCCTACTAATATATAAATATACCCTGATGATAAGGCACTGTCTTGTCTTTTTCTTATCACTCTGTGCCAATTATTGTCCCCTTTGATCACTCTGTGCCAATCATTGTCCCCTTCTGATCACTCTGTGCCAATCATTGTCCCCTTCTGATCACTCTGTGCTATTCATTGTCCCCTTCTGATTACTCTGTGCCAATCATTGTCCCCTTCTGGTCACTCTGTGCCATTCATTGTCCCCTTCTGATCACTCTGTGCTATACATTGTCCCCTTCTGATGACTCTGTGCCATTCATTGTCACCTTCTGATCACTCTGTGCTATTCATTGTCCCCTTCTGATCACTCTGTGCCAATTATTGTCGCCTTCACTATTGTCGCCTTTTTTGGGTTCTATCGGCCGGGTAACAGACTCGGTTACGGCAGGGATCAGCAGCTTGCTGGTCCTTCCTGGTGCGGAGGCGCGTGGGCGTGCGTAGGCCTTTGTAGTCACTTACTGCCCTGCTCTGCACTGCAGCCAGCCCTGATGGAGTCACACGGAGGCACACAGTTAGCCATTGTACCACCCAAATAGGAGATTCGGGCAGGGTCAGGTATTGGTGGGTGTTTATTTGCAGGGGGATGGCTTATTTTAACGTTGTGGGCAAAAATATGGGGGTGGGTTATTTGATGGATATGGCTTATCATAGGGGAAAAAGGCTAATTACCTGGGAGTAATATTGACTTCAGTGTCCCGGCATTATCACAGTGGAAAAGGCCACATGTGCCAAAGATGTGTCTGTTGAGGTTAAAGTAATGGGAATGCTGGTAAGACAAGTATAATGGAGCCAGGGAATGAGTGGATGGAATTTGCATATAAGCAGTCACTTTGCCCTATGTAGGGAGGATCACAGCATCTTCTTTAGGGTAAATGGGTGACCTTAATGCACTTGAGTGAGAGTGTTAAAGCGGACCTACCACCTCCGCTACTGCCTTCTTTTATCAGATCGGAGGTCAAATGTAAAAAATAAATACTTAGCCACCTTAGCTCCACCTCCTCCATGGCCCCAAGGGACATGGGAAATCAGACGTCACTTCTGACATCTCCTTTCCCAAGCCCACGTGTGCCCGCATCCAGCAGCATCTAAATCAGGTAATGTGGAGGGGAGCAGCATTACCCGATTCAGATCCGGATTGGTGGACTCTTGGCGGTCCTGGAGGACCGAACACCCCAGGCATGGCAGTGCGGGTGCGAGCAGCCAGGAAAGGGGAGTCTTTTTTTTATTGGTCGCTGTCCCTGGACGAAGACGCGATGTAGGTGGTGATTAATGTGTTTTATGTTGAAATTCGCGTTAGGGCTCCACTGCTGCACGCAAAAAATATAAGCAAAAATGGATGTTGAGTTGAGGCAAAGGTTACCAAAACGCAGAGTGAGAATTGGGTTTTCTGGCCATTGCAGGAAAGAAATGTAATACCCCCTTCATGTCTTGTAACTGTATAAAACGGATTCTAAATCCAACTTGTAAAAGCACAAGTAACATCTGCCACTGATAAATAAATGTATCTATGTGGAGTTTGGGTCGGATCAGGAAGGATCATCTCACAAGCTGGGCTTCGTTCTGTGACACGGTGAATTACTAGCATGAAGTGACGGGATATGCTTCACAGATGTGGCTGCTGGTGGGAATACGATTTATACTTCAATAGCTATGTGGGGAGGGGGAGGGATAAAAGGAAGTTTTAATTCATGCGGCCTCTGCTTATGTGTTCATGAACTCCGTCTCTACACACAGCAAATATACTCGGCTTTAATGGTTGTTTTTTTCCACAGTTAAAAAAAAACAAGGTCATTCTAAGAGAATGAATAAATAAAAAATAAATACACTGTGTATTAAAAATGTACAATCTGAGAATTTAGTAAAAGGAAACATTCAGTCAAGTGAATATATGTTCACAAAGTGCACTTTGCAAGTCGATATTATGAGCACATGAAAGTTTACTAATTGCAAGGGGATTTAGAACCTGATATACTCACTGGTACTTACTGTCTCTGCCATAGAAATGGGCATGTGGTATTATGACTGCATATTTGTTCTGGTTACAGGGACTCTTAATGGATCATACAGCCAAGTAGTCAGAAAAATTATTCTGCATTTCCATGTATTTATCATATGGCGGTGTAACCAAGGGGTCCTCAAACTACAGCCCCCTGGACACCCTACATCTAAACTGCAGTCATGACAAGGAACTGAGAACCAATATGCAGGAAGGCAGTGGCAGCAAAGATAAATCTGTCAAGTGCTGCACCTGTCAATCAACTGCTGGGCTCTCCACCCCCTCTACTCCCCTCTGACTGAGGCAGCCGATCTCTTGTGCTGCTCTCTTATGGTATGTAGGCAAGTGGTTTGGGCAGCTAGGGGAGGGGATTGGTGATGTTATGTGTGTATATTGTTTATGTTTAGTGGTGTGTGTCTGTGTTTTCTGTTATTAACCTCCCAGGTGGTATGCCCAAACTCAGTACAGTCGTCCCCGAGGGTGGGGGTGGCGGCGCCATAGACCTCCATGTTAATGTAGGGGGCGTTGCTTTTCCCCGCACACGTCGCTAGCGTCTAATTGACACTGGCGTTGGGTTAATAGCTGGGTAGAGGGTGGGGAATCACACCAGAGTGCAGTGTACTCTGCTGTGATCACCCGTATAGCGGCTTTTCGCACTACATAAAATGCCATAACGCTAGGAAGGTTAATAGATAATAGTAGGGTCCTTTCCCACATAGGAGTTAATGTTGGTTAAAATATATTTTTTTATTAAAAGGTAATTTTTTTTGTTTTAAAACTATAGCCCAGCCCCCCAACAGTCTCAGGGAATGTGAACTGCTTCCCTCTTTTAAAAGTTTGAGGACCTCTGGTGTAGTAACCCATCGTTTTTCCCCTGCTTTCTCAGTGTTTACCAGCAGGGGGAGACAGTGATCTGCTCCGTGGTCTAATTCTGATTTGCATTGGGATTGTTCTTTTGTTCTGATTTCATTGTAGTCTAGACGTGTAATAGTTTAATAGACAGCCGACAGCAATTTACAAATAAAAATAATACTTCAAATAAGTATTTGTAAATAATACAAATAAGACTTCCTCCTCTGCATAATTAGTGGGGTATTCCTGGATCACTATGTCATTGATGATTCCCACGGATGGAGATGACATTTCTAGAAGGAAGGTCACCCAGTCATAATTACTGTAACTTGGTTCACGTTTTCCATTTTTGGTGCAAAATTCATAGCTGTTCAGGTGCAATCCAGCAGCATGTGGACACTTAAAATGTGTATAAAGCCGTATACAACCAAATTGAGGAACTAATCAGGCATATGGTCCGATAAGCGGAGTGCCTGCGTAAAGTACTTCAGAACTGTGGCAATGATGGAAGGATTGTTAGTGATAGCTGTTCCTTTTTGATCAGTCCAGTCTGGCAGTGATGAATGTAATGATCATCGTCTCCAACCCAAAGGCCTCTTTTCCTGTATCACTAACCTGTATATCAGGATGTGCTGTCACCAGGGAGTTGCACCGTTTTCCATTTTGCTCTATATCAGGGTTTCCTGCAGCGTCTGCTGTCACTTTGTGTCTCTCTGATGGCTGTGATCAGTATTAGGTCAGTGTTGCAAGTCTCAGCATGTGGCTATGTCACCTTCTCTGTTCAACGCCGATCAGAATTTATAATACAGGCTTTACATGTGTGGGTCAGGGAGAAGTAGGTAGTGTTTGCTACAACTGGCTTTTCTTAGGTTATAAAACAAAAGAATATTATTATATTATTTTTAAAAGGTTTCACATGCACAACATAAGCAGGCTATATTATTTTGTCTCTTATTCTTATTCTTGGATATTGACAGGGAAAACAGTAAAGAAGACAGATTGATACAATTAAAAGAAGAATATAACGGGATTTATGCATTCTCACCCTTTCAAACACAAAAGTATATGATACAAGTATACAAGATATGCACTGTGTGACATGGCTCCAATTTGCCCACTTTCTTCTATAATCAACTACTTGTCTACATCTAAGACCCAAATTAGTTTTGTTTGGTAATACACGCCCATTTCCAAAAGCCCTTACCTCTAAGCCCTAGGTGCCCAACCGGCGGCCCAGGGGCAGTCTTTGGCAGCCCCCCTCGGTCCTCCACTTGCCGCCCCCAAAACTATTAATGCATAACGCACATGAACTCACCTTTCTGAGCAAGTTCCTCTCCTCCTGCAGTGTTGGCGGGGATCAGCAGACTGGTGAGTGCCTATGCTCCCACTACTCCACCAATGAATGGGGGGGGGGTGTATATTGCGGCACATAACCTGAGAATAGGGTCTTTGATGATATCTATGAGGCACATAACCTGAGAATAGGGGCATTGATGATATCTATGGGGCACATAACCTTTGAGGATATAAAAGACACTAAATAGTGTTCATTACCATACTACAGTGTTCCCTAATGCTCCCTAATGCTTGAAGTATAATTTTGAATGACTTGTGGCCCTCCATATCAACTCAGTTGTCCACCACTGCTCTAAGCTCCGGCGACAAACCAACTGAACCCAACCAAATTCTGGGCTGAAAAGACAAATGAGCTTATCTGTAACAATATATGCCCCCTGGCATTCACCAACATTGGTCCCTTACCACGTCAGGGTAATGCAGAGCACCACCAATGCTCAGCGTGCACTAGTATGGTCTTCATTGCACTCCGTACTTTCAGAGCTGGAAGTTGCCAGGCTGTCTACACACCTTGAAACATTGCTGTATTTTCCAGAAAATTTGTATTCTCATTGGCAGAAAAGTGTGTAAGGGACAGAACAGTTCATCAAGAACTATTACAGAATGGCCTTTACATCAAAGGACTTTCATCAATGTAGCCAATTTGCATTTTTTGCTTGTCTCACTAAAACAATTAATCATTTTTAACAGCAGAACCGATCTCCAATATCAGACTTTGTGTTGGTGGAACATATAGGTTTATAGTATGACACGTTGGAGCTGAGGACAAGATGTATAACCAGCACAATTATGCAGCACAGGTGCTATACCTGGTACCACCTGCTGGTGGCACTCTCTCTGGGTAATTTCCTTGGTCACCAGCAGGTGGCAGCCTGCAAGTGTGGGCTGGGTACTCCTGCCTCCTTAGTACAAGACAAGTACCTCCCACACATGACCTGAGCATTGTTCCTGTTCTTGAATCTGTTCTGGAACCTGAACCTTGTATCCTGTATCCTGTAAGCCTTCTCCTTCCACATTAGACCTCATTGCACTGCGCCGTGTCTGCTTACCTCAGTGTTTGCTGCCACTCTGGTGACCCCTCTGTCCTGGTCCCTGACAGTTACCATACCCCTTCTCCTGGATCTGATCCTCAGTCAGTAGAAGAAGTGCTGTCTTTTTTTCAGGTCTGCTGAAATTACACTTTAGCCGGTCATATACACAGCGATCTCTGCAAGATCCTAGAACAACCAATAGCAGAGAATCGGAGAGCTTCCGGAGAGATCCTTTGTGTGCTGATCAGGGTCCCCATCCAAAATAATGTGTTCACCCAGAGAAAAATGGACATGCCGATTTTGGGTCACATGGATCCATGTTACTCCATGTGGGCACCTTTTTCTTCCCTTATGGCAACCAGATATAAAGACGTTGGCTATTATGGAGGCTTCGTTATCAGGTTTCCAGTCAGTTCTCTTATTCGTAATTAAAATGTTTCACCTCTGACCTTTTATTTCATGAGGTCAAGGGTTTATTTGAAGTGTAAATTCTCTTGGGTGATTGTTTGTGGAATATCATTCTTTCCCAGAAATATATTATCTCTGCTAATATCATTAAAGCAGAGCACTTAGTTATGTTAGAAGTCCTTTCTATTAAATTCATAAATGTTGAATATTTTGGAGTGTCAGAAGAAATAACTCATTGTGAAATTTTGATGTTAGCCCAATGCCCATGGTTATTGTCCTGGCTTCTGAATACCGGTCTGCTATTGGTGTAATATATATATATATATATATATTTATTCTAACTCAGTATGTTCACCGAATATCACTCTAAACTTCTCTCAAAAATGTAATGTGACATTGTGCCTTCCCCATCAGAAGCTTTTGCTTTTAACTCCAAATGTGGAGGTTAGCCAAATGTGATGAGGTTTCTTGGACCGAATGCTGAGTCTTTACACCCTAAACACCCTCCAAAGCCTAGAATAGGGGTTTTACTTGGTCCTGGTAAAGTGGGGAGTGAAGAGACTGACAATATGATGGTTTTGGGGCAATTTAATGTGTTTCATCTAAATCCAAATAAATCGGATTTCAACAAGCATGTTACTAGTAGTGATGAATGTTATTATAGTAATAAAGGAACAATCACTAGAAAATGGAGAAAGACAATTTCCCCTGTAGACACTACAGAGGTAAGGGGACTTTAAAGGCTTCAATGGTAATACAGTTAGGTCAATAGAATTATTAAACATATATTAAAAGAAGATATTTATTAGACACATTAGACGTGCATCAAATCCAAATGTGCACGGATAGCAACCACAGATTATGTACAAACATATTCCAACAAAAAAAACACTCAAGAAGATATATGTAGAATACAGGATATAGCTTGAGAAAGGCAGGCCACAAGCCTAAAGCTTAGGTGTTAGATATGGGCATCCCCATTGCAGGTGGATTGAGAATGTAAGCCATCCACAGATGATGAGCACCTTTTCCTGAATGAATTTCGATTAGAAATTTATGACTTATTTTCTAAATTAGCCTTACGTTTTCATTTGATAGTGTTGATTGCAAATTTTTATTGCAAATATCGGCACTTCACAAATTATCACAAAATTTTTCAACTAATATTCGCAATAAAAATTTGCAATGATGATATTCGCAATCAACACATCAATTACATTTTTGGCTGAAAAGTGGAAATGGCCCCGTCGAAATTCAACTATGCTGCATTTTGTAGAAAAAGTTGAAATTTCTACTTAAAATTTTGCATTGCAAATCTTTTGACTATCTTTATCTGCCTGCAAAGAGTGCCAGGGCTCTGGAGTGACTCTTCATGGCATTCCCGTGGGAACAGGTCCTATTCTACTGGCCTGAGGGACTACAAGAGCCATCAGTCGACATGTGAGTGCATTCCCTGGAAGTGCTAGGGGTTGAGAAGGAAGGACTGCCCTATTAGCATAGCCTAGGCACTAGAGACTGTCTCCTCTACCTGCTATTAACCTGCACCTCTTCTCTGGGTCAGAGCCTCAGCCTTCCAGCTGGTTATTGAATTGTTTGCAGCGTAGACCGTACGAACTGTACCCTCTGGGACCAGAGATAGTGAAGTTGTATATATTCCCTAAGTAAAGTAGTTATCCCCTTAAACCTCCTGGGCGTCACACACGTGTTGTGCAGTAAATGCAGGAAATCAGAATATTGTTTTCCGATGC
>CM070040.1:46955530-46969985 GCA_036250615.1 Ptychadena robeensis
TACGGAGGAGAGAGAGGGGGAGAAGAGAACTGCAGTTGATTGGCTCCATGAGCTGTCAGTTCTCTTTATACTTTTTTAGAATATACTCAGTGCCAATACCCTCCCGTAGCACTGCCAGTCAATTGGAAGGCTCATGGAGGGACAAGCAGGACTAGGAGGAATGTGGAAGAAGCTTCAGATAGTGAGTAGACTGTATTGAATTATTTTGTGTGTGTATGAAAGGCAGAATGTGTGTATGTAATGTGTGTGTGTGTCGGGCATAATGTCTGTAGGTGTGTGTAAGGCAAAAAGGGCAGCAGGGTAGGTTGGGGTGTAATTATTCACAACTGGCAGAAGGGAATGCTTGCAGTTGCAGCTTCTCAGCACAGCAAGTTGGGACTTTGCCATTTATGTCAGCAGAATGCCATGTGACACGGACAAAAAACGATATGCATTCTGGAATATGAAGCCCATCAACAGGAATCCTGACACTGCCATGATCCCCCAAGAACAACAACTGAACCCATGGCCAATAACCCGAGTTATAACCATATGTATTTACAAGCTATCCTAGACGTTGGAATAACATGGTTCATAGGTTAACAACACTCTGTCCCTGTTTCCTAATTATTTTCCCCCTTTGTCACCCGGACACAAAGAACTTTAAGTGGCATTAACCATTGTTAACACCTTGTGATGCCAGTTCCGGGAAGTATTCCCTTATTTTCAAATGCAGAACATGACAGGTACAGTATGCTCCCTTCCCAGGCCCAGGGTGAGCCTAACAGAGTGTTCATTTTAGTTTAAAAAACCTAGTGTGTTTTTTGAAAAAGTAAATGAATAAGGGAGAGATCATGAAAGGGTTTAACCTCCCTGGCTGTACTCCGCCGTGATTCCCCACCCACCCCCGGGCTTGCTACATAACGCCGGTTTCAATTAGACGCTGGCCATGTGTGCAGGGAAAAGCAACTCCCCCTCCATTAACATGGAGGTCTATGGCGCCGCCCACCCTTTTGGTGTCACAGGTGATGCCGAAGCCTCGGGCCGGAAGAAATCTGTGAGCGTGCAGCGATTCAGAATCCCTTCAGGTTCACGGAGCACCAGCGATTATGCCGATCCTTTCACGGGCACAGTTTGTTCTAAGAACAAACTGTAACAGTACTGAGTTTGGGCATAACACCAGGGAGGTTAAACTGCTTAGCATCATAGCCTACAAAAAAGGGGCCCCCAAAAAGCTAGAAACAGCCCTGATCAGAACACGAACCATCTAAACACACATCTCATATTCCAAGGACACAGCTTATCCAGTAACCAGAGACCAGTGATGTCACAGCACTTCATATTCCTGACGCATCTTTTATGGCTTTGAAAAGGATCACACGTCGGAAAACATGATTTCATAATACCGTGTTTTCCGGCGTATAAGACGACTTTTGAACACAGGAAAATGTGTTGAAAGGTCGGGGGTCGTCTAATACGCGGGGTGCCGTTGTCAGGGGGCTGGTTGCTAGGGTGCTCTCCTGTCCCGGGCCAACCATCTAGGGGAGCCCGGAGGTCTGCTCCCCTGATCCATGCTCTGCATGCTGGCTGACAGGAGCCGACAGAGGGAGAGATCTTCAGAATCCCCCTTCTCCTTGCCAATGTCTGTGATAGTAGCTGGCTGCTACAGACGGCAAATGTGCTCACTAGCGACATAGTGTGCATTGTGGCTGAAATTGGTATTGCAGGGAGATTGAGATTAAAGCTGGAACACATTAAATAGCTGTACATAAACTTCACTTCATACACAACTGTATAACACTATATTACATTTTTAGATTTCTGGGGGTTGAAAGTCAGAGCAGACAGAACATTTTTTATTAGGTGTGCATTTAAATCGAGGTAGCCTTATACGCAGAGAATATCCCAAACTCTATGTTTTAACTGGTAAAGTTGGGGGTCGTCTTATACGCCCAGTCGTCTTGTACGCCAGAAAATATGGTACTTTTCTTTTCTCTACATGTGCACAATATTGAGTAAGACATTCTGCTCCCCCGTCTCTGGTCTCTTGTCACTTCAGTGGTACAATTCACAGTTAGCAGCTTCATATATAATGTAGTATGTTGTACGCGGACTGCAGACAGTGACACTTATAGGTGACTGGGTTGTGAAGAAGTTTCCTTTCCAAATTAGCTTAAAAGGGCCAAGTGCTGTGACTTTCCACAGGCCATCAGGGTTATCTGATAGTTTGTTTGTGTAGGAGGTCACATGGTTCACTCTTTGACACATTGACGTTATTTGTACAGTGACAACGAAGTGACACAAGGCTGAAAAGAATCCTAGTTCTGGCAAATAAAACATCATTCAGGTCATAATATAACTAGTAGAAATGACTAGACTTGTTAAGTAATGTTGAAGAAGTTTCCTAGCCAATCCAAGCCTTGTCTCCAGCTAGGAACATGCCCCAGTGTTTATACCTGCCCAGCACAATCATCTATTCACCATGGTATGTATCAGGATTTGGACATCCCCTTTCTAGTTACCTCTAGCACTCCATCTATTACCAGTACCAAAAAAGCGCGCTAGTGTAAAATGGCTCCTCAAACTTGATTTGGGGACATATAAGACGCAAACTGTATTTTTCGGCATATAAGACACACTTTTTCACCCCCAAAATTAGCAGCAATCAGCTGCCCCACGGACACAGAATCAGTGACATCGGGAGAGGAGAGAGAGCAGAACACAGCCCAGCCCTCCACCCCTCCCCCCCCCCTCCTCAGATCAGTGTAAAGTATGACGTGTTCAGCTGAGAGTGTACTGCTGCTAGTGACATCTACTGGCTGAATTTCATATTGCATCCATTAAATTCATTGCATTAACCCAATTGATGTGAAAACTTATTAAATCTTTTTTTTCTGCCCTTAAAACTGGGTGCATCTTATGTGCCGGTGCGTCTTATATGCCGAAAAATACGGTTACTCCTTTTTCAGCTTTTTTACACTCATCAATCACATACACACTCCAATCATACAGAAACATCACCATTCACATAAAGACACACACACAACAATCATGCAGAAATATGAATCATTTACATAGAGATATAGCATGAACTTTACTTACTGTCTGCAGCTAGTTCCCCCTTCCTACGGCTTATTACTTGTCCTTCCTTCAGGCTTGTCTAAATGGCTGAAGAGTGGGCAGACTGTATGCAATACGCAGAGGGAGAAGAGAATTTACAGCCGGGAGAGCCAATAGGCAGCTGAGTTCTGCAGATTTCTCTGGCTGACTGTGCAATTCTCACACAGAGGGCCCCAAGTACCACCTCACCTGCCCCCTAGCTGGGCCCCCCATGGAACCTGAAACATGACGCAGCACTATAGCTCAGTTACCATGGACACTTACTGTCTTATGGTTTCTACCATTCCAAAACTTAGTTCTATATGTGGTCATTATAGGGAGGGGGCTTAGGCTTATAATATTTGAGAGTTTCCATGTTAAGATTAAAAACAAGGACAGTGCCAAATATGCCTATAAAAGATGAATGTTTACTATTGCTGATGCTATTCCTAGTGTGAAATTTAGGATATAATGAGTTGTAGTTTGTAGACATATTATTGAGTGTGTTAGGTCCAGCGTTTGGTGTGTTTTCACCCACCACTCTTGGAATCTTAGGACAAGGGAGAATGACAACACATGGAGGCAGTCCTCTGTACGCCTGTATATGACCCTCCCCCACAAGTTCCTTGCAACCCAAAAACATTTTCATTAAAAACAATTCAATGTTCAATGTAGCTGTCCATACTCATAGGTCATACAGCAATAACTGTGTACTGCATTCACCTGAACGCCGCTGTGCTTGGTATTTCACATAACTTTCTAATATTTTCGGTAGGATAGAACAAATACTGCAGTTGAAAGACTTAAGGTGCCCATACACGTGTCCATTTTTTTAAAGATTGAAAAAAAAGATTGTTTTTTTTTGCTTGATTGGACCTATATCAAATATTTGTAATTAGTTCGATCAAGGTAAAAGTAATCGATATCTGATTGAATCTTGATTGAACTGTATCTGTCTGTAAATTTTTATCGATTGCACTGTAATCGAGACATGAATTTTACCAACCGATCAAGGAAACATTCAAGGCATGCCTTCCACTACAGCACTTCCCCTAGAATTCAATGATTAACAGAGATCAATAGGAAAATCAAACTATTCAATCTAATCAAATATCGATTCTCTCGTGTATGGCCAGCTACCTTGCATACTTAGAGGGCTCCTCTCCTGTAGTGAAATTGCTTACTCTAACCTCTGACCTGTCCACACCTATTTATGATAGATGTTTAGTTCTTTCAGTTATAAACGGAAAGTATGGATGCCAATGCAATCATCCTAGAATCACCCACACCCCCTGATCGATATCCAATTGTTAAAGGCATCCTGATGTTTGCATGATTCCCCCTCTGTATGAATTAGGAATGAGAGATGTACTGGGGGAAGGAGACCCACAGCAATGATGCCACTGGGTGTAAAATAAAGTATGGGTCCTCATATTATGACCCACGAGTCATACATGGCCCTTTAAAACCTTTAGTCCAGCCCCTAAAAGAGTCACCTTTTTAGAGCTTTCAGTAAGCTGCATATACAGTCATAGTAAATGCAAAAGACTGTATTTTTCTTTTTACAATTGAAATAAGGTGTAAAGCTTGAACACATGAACGAGCTGTATAAATAGCTTGACTACATGTATACATTACCGGGTAACCTATTTAGAATACCATAATTAACTGTTGCAATTTTAAGTCCATTGAATAACACACGGAAACATTCATAATACTGTGAATGGTTGAAGTTAGGGGTGTTAAATTTGGAGGGCAAGTATTCTCAGTGGTAATTTAGTAACCCCAAAATATATTGTAGGGTGCCAAAGATCTAGGGGTTCAAAGTCCCCTCATTATTCTGCATCCACAAACCCTGATACAATTCATATTTCTACTTCAGCTGGATAGGGTTATTCTGCCTCTGTCTAATTTCCAGCAGCAAAGTCACAATTGTGGCAAACTAAGCAATAATAGGGTATCACATTGGGCTTGAATTCATTCAAATATTTAAATATGTTTGTCATGCATAACTGCTCCATCAACAAAAAAGCAGCATCAATTCATATACCTTGCAGTAGGCAATGAGAATATGGACGCCATTTGTTTCTTATTGTGGTTAATGGGTTTTCACTATATGATACCTTTTAGTTAGCTGACCTCAAGCCACCCTATGCAAAACATAGGCCGCTTACATGGACTGGTGAGTATTGGTATGGGGGCAGCTGATAACCTGCACCACAACAACTGCCAAGGAAATGCATGTTTAACATGAACAATCATTTGAATGGCTTAATGGATGGTTGCCAGTCTGCCATTATCTGCCCCCTACTGCCCTCACTGATTGTCTAAGGGCATCTATGGACAAGATGCTTCTTTAAATCCATTGATCCTAAAGGTGGCCATACACAGGTCGATTTACCACTCGATTCCTGGCCGATCGATCACCAGGCGCATGATCGATCGACGAGGAATCGAGTGCAGCCCACCTTGACCATTCGACCCCGACCGATCGACATGGCCCCCAAATCGGATCGGCCAGGGAACCAACCTGTTGGTGTTTTCTAAACAATCGGGCACACATCAAGGGGAGTTGACATTTGTGAATCGACCGACTGGTAACAGAATCGTCCAGGAATCGGTGGCCTAAGGTGGTAGGCACAGACTTGTATGGTCGATCAATCGACACCTGTGACTTCACTGAAATCGATCGGATCGTCGATCGATCACTCAGGAATCGACATGTGTATGGCTAGCTTAAAAAGTGGTAAACCCACCATTCATGTTGCCTATATTGCATTTATTTTCTATGTTATTATCTGCACCAGTGGTTCCCAAACTTTCCTTGCAGGGCCCCCCTTTTCTATTTAGGAACATTATTGAGACCCCCCTCCCTACCCATTCAAACACAGGTTCTGAAATTTGGCCCAGTGCTCCCCGAATACCTTCACCACCCCCCAGTTTGTAAACCGCTGATCTACACATTTCTTGAGCAAATTACTCTCCACTCTAGTAAAAACATATTGTAGTTAGATTTCATATCACTTCACCTTCCCTCCAACTTTTAACAAAACAGGAAGTGAACAATATTTATTCAGTATGTACACATACCATTCTAACTCTCATACCATTCTAACTCTCTCTTCCTCTATTATTATTAATGGATTTATCTGACATGGTTCTGGGTATGTGGTACATTCTATATCCCACTCTTGAAATTTTGTGGCAATATTTTGGGTTTGCTGGTATTACTTTTTCTCATTCTTGAACAAAGGACAAACAAGACATTGACAAGAGACTACAGTACTCAGAATTACCCTTTGGATCTAGAAGAACTTTAATTCCAGGAAACCACAATGTGGACAATGGGACTTGAGGCTGCACTTGGTATCACGCAGTGGGCCCCAGACTTGGCTCCTTAGCTCCTATCGTCGCCATTTGAAGTGATGCTGACGTTTGTATATCTCTCCTTCCTGCTTATAAGAAGATATATGAATTAAGTTTGCGTGACTTGTTCGCAGACTTGCCGTTTGCTCAGGAACGTAAGTCAACACATAGATATATATATATATTAATATAAAAAATTGTATTTCCTACTTTGGTGATTCAACAATTTGTGCAAATGTTTTGAGTTTATATAGTGATGTTGTATCCAATGGAATAAAAGGAGGGGGCCACCAATGAACAAACTGGAGACACCCGTGAAATGCACAGGACAGGACAGCCATTTTATAGGCTACGTTCTGCTCGGTGATTCAGCTTGCAAAATGGCCTTTCTTGTAAATAAGGTGGTTGGCTCCAATAGTTTTAAATATTGATATAAAGTTTTGAGAAGGTACATTGGGTCAGGCCTACAAAATGCAGAACTAGATACAGAGTTCCATGTGTCTTCATCAACCAATCACAGACCATTGGTTACTCTGAGCTGACACAGCCAATTCATTGACTTCCTTGCCTTACACATATCACGGTGTCAGAAGGGTGGGATAACTATTATTTTCTCTCCCACCGCCTGTTCATTCCAAGTGCTTGCTTTCTGCTCTACATTCTCTCTTTATTCTGTACTCAGTATCATTTATTTCAGCTTCTTGGCAAAAAGTCATGTTTCACGACAGTAATAATAATACAAAAATTGCACATTTGTTATTCTCTTCTGAGATTTCAGGACTTAGCTGAAAAAAAAAATGATGAATTGAAATAAATTGCTCTTTGGACATTTTTGTAAAGGCTGTTTTTATTTTGTGATGTTTCATACAATTTGGGGGGATTTTCTGTACCTCACCGCAGAGCCTGAGAAACAGCGGCAGACTTAATGAAAGGCTCCGAGACACAAATAATAGGGACCGCGCCGACTGGTGATAAAAACTTAGGCGGTAACAATAGTGCACTCGCGCCAAGGAAACCGAGATAAAAGTAGAATGTTATAAATATCGATGTTTTATTACAATGTACATGGAAGTTACAAACAAACCATGATTATATGTGCTTTAAGTGATTTATTTATAGACAAATATATTATATCATGAAAGCTTGCTCTGCAGAGTTACAGAGTGCAGGTCCTGTAAATGGTAAAATTCTAGCTTCTTAAGAGTCACCAGGAACAATGCATCATGGGAGGAAAAACGGAAGGCATCAACTGAACGTGGAACATGCCCCCCAGTCACCCCTAGACAAACAATGCAAAGTATTGGGAATGAAATGGTTTCGTTTATATAATGAGGGACAACTGAACAATTCCTACCCTCTGGGTGTATATGGCTTCCACGAGGTATGAGTTGTGGAAGTGTTCACCATTCGCCATTCATCCACCTATCTTAGACCAGCCTGACACAGAATCTTATCTGGCAGATAAATTACATTTTGTCACCTTGAGAAAATTGTCTGGATTCTTTAGGGCGGTGGTTCCCAAACTGGGGGGTGCAAGGGTATTCCAGGGGGGAGGGGGGCTTGATTATGTTGCCAAATAGAAAAGGGGGGCCCTGCATTGCAAGTTTGGGAGCCACTGCTTTAGGTTAACCAGTCAATGTGATGATACTTTACTTCAGGTCAGTGGGGAAAGACACTTAGTATAGCTGGCCATACATGGGTTCATTTTTCTGTGGAATTAAAAAAAGATAGACATGGAGTATAGAATGGCAAGAGTTGTGGTCAAGTTGGAAAATTTAATTCCATTGTACAAGTACTTTATAAGGATTTTAGGTGTTTCGATTGATTTATACCTGATTGCATATTGGATCAAAAGGATTCATTTTTTCCTGTTGTGGGGAAGGAAATTGGATTTGCATTGCTTATCCTGTGTGATAGCACCATAGATCGATATTAGCGTGACAGTCAATATTAAAACTGAAAATGAATCATGCAAAAGTTGATGCAGGTATGGCTAGCCCAGGGGTGGGCAAACTAAGGCCCGGGGGCCGGATTCAGGCTGTTTAGCTTTCTTTTCTTTTTGTCACCTTGTTGAAAAGATACTCCTCTCCTCTCTGTTTGTTCTCTGCAATGAATGCGCATAATGCCTAGAGGTGTCCAAACATTGCCTTGGGCATGATGCAGTGGTGATCATGTGATGACACTGTGGGTGTATCCTCGTGGCGACAACAAGCATCCTCTGCTCTCTGCTCTGAATGAGCATTTTTTTTTAAGTGCAGGAAATAAAAAAAAGGTAACAACGACTGTAATGACCTCAGTTGTCCCATGTACCACCTGCTGGCTCACACAATGTGTGTGAGCTGTGTTTTGCACACCTGCCTCGTTAGCCTGAGGGCTATATAGGTGTGCTTCACCCACACTGAGCGGGCTAAGCATTGTTACTTTCCCTGTAACCGGACTCTGTTTCTGATCTAAATATTGGAGCTTTTTTACTCCACTGTGACCCTGAACATCTATAAATTATACATCTGAACCTGAACTATGGACTATTATTGCACCTGTTCCTGTTATTGAGTGCACAATAAACCCTTTTTTGTCACCATATTTCTGTCTGGTTGTCAGTGTGTGCAGCCTGTCTGGTCGCCCCCTTGTCTGAATCCTGACAACGTCCCTGTCACCATTAGTGATGCCGGCGATGCATGAAATTGGCACACGTATGGCAGGTTGGTCATTATAGGCCCTTGGTTTGGCCCCTTTATTAAATGTAAGAATCCAATGTGGTCCACCAGTCAAAAAGTTTGCCCACCCCTGGGCTAGCCAAAGTGTATGGTTTGGGGGAGGGCACTGAGAAATGTAAATAGTTTATTTCCCTGTCTGTATGAAAACAGCGTCTTGTGTTCAGATGCTAATCTTTGGTCAGATCACCGAGAATAAAGAAAATTCCAGTATAAGAAGACAACTGACACCTGCAGCATATTTCATCTTGGTGCCAGTGACCCACTGGACAGGGAAACGTCTTATGACTGAAGAAGCTGGACCTTACGTTGCCCAGTCAAGTAAATAAAATAAATTACCTACATAAACTCTACATAACCTAAACATTCTGCATGTAGATAATGACAAGTTTATTGTAGCAGACTGAAAACGTTAGTCCTGCACACATTTAGAAGAAACAATGATCCTATAATAAGTAGCAGATTAATATTACCGATAAATAACATTTATCAGGACAGCCAGTCAGTGGTGACCATGGTTGTGCCTCCTTGGATGCATTTTGCTGGGTTGGACTCTTTGGTTTATCTCTCTATAATAAAGATATTCTGTACAGCTCATAGTGTTCATTATAATAATATATGGATACAACATTGGAAAAGTATACATCTTAATATTACACTTGTATCTGATTTCCACACTAGGAATGCGTTAAATATTGAACTGGGCGAGACTTAGCAGTTCTGTCTATGAACAACCTTTTTCCAGACTGCCATAGCGGAAGCTACAGAGGTCTCTGATAAAATTACACAGGATGTCTTAAATTAAAACAGACAAAAGTGAAAGAAGCAGCATGGGTTTAACTCTGCAGAATGGATGGCAATGTAACACTGGTGTAAGGTTTTGGGTGAAACCTTTTTAAAGAGAATTATGTGACAAGCTACAAAGTGCGGCGTGATCAAACTAGTCCTAGACTTCGGTTTTGGTAAGTAAATGTTTTCCTACTTCATCAAATGAAATGTGTTGATGAAATTATTTCCACTGCCACTACTAGTCAAAACTATTCATGAATTAGATTCTGGATAAGCCGATTAAAGGGCACGTCCAGTCCAAATAGCAGCATATGAAGATGATAAACAGTAAAGATGTTACTTGACAAAAGATTGTAAAAAAAAAAGCAAATTTTCTGGGCATCCCTCCGCCCCTGCGGTCCTACATGGGATGTTTACAACATTTTTAGAGTCTAATAATCTGCTGTGTGACACTGCTTTGCTTTAACCAACAATAATATCACCACCCTGGGGATGACACCATTTGGCTTGCCCAAGTCCCCCACCTTACACTCAACCTGATTTCAGCTTCCAACCACTGCATGTCATCTCAAAGAGCTTAATTATCGTAATATTAAATATATTTTGGTTTTTCATACAAATACATACATACATATATAAAGTATTGGGAAGTGCTCATTTATATATTATAAATAAAAAAAACTGTGGGGCGGTCCAATGCAATCTTTGGCAGATGTAGTCTACCCTTTTAAAGCCTCAGCCACAGGGATATGTGCATTAAGATACAATCTTTTGAGTTGTAGTTGTAGACATTTGCTACAGATGTAAATGTTAACAGTGGGGTTTGATTTTTGGCCAGTTCTGCCCTTTAAATGCCTGCAATGTACAATTGAGTACTCTTAAGTTATTTTATCCATCCAAGTTGCTAATTGTCTTTTTCCCTGCAGAGTGTGGTAGTAATGTGTGCACACAGGTCCCTAGGAGTGTGCAGATCGGCAGGACCTGCAGCAAGCTTTGCTATAGTACCAGTGACTACAAAGGTTGACTTTGATGGCCAGGGCACAGTTGGTGCCAGCTTGGTCCTGGCAGCTGTCATCTGTGGGAAAAGCAAAGAGGAGAGGGGAAATTACATACAACTCTTCTGGGTGTGTCGTTTTCCACCCCAAAAATTACAAAAGATATAACAGTGAGATTCTAACATACTGAGCTGTCTACAGGAGGTTGGTAGAAACATGAAGGGACAGAAACTAGCATTTCTACACAGACTTGCCTTATATGTCCCGGTATTTTTGGATAGCTGAATCCCTGTAATATTCATCTCTATAAAGAGCATAGCTGTCAACTTTTCTGTCCGGAAATACGGGATGTGACCTCACTTCAGGTATTCGGCCAGACGTCTGCGTTCCAGATGACGAAAGTGACGTCACTTCCGGTATCGGGAGATTAAATTCCCCGCCCTCCTAATTAGTACCTGCCTATTTAGGAGGGAGATGGCGTTACTCTCCCAAGTAATGTCCCACCCTGCACATTATCTGCACAAGCAGGGTGGGAACGTAGAAGGGATAGTAACGCCCCCTCCCTCCTAAATTACCCTGATTTCAAAATCCCAGGAAACAAGATTTTTGTGAAATCTGGATTTTGCCGGGAAAGCCACATAAAGCCCACGTGTCTTTCCTGGCTAAAACGGGAGGGTTGACAGGTATGATAAAGAGCTGTCAGTCCTGTTTTATTTGTGTGATAGGTCCCCTTAATGTTCTTCTGTTTATGGACAGATCATCCAGTACCATCTAGCATCAGAGTTTATTCTTACCTGGAGGGTCTGTTGGGCAAGGCTGCAAGTCACACGTCTGCTTCCCAACCGGTTTTACCAGAAGATCACAGCCACGAACAATGTCTCTTCCCTGGAAGCACTTCACGTCACGCATCCGAACACCAACTCCACATGTCTTACTGCACTGCAATGTCAAAAGTATACAGTCAGCAGTTATACTTTAGACATTTACTTACATAACATGCCTGAGCTTAAAAGGTTTAGGGAAAACCATAGTTCTCTACTTTTTGTGCCTACTAAATAATCACTACATATAGGGAATTACAGAGTGTAATACATACTTCCAATTATTGAGGTTCCAAATGTGTGTAATTTACCTGCACTAATGAAGCCTCTTGACACTGGCATGGACTGTGGGTTTGGGTAAAGAACTGTCATGTAACTTGGCTTGATTCAACCATAGCCCCTGATTTACCTGAAACACAGTACAACTATCATCTGCAGGCACCATAGTTGTCCATGCCATAGGCCTGCTTTGTTCCTATATTTACTATAGAAATCTTTTAGCCAGTACTGCAGCCCTCCAGCTTCTGGCAATGAACTAAAAGTCCCAGCAGAAGAACATAGCTGGCGCTTGCGGTTCCCTGCTGCTTGAACCCTTTTGTTAGTCTTGCCAATTACAAAACACACAGCCCACAATGTATGGAAGGACGCTACAATGTTTTGTGGGAGCTGCATAAGTCTGAATGTTGTCTTGATGATTTAAATAATTTTGGCAGTAAAGGTTTGTCTGGTACCAATAAACCAAATCAAATATTCATTTGGCAGCCCAAGTAGCAGTGTGTAATCTTCAATAATGTGTGTGCAGGTTGAACATTTTCAGGTCTGGAAAAGTGCCCTACCTCCGACCAAGGGGTAGTGTACCACTTGAAGCACGGCCGCTCAAAGCAGGTGCTGTCCTCTGCTGGCTTCTTGGCAACATCACAATCTGATGGGTTGCGGGTTTTTACTTTGCCATTGGCCACTTCCAAGCACTGGATGACCCGCTGCTTGGATCCCCTGCCACATGTTGTGTTACACTGTCAAGATAAAAAAAAAGAAAAGTTCAAAAGCTATTAAGCTTAGGGGGAGGGTGGGATAGGATAGATAGATATGTCGCTGGGGGGGGGGGGGGGGGGGGGGGGGGGGGGGGGGTAGTTCTTATGTAGCTTATATAATGCTGACTAATGTATAAGTTGCTGAAAGCACAGTATGTAGTGACCATACACAGGTCGATTTTTCATTAGATTCCCAAACGACCAATCGTTTGAACGCAGGCCTGCTTGGAGAGAACAATCCTGATCCATGAAAATGTCGATCGAACAGAGATCCAAAGTATTAGCCATGGATGTATTCCCCCAGGTGGTGCGATTCTTGCGTCACCCTGTTACACAACAATTGCTGGGGAATTGAGCCCTGAGTGGTCGGCTTGATGGGGTAGACGCGCGGCGAGACTGCTCCGCTCCGTAGCCCGAATCCCCCGCGGCCATCCGAGCAGACCCGAGCTCCCCAGCTGATCGTCGCGCCCCAGAACACCCTGTGCAGCATCATGGAGCGGTTCCTTTCAAAATCGGCCGGTAAACACGGTGGCGGCCGGCGCAAGGGGAAGAAGCATCGCGCGGCAGCTATGACAGACGCCATGACAGACGCCGCGCACGTGTATGCCAGCGATGGGGATGCCTCTGAGGGGGAATCCTCCACCATATCCAATGCACCCCTGGATTACAAACGGCTGGCTATCTTAAGGAGGATTTACAAAAAGCGTTTGCTGCAGCAGCATTCCAGCAACTGGATGCTATCCAGGACTCCATGGCTGACCAGGCAGGCAGAGTGGCGGCCCTGGAACAATCGGTCACAGCCCTGAGTGACACTGTGGTGGAACTACAGGAAGAAAAGGCGGCACACACTAAGGAGCTGAAATACCTCGCTGGCAAGGTGGATGACCTGGAAAACCAGTCACGGTGGAACAATCTGCGCTTTGTGGGATTCCCTGAATCCTATGCCCCAAAAGAACTGCTTAAACTTTGCGCGGTCACTATTCCAGCGGCCCTGGGCCTCCCACCATGCAAGGTCCAGAGGGCCCACCGCCTGGGGGCGACGCGCCCTGATGCTAAAGGGGCTCGTCCCGTGATAGCCTGCTACCTGGACTTTAACGATAAGACGCAAATCCTACGCGCATTCCGCGCCCAACGTCAATTACTCGTCGAGAACCACAACCACGGATTATTCGGCGGAGGTGTCGGCGCGCCGCAGAGCCTTCTCATCGGTATGCTGTATCTTGGTTGACCAGGGCATGAGATTCACGATGCAATACCCGGCGACCCTGCGTGTCAACGCTCCGGGCGACAAACTTCTCTCCTTTACGGATCCGGCGGAGGCAGCACGGTACATGGAAAAATTCATGCAGGGCCCCCCTGAAGAGACCGCCGCGTCAACTTCCCCCCGGCCCCCCCGCACGCCCCGAGGGTCATCCAGGAGAGCACCGGCCCAGCAGGATGCAGGATGAAATTTCGGTTGAAGCCTGTGGACACTGGGACTACTATCTACTAGTGGGATGGTCGTGGAGGGATGGTGGGCAAGAATAGCTGATAAGTATGATTTACGTTTGATATGGGGGTCTGTTCAGTAAACTGAATTGTATTTTCTATCTCTCCAGGGTGATGGAATGTACTTTGCTATAGCGGGGATTTGAAAAGTTTAACTTCGTGTTTGCATTTCT
>CM070040.1:46976721-46996095 GCA_036250615.1 Ptychadena robeensis
AAAATTATTTTGACAGTTGCACATTGAAAAAAGGTCTATTCTTTTTTCTTTACATCTACATTGTTATAAAAACATTTAAAATGAAAAAGGTGGGCAATAAGGGACAGGGAAGTGGTTGTGATGCTGATCCACTGTACCCAGCTTCATGTCTAAGCTAGCTGGCCAGCACAGGACAACACTGTCCAAGTCTGGCCAGTGCGAACAGTTAGTCGGTGATATTGCAGAAGACAATGGTTCCAGTTGGTTGAGAACCACCCTCTCTTCCACCAGGTCCAGTCTCAATAGCCCACAACCTGGTCAAGGAAATCCTCCCACCCATCATCCTTCCTCCCACCATGTAGAGGCTTGCCAAACCAGTGATCCCACACTCGGATATTCCAAGGAAATCTTTACACGGCCACAGTTACCTATGACCCTCTCGCCCAGGAAGGGCCTGAAATATTGGGTCCTGTTTTCTGATCGGCAATCATTCGTTCACGAAGTGGATGATGATGAGACAGAGTTGCCAAACGCTCAGGTTATTTTAGGGCAAGTCAGGAGGATGAGCAGGGTAAAGAAATGGGAGAGGAGGTGGTGGACGATGTGGTCACTGACCCAATATGGGAAGGTGAAAAGCAAAGCAAGGACAACAGCTCAGAGGGGGAGAGATCCGCAGCACCGCACCTGGCTGGAAGATGCAGTAGTGTGGCAAATGGGAAACCAAACAGTCCTGCAACAGTGACACCGAGCACCACCATGTGGAAATCCACCTTGCCGAGGGGTAGGTGTTCCACAGTATGATGTTTTTTTTAAGGAATGTGCAGCCGACAAAAGAGTGGTGGTTTGCAACCTGTGCAGTACCAAAATGAGCTGGAAAGTAAACACTAGCAACCTCACCAGCATGATCCGCCATCTAACTTTAATTCCATCAGTTCAGTGTGCATGGGAAGACTAGGAGATGAAGAGTCAGCCAGATACTGACTTTGACATATTGGCTGTACTCTGCCGATCATGGCTGAGTTTATGTTAGGCTGCCTTTCCCGTGACCCTTGTACGAATTTTACATAATGCTGATTACTGGGTGTTGGGTGTACCCTGCTCGACCCCCGCTACAAAGAGAACTTCTCATCTCTCATTCCTGTGGCAGAGAGGACATGTAGAAGATTGCTCCAAAGTTTTATATCTGACAAAGCGGCCAACGACAAGGGGAACATACTGCAATTTTAACAAGGGCAGGGCAACATTATCCAAGGCATGGGACAGTTTCATGACACCCTGCCAGCAAGCTCACCCAGAAGCGCAGACCAGTGGTACAAGGAGGAAGATGGTGAAGGAATACATGGCAGACCGTGTCACCTCAGTGCTGTACAACTACTATGTGTCCAAGCTAGACACGGGGCATGAACTTGTGCTCTACGCCTTGGAGGTGCTGGCCTGCCCTGCCACAAGCGTTTTATCTGAGCATGTTTGAGTGCTGCTGGTGGCATTATAACACGTATTCTCTTGTCCACTGGCAATACTGACAGGTTGACTCAACCAGTCAGGTTGACTGATCAAAATGAACAAGGCCTGGATTGCTCCTGATTTCTCCACTCCAACAGAGGTGAGCTGAGTTAATCAAGGCAATTTCAACATATCTCTTTTTAATGGACTTTAAAATGCACCACACAAGGTATGTGGTTGACTCTTCTTTTCTCCTTCTCATCCAGAGTGTATATATTCCCTGCCACTTATTTTTTTTAATAGGGTCAGCTCAAGTGAAGGCCCTCAACTCCATTTTTTTAAAGGGCTCGCTGAACAGCGTGCACTCACATTTAACGTTTTACAGTGTCTCCTCACCTGCAGTCACTGTCATATAATGTTCTAAAGTATCAGCACAACTGCAGGTGCTGCCATAAAAGGTTTTAGAGTGCCAGCTCAACAGCATGCACTGGCATGTAATGTTTTAGAGCTTCAGCTCAACTCCAGATACTGCCGCATAAACTGGTTTCCAGCAGCAACTTGGGAGTCCAAGAAGTATTCAGACATGGTCCCGATGCTGTTCCCGGACCATTTGGGTGGTGTTTCTGTCACTTTGTGAACTTTTCCAATGAACCAGGCACCCTCCCCTCTTCCGAGCGAGAGTGCCTGATTGTCTCCCATTGACTTACATTAGGCTAGGGTGCTAGGTAGAACACATGAATATATGTATCTGTTTAGGCCGAGCACCCGAACACTTTGGTGCTCACTCATCACTAGAAATAACATTTAAGTAGGCCATATGACCACCTGCCAGCTAGGAGTTCTTCAGAAGAATGGATATCTAGAGAAACCCTATAGCAGTAGCACAGAGATAATGGCAGAAGCAGAGTCCCCCAATAGGGTACAGTGTTTCAGGTTTGGCATATTACCAAGCAGGTGAATATTTTAAGAGGAGAAAACTAGATATTGCAAGGAACATCATCTTATAGCAGTAAAGAGTATTTGTGGAAACTGAAATAATAAAATGCCATCAATGAAAAGGAAAAGATTAAAGGTGGCCATACATGGATCGATTTTCCATTCAATCGATGAACCGTTGATCATCATGTGCGTTCGCAATCTTCTATCGAACACAAAATCGTAGAAGGTCGATCAAACGGGAACAGACATGTTCGTAAATTGAGTTGAGAGAGGCAGACAGGATGAGTGCAGAGGAGGCCCCCCACTCTGCCCTCTGGCTGTAGCAGCCATGATTTGCTCAGCCTGCTTGCCTGTGTCTCAGCTCTGCCTGGCAGATCAGAATCCTCCAGCAGTACAGAGTATGTCAGCAGAGAAGAGTAAAAAGGAGTAGAATCCTCCAGCAGCAGAGAGTATGTCAGCAGAGAAGAGTAAAAAGAAGGAGTAGAATCCTCCAGCAGCACAGAGTATGTCAGCAGAGGAGAGTTAGAATAAGAGAGAGAAACCTCCAGCCAGCACAAGAGTATGTCAGCCAGAGGAGAGTGTAGAATAAGGAGGAGTTATATACTACAAGCAGCACAGATCATGTCACAAAATTAATAATAAGCAAAGAATCCTCCAGCAAGACAGAGTACTTCACAAGAAATTAAATATGGAGAGTATTCTCCAGCGCCAAAAGAGTATGTAAGCAGAGGAGAGTTAGAATAAGGAGGAGAATCCTCCAAGCCAGCACAAGATGTCAGGCAGCAGGAGCAGTAAGAATAAGGAGGAGAATCCTGCAGCAGCACAGAGTAAGAATAAGAATCCATTGCAGCAGACAAAGTATGTACAAAAGCAGAGAAGAGTTAGAATAAAGAGGAGAATCCATCCAGCAGAACAGCAGCAGAGGAGAGTTAAAATAAAGAAAAGAATCCTCCAGCAGCACAGAGTATGTCAGCAGGGGAAAGTTCTATGGTCCCTCGTGCATCCTTCCGCCATGTCCAGGAAAAGGACACATAGCCTAATGATTGCACGTGTTCATTGGATATGTAGTTTTGTTTAAATTCAGCTGTTTAGACATTGATGATTTTTTTAGATTAATATCAGCCATCTATGTAATAAATAAACCAGAAGGACCCCAGTGGGATTTTGTATCTTGGACTTGTCCACAGTAACCAAACTCATTAAAGTTGTGCCATGCTTTGGATGTTTAATAGTTAAATCACCCCTCTTGTCAACAAATGGCTTTCTGGCCAAATCCTACTTCCCAAATTATCAGCCTCGCTTCCTCCTGCGGGATGAAACATTAGCTTGTGGCTTTTGATAAAGCAGCATCAGCCAGGGACAGCCTATCAGTTTGCAGCAGTGATTGACGCGTTTCACATCGCAGTCCTTTTCATGCTTTTCTGATCCCTCTGAATTGGGTTGTTTTATGCTCTGCCAACTGGCACTTGGCTGCAGACACAGATCTAAATGAGATTAGCATAGCCGGTAATGGTGCCCAGTGGCTTCATCAAAGGCTTCGATCCTGCGGGGGGCTCATACAGCTGCACCTGGAGTGGATCAAAAGCTGCGGTCACCTGCGCTAGACTACAGGGTGAGTGGCACCCGGGGACATGCAAAGCCTCAGCCACCAGTAGACACATGGTAATTAAGTGTTCGCTTTGGTCTGAACAACTGAAAATACTTATGTCTTCAGTTTTAAAATGTTCTAGCTACCTTTCTGTTATGTATGTATACAAAAAAAAGCTTTCACATGTTATATTTAATAAAACCCACGCAACAATCTGGATTGTTTTATTTAACCTGGAAACCTTATGTTTGATAAATATAGATTTTGTGTGTACAATTATTTTGTTTTTTGATGCAACTATTTAAGGCAAAATCCTCCCAGCCTGATAATCTATGGAAGAGACTGTGTAGGCAGGCCTTTGCTTTTAGCCTGTTTCTGTAGTAATAATCCTGTGACTATTGGGTGTTTTAAAAATAAGGGCTCATTCACATAACGGCAGCAGCCGGATACCTAAAAAGCACCATGGTCCAAAAAATTACTGACATGCCATGTTCCCTGGCCACTTTTCTGATGTTCACCCATAGGGTTACCATCATGACGCTTGTTAAATGTCCCAGGCACCTGCACATTGTGGTGGGCAAGCACTTTCCAGGCTACTGCCAATTGCCAGCAGCCTAGAAATCACTGGTGTCAACGCAGCCATAGTATAATAATTTATCAGCTGCCCCTGCCGTGATGCTGATATTTGGGGAGCAGAGATGACCCACGGAGATCATTTTTATTATTAAGCAATTAACAAGTAGCATTTCAGATGGTACAGTTAAAGTCATTAGGTGGCAAATCTAGTTTTTTTGTAAGTTAACCTGCACAGTAATAATAAAGACTGAATAGTGTCATATTGTCACAAAAGCCAAGCTGCATCTTTTCTTTTTAAATGAATACGACTCACATGTCCTCTGCTTCTATTCGGGATTTAGTAATGAGCTAGAGCTATTTAACTTTCCAGCCCTGGATAGCAGGTCTGTCCATTTACAGCAATGGGCCTGCCATCTGCCGCAGACAGGAAAGCTATTTAGTGTGTATACTTGGCAGGCACAGACCTTCATTACCAGGGACAGTTAGGGACCACTATGAGCCAGAAAAAAGTCACCTGCCCATCCTTTCACTCAAATACTATACTAATGCAAATATACATTTAAAACCCCTTTTTGAGCAATTATGGGATTATTTCTGTACTGTAAGAGAAAAGGGCTCCAACTCTATTAAGTAACACTTCTCATTAACTTGTTTCAAACAGATGAGTCCTGTAATTTGAAAAAAAAGCACAATGTTACTGTTAACGTTTATTAATGGATATAGAATTTAAATGTGTTACCTCCGACCACTCAGACATCTCCCACTGTGGTCCACAAGCTGGGTTCCTGCACACTTTCTTCTCATCTGGCTTGGTGATGTCAGCAGAATCGCACAGATCGCTGTACACAGAGCTGTCAAATCCAGGGGAGATCATCTTCCAGCACCGCACGATGCGGAATTGGTACCCTTCACCACAGGTCCGTGAACACTCACTCCAGCTGCTGGTCTCCCACCTAGAAGAGAAGCCAAACATTTGGGCTAATGAACAGGATTATAGCACCTATCAGCATTTAACAAGAACAATTCTTGTCCCCCCTTACATAAAGGCCCCTTTATGTAAAAACATGACATGAAATTAAAGCGGAAGTTTAATGCCCTAAGTCCTTTATGCCCTCTGTCACGCACCCCCCTAGTGGCCAGACCGCTCAGAGGCCTCCCAATCGATTTCAACACACAGAGAGTCCAACTAGGTCGGTACAATCAGTGCGCCAGGATCGCCGGAATTAAGCCGCAGTCAGACCATAAAGGGGGAGCGTGCAAATTACAGGACCAGAAATAACACAATATTTTGGTATCACTGCCACCATCCCATTTAATTCGGGAAAAGGGAAACCCGTTCTGATTAGCACTATAAACGTCTAGGTAGCGACTCTTCAGAAAGCTAGGGAAGCGTTCTGCGGTATTCAAAGCAGGTATGAGGCTGAGAGAAATGACTTAAGATTTATTTATTTTATGCAATACAAGTTATTAAAATATACACTAATTATTAAAATCAACAATTAAAGAGAGTGTATGCCAGGATAAAATAAAAGGGAAAAACAGAAGAAATGATACTTAAGGTTGCTGAAGAAGAGTGTCCGTTTGTAGAGTCCAAAAAAAATAAGTCCAAAATGGCCACCAGCACTGTGGTTCTCTGCTGGTGCTCTTCAGGTGATGGTAAATGGAGAACTCCTTAGAGCATGCTCTCTTTGGGTTATAAGGATGAAAATCCTGGGCGGGTTTTGAGATCCGGCCCCCCCATGGGCGTTATTATATTTTTGGAGGGAAACGACGTCCCAAAATATGACACGATCCATATTTTGGCCCATGGCCGTGGTACACAGATGATAATGGCATATCTAAACCCCCCAGAAATTATCGGTCACATTAATACCAAATATTAATGAAATGGCATATCCAGTCATGAAGAATGGTTATAACTTGGAGCCAATCCATGCCAGAACTACATATTCTATATCAGGGTATCCAGCTGGGTCAGACGAATACGCTGATATAGGTTTCATAACTCTATCAGGTATGATGTCCACTGGATGGGCCAAAATTATAACAGACATTATTAGTGTGGTCGGCTCCGGCTGTCATATCAAGGTCATTTTACGTTCCTTTGTAGTATCAAATGTAGGGATACACTTACAACCTTATCTTATCTACCTCCAAGACTATACGGCAACATAACAGCAGAGGTTGAGTTGGGCCTTTGAAGCCCCACTGGGGAATGGAATGACACCTCTATGACACTTCTACGAAACCTAATTGCAGCCCTCCCTTTGAAGATTACGACCCTCCTAGATGAAAGACCACACTCTATTTACATATAAGAGGCTTCAGTGTCAATACAGGGAAATATATCATATTCCTACAGATTCAATACAAATATGATGTATTAACACATGGAGGCTGGATGACCTCACGGTTCATCCGTGGCACCCTCTTTAAAACAGTAACTGTTTTATTTAAAGTGGACACTTGACTTACAAACCTAATTAGTTCGGAAGGGTTGGCTATAAGTCAAAACCATTTTCCCATAGGAAATAATGGAAATGGCAATTATCCGTTCCGGACTTCCCAAATACCACTTTCCTTAACTTTTCATAATAAAAAAGATGTAAAATATGTGTAACAACAATTATATTCCTACTTTAATAGCATTTAAAGTTATAACATGTTCCTAGCCTACCAGAAACAACAATTTAAGGGTTTGTCCCCATTTTGGCGGCTGTCTGTGGGGCTGCACGGTTCCATGTTTTTTTTCCACTGATTTTCCTCAGCACAGAGGGAAATTCCTAGACTCCTATGGGGTCCTTGCTTACACCCCCTGTGTATACTCATATATCTGGGCTCAGAGGCAAGATTCTGGACACCACCTTGGGTGCAACCCCCAGGCAATAGCATTTGTACTGGCTGTACAGAAGTCTATGCTTTAAAGGGTCATAAACGCTTTTTGCCACAGGAGGGCGCCTGGAAAGCATGAACAGATTCTGGTTGTAAATCAAAAAGTTTGGTCGTATCTCAAGTTGTTGGCATCTTGAGGGTTTACTGTATTTTAAAATGTAATTATATATCTCTTAGACTAAGTAATCACATTACTGTGCTTCCCTATGTGATGAAAGCAGATCATGTCTGGTGGGAGGCAGTAGAAGCGTAATTAAATTACATCACTTCACACTGCCTCTGTACTACTCTCAAGATCACTGGGAGGAATAATGCAAATACCACAAATGAGTGGGCGTCATTCTGGAGGAGTGGGTGGCTTTAGCAGACAGCATTTAGATATTGACTGGCCTACATAATACCCATATGTGTTATTATTTTATAAGTATGTAGCCCTTTACATTCCTACGTTCCTCAACAGTCTACTATACATTTATATACAGTAGCTCTGACATGTAGTATTGTGCGGTGCTGTACAGACAGCATGGAGCTGGATACATCAGTCCTAACCAGAATAGCTGACAATATATGCACCACAGCCACACAAATTTAATACCTTTTTTTTTTTACATAATTAATGGTGCTGTATAGAGAACACTTATAAAAATAGACCTTAGTTTCACTTCTTATAGTTCGGTTTACACGCTCTAGCTATTAACAAATTAAAACTTTAAAGTAAATATATTACAGACACTATATTGCGTAACTTTTTTGGCAGCTTTCCGAGAGGTCTGCCCTGGAAGGGGCCAGTCATAGTAATGGGCTATATCTACAAAGAAAGCGCCTGCACACCAATGATGTCAATGTTAGTAATGTGATGTGTTTACTACAGAGTGTACCTTGGCTGGCACTCCCTTCCTGCGCAGAATTCGTGGACTGGCTCAGGACGGGTCAGGGCGTCACATTGCGAGTCGTCTACTTCCACTCCGTCGTATCGCACGCACATGGCATAGTTTGACATCACTCCTGTTCGAGGGAGGAAAAGCAAACATGACAAACTGTTACAAGTTCTAGATGTTTGATCTGTATTATGTCGCCTATGGTGTAAACTTTCCACAAGCACGTAGACTGACAGTGACATTCTATTACCTGCTGCAAAAGCAGACAGATTATTTCTCAAACTGTTCAGATAGATGCAGGACAAATTAGCCAATCACAATATACTTAAAACAGCCCAATGTGGATCCTTATTAATCAGTTTGGGTTCTGTGGCAATAAGTTCCTGAAATTGTTTTACTGAGTATGTGTGTATTTCTTAATAACAGGATAAAATTGTTTTGTTAAAATCAGGTGCTCCCCTTTGTGAGATGTTGACATCAGAGTTATATACGTTAATAGATTTACATTACCAGAATATCTGGAATTATCATACTGAAATGGCTCAATCTGTTATTGCCTCTGCTCAGAAAAGTGACTGTGGATATTTCACTGGTGACTAAGATAATTATTTGTAATGTCGTGTATATGAAGGATCTGGAGCCAGACACAGTGGGAAAAGGCAGACGTTAAGCTGAATGGAAAGTCCCACTAATGAGCTGACATTTTATACAGAGTAATTCTCTGGAGCAGCGGAAGGGGACATGGCACAAGGCTGCCCCTTAGCCACAGAAAGAGCCTTGTCTGGATTCCCAGCCTGTGCCCTCCTGCCAGAGGAAACCAGGCTCATTCTGACACAGGGCATATGCTTCCTGCCAACAGGTGATCTCTATGGAGCGGAGCTGTCCAGTAATGACGACAGGAGTATATTTAGTGAAATCAGAAAATACTGATTCCACCTTATGCAGAATTAGAATAATTACAAGTGCAGACTCAAACTTAATTTCATTCATTGAGCTGTTCAGGGCACATTTGCTGAAAATCACTAGTGATGGGCGGCATAGGCAATATTCGAAGTTGCGATATTTTGTGAATAATTCTACTTAAATTTAATTCGATATTTGCAATTTTGAATATTCTTTAATATATAATGGTGAATATTTGTAATGCATTCACATTGCCATTACCTTCAAAATTAATGGTAACATGATATATTTATTTTGGCATTGCGAATATATTTGCAATGTATGGCCATAAAGCTTCCAGTGCATAATATCGTGGGATTGTGAATATCCGCCACCATATTCGCGAATTATCGTCAATTATATTTACAATTCGAATATTTATGCTTAACACTAGAAATCACACATCTTTCTGTTCCTGCCTATGTACAGTGGGTTTTTGTTTGCGGGGAGGGTGATGTATATAGGATAGGTTACTAATTAGGGGCCTATGTATTTTATCTGTACATTGCCTGTTTATTGTGAAGAGTGGAAGGGGATATCACTGTCTACTCTCTATTTTCAGTGCAGTGTAACAATGTGGGCCATTGCATTTATAAAAAAAATGGGTTTAGAGTAACCAGCAAAGTCTCATGAAGTTGTTCTTGGAGGAATGCAGGTCATTGGATTTCACAGATCTCATGACAGTCCTTTATTTTTTTACTGACATTTGCCAAAATTTATGGGAAATGAAACACTCATCACTAATATCCAGTGGCTGACAGAAGTTTTTACAGAAAAGTAGAATGGTTTGGGTTAATTTTATTTTTTAAATTTTCTTAGAGCTGCTGTATAAAACCATCTTTTCACAATCTGAACGCTGAAATCTGGATGGTGAAGTGTAATTATTGGGAAGGAAAGATGCATATAAGTGAAATCCATTGTGAAGATATTCTTATGAAGCTCTCTGGACTTCGCTCCTATCGCCTAACCATGGCCCTAAATTTTTTTAAAATGTCAACAAATGTCAAATGACATTTCCTACTAACCTGTAGTGCAGGTGGAACTGCATGGCTCATGTGAAGACAGTTTCCAACGGTACATGTCCACCGCGCTGATCCCCTGCACTTTCCTTTGTAACTTTGTACCTTTTCTATTGACAGACAGAAGAGAGAGATCTTAGGCCCAAAATACCACTGCTACAGCAGCTTTACAAGAGAGGCACTGAAAGAAACTTGCTACTACGCCTAGATAATTTAGGGTTTAAAGAGAACCAGTCAACATACCAAAGAGTACCCAGTGCGTTACCTTGCCCTATCCCTCAGTGTGGTTCACTGTAAACTTCTTTGAAAAGTAACTGGCCTCAGAATGAATATGGGGTTTGAGATGCAAATGCATTCAGCTTTGCAAAACTGGGCTGATTTACATGCATACATATATAGCTTTGGAAAGAAAGGACTGGGTTTTCTTAAAAATACAGAATGCAAGTGTGTATGGGCCCCATTGGGGAGGACTAGCCATGTATGTTACTCCTGTTCACCCTCTGTGTGCTGAAATCACTTTCTGTTGGTCCCACATAGGTTGATACCCAATCCATCTACTCATGATCGATCCCAGCATGGTGATGTCATTGTGACATCCCCATGCTGCACTCGAGCATTCGTCGATTGAACGGCAAATAAATGTGCACCACTTAGCACATCAATTCCCATTTGATACTTTGGCAATGGTGATTGACTGGGATTTATGGACATGTCCATTCCCTGTTCGATCTACCCTTATTGCAGTAGATCAATCGATCCCGTTCGAAGAAAGGATTTTTTTGTTCAATTCCTGCTCAATCAACCCATGTTCGAGCACCACGAATGCACATGGTGATCGATAGTTGATTGATTTGTGTGTTGGGGACTTAAGTCCAAGTAGGCAAGTAGCAAATGCATTCTTATAATTACAGCCAGTGAGGAAGCTTTTAAAAACATATTCCCTTAGCTTAGCAAATTAGGCGAAGCTCTACTGACTTCAGTCATCCAATCATGAACAAGCAAGAGTCCTGCATCATCTTAGCATGCAATAGAGTATTCTTTGTACTAACCCAATTCACTAAGTTAAGTGAAATTTGTTATTGAAAGTGCTAATTCACTTTCGAATGTGTACATGACTCAAGTAAATCAATCCTAAGGTATCCTCTAGTGTTGTCAACTGTAGCTGGTGACTGCCTCCTACACTGACTTGTTCCTAAATTCTGCATCAGTGCCAGCAACTCTGTTATACAGAATGAACCGTTTTCACTTCTCCTTTCCTATCCATCGAAAAAAAAAAAGGTTTACTAATAAGGAGATATTGGTAGATATTTTTGAAGTTCATTGGCAACTTTGATCCAGTGCCCTGTGGTCTTTGGTATTGCCTGGCAATAGCAATGTTTGCTTTGTACGTGTACGTAAATACATACTGGACAGAGAAGTCATTGAGTTGTTTGCTTTTTTCACAACATACCTGTCCTTTTCCCCAAGTAGATTCCCCTGGGTGGTTAGAAGCAGAGCTTCCACTGTCTAGAAAAAGAGAATTGGGATAAAAAATACCCAGTATAGACACAGAATATAACAAAAATAGCCATTCTTTTGTCACTTTTTCATTGTCTCGTTCATACAGGGATAGAAGCGACACCTTCCTGGCAAGAATAAATACAATTTCTCAGCACTGACAGCGGTCTGTTCCTTTTTTAGCTGTTAACAGATTAATAAAGCAGATGTTTTTAAAGGACTTTTCAACTTGAGAAGACGTCCTTTAAAAATGCACCCCCTTCCCTGTACCTGTATAATGGGGTCCAGTCCACGGGACCCCTTCTCGTGCTGGAGGGAAGCCCTAAAGCTATCAGGCTCCCACAAAGGAAGGACCTATCTTGAAAATGTTAGAGCAGTGGAGCGTTTTGTCTGCCCTGCCTCCCATAGTTCCCTCCCCACAACTACCTACCACCATTTTGTAATACGAGTTCAAAGCCCCTAAGTGGACGCAGTCAGAGATAGGGGTTTGAAATTGCATTACATCTCCTTTGTGGAACCCCGATTTCTCCAGCGCTGTCCTTCAACAAAAAATAGTGAGAGAGGCCCGTGGAGGGAGCACCATTATACAGGTACAGGGATTGAGGATGCTTTTTATAAAGGGCATTTCTAAAAGAAGAAACGTCCATTGATGAACAATCAGTGACTGAACACAGTATGAACAGGCAAAATCTTGTGCTACACATTCTGTAATTTAATCATCCAAAAAGAGAAAACAAATACCATATAACCATAGGTATATCGCTGATCAACCTCTAGTTCTTTGTACTTATTTATGTTATGGATGTTGGCATAAATACTTACTAAAACATGTAATGCTCCAATTTTGGATAAAGAGAAACCATATAAGTATACATACCAAAAAAATAAAATAATTTTATCCGAGCTGAAAAGTGCTAATTGGATTTTAAAAATGTCTTCAATTTGACTCCATTATGGCAACTTACATGCATGCAATTTCAGCCAAAGATGGTTGAAAAAAAGAAATACAGATCACAATTCAAGTGTCTGCAGGCCATTTGAAGGAGTGCATGTGATTATGATGAGATGAAATATATAGAATAATTTATAGCCAAAATTTAACTTTTTTTTTTACTGTGTCTCCACTTTAGAGGTTCACCCTTTACACCCTTCACCCACCTAGGTGCCTCATGGGATCCTTAAATAAAAACCTACATTTAAATTGTTGGTGTCTCTTAAGTAGAGGAACCAGAAGCACCTAATATATAAATGTCAGAGCAGTGTATGGGTAGACATAATTTTCCACCAACGACAGATATCTGTCCCATCGTTGGCAGGTTAATCTGACAACAATTTGCATAGTTGAGGCAGATATTGTACACCAAAACATGGTAACCACACAAGGTGCCAACAGCTCACACACTTACAGTTATGGTGGTCATACAAGGGTCGATACACATTTAATCGATGAACCCTTGAGAGGACCACGCTGTGCTTAAATACTTGTCTATTGAATGGTAAATCGATACACACCACTTTGCGCAATCGATTTACGTTTGGTATATCGATGTGTAAACTGGTACGTTCACCTTAATTTAAGGTGGGCATACACAGGTTGATTTTTCAATCGATTGTCTGGTAATCGATTGAAAAAATTTAGCTGTTTATGCCCACCTTAACCTCCCTAGCGGTCAGGACGGTAGCATCTTGCCCAGTGCTGCTACTGCTACTATAGCACTGGACGAGATGCTGCCGTCCAGTACACATCGGGGCTCCAGCAGCCCATACTTATGGTTTTGCGCTGTCCCGGTGTCCCCGATGTCACAGGCAGGCTGGATCTTCGTCTCCCCCCCCCCCCTCACATCATCATGTCACTCGGGGTGGCGGCGGGAAATTTGAACAGTAAATTGCACAAAAGCAGTTTTCTATGAAGAATACTGCTTTAAATGTGCCCCTATGTAATAAACACCGCCCAAATAATGTCACTGGTGCCCCAGATGTGCCCATTTGCAGTAACCCTCTCTTCCCTGGTGTGATTTCATCACACAAGGTTAGAGAGGGTTAACTGCAAATGGGCACATCTGGGGCACCAGATACTTTTTATTTTGGTGATATTTAGTACATAGCAGCATAGCTTTGAGCCCTGATTTTTGTGTTTTCTCATTAATTTTATTAAAACATTTTTATTTTTATTTTACATAATTGTTTTTTTCAAACATTATTATAGTCAGGATGTCTACTAGACTCTTGTACGGACATATTTTGGGAAGTTACAGGCCTACAACATAAGGAAAAATTTACCATTGAAGTCTATGGTGCACTTTTGGTACAGAAATCTGGACCTCAGCAGTGCGCTAGGGAGGTTAAATGAGTCTTATTTTGGGCTAAAAAAAACATTAACAGAGCTAGAGGTTGTTTTAATCTATAAACTTCCCTATAATAATGTGACAGCTTTTTTAATCTGCCCAGCATTTTGAGTACAGAAAACCCTGGCAACGGGTTGCCTTGGAGACTGGCGACAAGATTCAGAATGTCACATAATGAGGTCAGGAAACAGAGAAAGATTGGATAAAAAAGTCTTTCAATTTTTACCTCCATAATACCGCCAAGTGAAGTCATTTGCAGCTCAATCCAAAAATGCTACTCAAACTTTAACTGAAATATGTTTTTTGGAGACTGTAGGGGGGGGGGGTTACTGGAGGCACAAAAAGAACGATGTGTTCAGGCACTATTACACTGCCCTGAACACAATTACTATTTGATACCCAGTGATGTCAGAGGAATTTAAGAGCGTCCCCAAGCTGAATAATCTATTTAGTAAACTCCCAAGAAGAGCATGAGCAGCCAGAGAAGGAAGCCAGCAGTAATATAGCTGAAAGCAGAAAGAACGCTCTTTCCTAATAGGAACATAAATATTCTTGGAGATGTGACATCAACTTTTGTGTCACTATGAAAGGATGGATTGACCCATTAATGTAAAGACTTAAAAATAAGCTTCTTTTTAACAAGACAATATGAGCAGAATGGCAGCCAGGGGACACTAATGACCTCTGTACCGCAGTTCAGCAAAATCTAATCAATAACTATTCACTTGGTGATCTTCAGACCTCCAGTTCTCCCACGGTGGATCTCATGCCCCTTCCAGGCATCAGAAGGCATTCCTCTATAGATTTCTTGTAAGCTCTATTATATTTTACTAATGAAAATGGCATTTTGTTCTATGGTTCACTGATTAATTCTAGTTTAATCAAAAGGCACATGGCTTTTTGTTGGATGTGTTAGTTTCACAGTTAGGTGTCTGCCTTGTGCTAATTCATTTAATTTGTTGTTATAAATCTTTTTCCTTTAGACAGTAGTAGACATGGAGGTGACTATAGTGTAAATAAAGCTTAAGATGATTACATACATGTAAGGCCATGTCTATACAGACTACCCATCGTAAAAAAAAGGGAAGGTAAAGTAATTTCAGTGCAACAATAATGAGAAGAGAGCGGCAGCTCCATCACAGGGTAAAAAATGTGGAAAAGGAAAACTTGAGTGTGAAAGCAACAGGACGTTTGTTGTCCGTCTGTCTGAGGGATAACCATTGCGGTGTTGTCCTCTAATGTGTCTTCCGACCTCCATGGGTGGGCGTCCTACTTTTATTTCAGCAGAATATTCTTTGTGTGCATTCATTTTACTGGAATTTCAAGGCCAAATAGAGAAGAGGACACAAGAAAAAAATAAGAAAAAACACTGTTGGCAAACTGTCCTGGCCTGGAATGAAATTTTGTTTTGGCTGCCTGACATCAAGACAGCAAAACAGAATCCTCCACTCTCTTGGGTTTAACGTGCCTTGCACCTGAGATTTCCTGAACAGGTATTTAACTTGTAAATTCAACTGAGGAGATTCATGAGGAGTTGCCGAGAATATATAAATGACAAATTTTACAAAATGTACTAATGTGTGCAACTGCCAACCTGCCTTATGAATTTGGAACCTGGAGAGCAGCACTGATCAGTTTGGCATATGGCCACAGGAATTTTCCTATAAATCAATTCTGTTGAAAAAAATCTACTATGCAGAAAGCTGATGGAGAGGACAGTGAGGGAGAATGTGAGGAAGACCATCCTCTATATGGGGTGAGTACTGAACAACATCTCCAGGTACTCATCTAATTAGCTCACTAAAAAAGTTATGTGCACCTGTAGGGGGCTGCCTCAGGTCTATGTAGACAGCATGTGATGCGGGGGGATCCACCAGGGGGAGCTCCAGTTCAGAGATGATAAAAGGAGAGGAAGCGGGAAGTGAACAGCCTTTTGCTGGAGAGAGGAGTTAAAGGGCTACTTGCTCTCTGAGGAGGAGTGTGAGGAAAGCAAAGCCATGAAGTGCGTCTTCCTAGTTTTGAGTGGGCAAAACTGGAGAGGGACACAGAGTGGGGAGCCCATGATACAACCCCTCTTAGACCCGGCCGGATGGGAGTATGACCCTTCGTGAAGGAATAGAATAGGTGGCCAAGGGAGACTTAGTTCACAACAGGAGTGGGCCCGGGGACTTAGTTCTAGAGTGAATAGTCCTGGGTAAAACACCTATACACTGGATCTCAGACTAATGTTCTTTTTCTCAAAGACTGCTGTTTGCTGAACAACATTTCTGATGGTGGCCCTGACTTCCATATTACTAACAATTCCTAAGCGCTGCTAATACTCAAGCCTTTGGTTCAATCAGAAAAATATATTCTAGCTGCAATAAAATATGATGTTCAATGTCAAAGACATTAAATTAAACCATCCTGTAAGTTTATTGCAGGTTTCAGGTGCCCACCAACAGATCTTTGCATGTCTATGCTTGGGCTGTTTCTCCTTTAGATATTTTCTCTGTGTGGTTTGGAGCGAGCAAATGAAAAGGGACATAGACCCAGCAGCATCTAATCCCTGGTGAGGGCTGCCGGGCAGGTCTCTGTAGTATCAGGTCCGGCTTTACGTGCGTCAGAAAATTATTACTTACGTTGCCTGACTACGGTTCTCCTATAAACCTTTGCAGGGAGAAACCGCGTTTCCCTGTACGGCGCGCTCGGCCCCTTAAATAAGCACCGCTGTGCAGAGTCTATCATTAAAAGAAACAGAATCCTATTTATTTTGAAATATAAATGAGCAGGGTTGCGTGTGGTTTTAAGTTTTTCTTTTACTATGGAGCTTTGCTGGGCTCATTTGGCACTGCCTCGGCTTCCAGCAGCAGACGGTTCCGAGGGACATCTTAAAGGAGAACAGATTTTTGTTTTCCGGACAGATGTTTTTATATGTCCACTTGGAATTTGCAGTCTTTAATGACATGCATTTTCATGTGTACAAGCCCATTAAATAAAATTTCTACTTGCAGTACATTCAAGTTCATGTGAGCCATCCATTGCTGGTTGAAAGGAAAGACATGAGCATGGTTGAAGACTAATTGAAAATATTTCAGAGCTGTTATAGTAAACCGGTGGGAGATTTCTAAAGTTTATAGTAAATAATGTAGTGAAGGGAACATACCCTTTAAGGCGCCGGACCATGATGCCTCGGGACCTTGAGCTGATATAAGCAGGGGGATAGTCCCCAGGGCAGTGCTCAGTGAGGGAGGTCCTGACGTAGTGTTGTCCGCTCCCAGACCCACCTGGGTTGCATGAAGCTACCCTGTAAGCCACAGTTACATAGAGCCGCAACCTTTTCAGCAGTTCATGCCAGAGCCAGCATTTTTGTGGGGTGGATTCCAGCTCCCACTTTCTGGGCCACGCCAGAGTATCTGTGTAGAGAATGACTGTGCCGCTCAAGTGCCTGTTTCCCGCAGCACTCAAGTAGTGGCCACTTCGGGCCTTGCTCCCCTCTGCCTCACATAGGTTGAGCAGTTAGTTTAGCCTGCCGGCCTTCCATAATCGGTGGCTACCTTTTACAGTATTAGGCTGTTTCTGTGGACTATAAGATTTTCCTTTCATATAATTGAGACACCCTGCTGGGCCTTGACCTTGAAATAAAGTGGATCAGCATTGAAGCCGCCTCTTGTTTTTGGTTGACCACCAAAACCTGCAGCTACCAAAAAGTTCCCCATATGTAACTAATCTTGTATCACCTTACACCATAAATAATTTTCCTTTTATGGGTGATTGATATTATTGAAACTAAAACATTAACATTGCCATTTTGTAATATCACGTTACTTAAAATGACTAAGTTTAAATATTTTTGAATACAATCTATTTAGGGATGGCCTGCTAATGGTAAGTATTCCCAAAGACTGGCGCTTGGGTATAACAACTCCATAAGGTGTGCAAAGTGTTATGTGAATGGGACAACTCAATTGTATTTCTTTTTCTATAGGTTACTGATGTTCTACCAAAACTACTGTGTGTGCTCTGTATTAGTCTACAACTTCATAGAAAAAACTGAGTTCTGTGGAGGATACCTATGCTTTGCATTCCACAAGGAACTCAACATACTATTTAAACTCCAGGCTAATAATGTCCTGTCTAGACTGTCTCTCTAGACACACGTCTCTTTGTAACTGCTGAGAAGAATGATCCGCTATTAAACAGGCTGCAGGAAGCAGAGAGAAATGACAAGGAACGCTCTCTGTTTCTCTTTCTCCCACTTTTCTTTTTTTCTCTCTGCCTTCTATTTTTGCTCCTCACCTGTCTCTTTATCTGACATTCCCTGCTGCTGGCATCCCTTTCCCTTTTTTTTCCTCTCACCCACAACTATCTTTTTCTCTGACTTTCTCTGCCTCTCGCATACCTTTTGTCTCTTGTTCTCTCTCCCTCTTCTTGTTTGCCCCTCACCTGTCTTTTTCTCCGACTTTCTGTGCCTCTGGCATCCCTTTTGTCTCTTGTTCTTTCTCCCGCTTCTTTTTTACTCCTCACCTGTCTTTCTCTGAATTTCTATACCTCTTGCATCTCTTTTCCCTCTTTTCCCCTCTCTTCTTTTTTACTCCTCACCTGTCTTTTTCTTTGATGTGCGGCGTAAAAAAGAAGAAGGAGAGAGGCAAAAGACAAGTAGATGCGGAGGCAGAGACAGTCAGAGAAAAAGACAGAGAGGAGTAAAAAAAGAAGAGGGAGAGACCAACAGACAGGGAGATGCAAGCGGCGAGAAAGTCAGAGAAAAAGACAGGAGTTGTAAAAAAGAAGAGAGAGAGAGGAAAGAGGAAAAAGGGATGCGCGGGGCAGAGAAAGACGGAGAAAAAGGACAGTGTGAGGAGAAAAAACAAAGAGAGAGGGAAACGGGAGCAAAGGTAGGATATAGAAATTCAGAGAAACACAACGGAGAGGAGTTAAAAAGAAGAGGGGAGAGAAAGAGACAAAGCGATGCGAGAGACAAATGAAAGTCAGAGAAAACTGAAGATGAGGAGCTTAAAAAGACGAGGAGAGAGAAACAGAACCCATGGAGATGCAAGAGCAGGCAGAGAAAGTCGAGAAAAAGACACGATGAGGAGTAAAACAATGAAGAGGGGAAAAGGGAGCAAGAGGGATAGGAAATTCAGAGAAAGACAGGTGAGGAGTAAAAAAAGAAGTGGAGAGAGAACAAGAGAAAAAGGGATGCGAAAGGCCGAGAAAAGCCAGAAGAAAAAGGAGGTGAGGAGTTAAAAAAGAAGAGGGAGGAGAGGAACACCAGACCAGGGAGATGCAGGAGGCAT
>CM070040.1:46996120-47008827 GCA_036250615.1 Ptychadena robeensis
TGCATCTCCATGGTCTGTTGTTCTCTCTCCCTCTTCTTTTTTACTCCTCATCTGTCTTTTTCTCTGACTGTCTCTGCCTCTCGCATCTACTTTGTCTTTTGTCCTCTCTCCTTCTTCTTTTTTACTCCTCACCTGTCTTTTTCTCTCACTTTCTCTACCTCTCGCATTCATTTTCCCTCTCTCTCTTCTTTTTTACTGCTCAACTTTTTCTCTGACTTTCAGAAAGTTTGTAGTTTATTGGCTAACTTAATAGACGCGCAGATTCCTGCCTGATTCGACAGCAGAATCTGGTGCGCCCCCTGGTTATATTGACAGGAATCTGCCGCATGTCAGATCGCACGGTGAAAAGACTTGCCGGTAAATTCCAGGCTGATCCCATTAGTGCCCGGCCGATTCTCTGCACAGCGGCCATGCATGAAGACGTCATCACGCCCGGTCAATCGGCTGAGCAGTCAACGAGAAAACAACCCGTCTATGCTTAGCTTTACTAAGTTATTAGACAAGCAAGCTCTAACCACAATGCTCAGATCTTAGAGCTTCCAAAAGCAATTTTCACAATCTTTTTGCAGGGTCTGCACTGTAGGTTGACATCAAATGTTGTACCACAAGGCTTACGGAAGTAATCAAAAAGACAAGCTTTGGAATGTCTAAGATTCCTAAGGTTAAAGCTTGATGTTTAAACTTCAGTTGGCCACAGGGTATCACTTGCTGACAAAACTTGAACTATTAATAGTGGATTTAAAATTTGATAAAGCGTTGAAACTTTGGTGGACTTAAATGATTTCTTACCTCCCTTTCTGGGTTCGGTTGTTTGGGGTGATGGTTGTGTTGCTTAATTGGGTTTCAGCAGATGAATTGATGGAGCGGTCAATGCTGAGCTCCAGGAAAGTGACATTTAGGTCAAATGGTGCCATCTCATCATTGTCGTCATAGTCCATATACAGATTGTCCAGGTTAGGTTCTACAGAATTCAAAGGCTCCCCATGGGAGAAAATAACACTTCTGTTCATATTATGCAATGACTCCCTGGAGTCAGTGGTCTTGGAGGAGAACTTCTTCATAATAGCATTTCCAGGCAGCAACTCTTTTGAGGTAAATCGGGGGGCAGCATCCTGTTCCCCCTCATCCATATAAGTTGTCTGATTTGTATTTACATCTACAATGAGGAAATAAGAATGGAATTATTAAAGGACAATTAAAACAAAAACCTTGTTGAAGTCTGCCATTGCTGTTTTATAGTGTTTAATGTAAATGGGAGTCACCAAAGTTCCATACAGCATGTTTTACATCTTAGAATAACAGCACTGCATGACTGCTGTACAGTTCAACGATTGACTAATTTTGATCTTCACAAACAGTACAACCTAAAGTCTATCCTGTAATCTCACCAAATATTCAGTAAGGATTTTGATTACACTTTATATAGGAACAACCAACCAAATGGAGAGATTTAACAAAAACATAATACACTGCAGCCATCCATGATATTTGCTGTGGATTACAAAACTTTTTGATTTCTACCTTTTACAGCTTTGCATTTCACCCTTTTTTCACAGTCCATCGTTTCCTCTCCTTCATACACTTCATTTGTCTGTTGTCCTCCAGCAGAACTGAGCCTCTCTGTGGAGGTCTGTCTTCCTAAAGCTGGCCCCTCACCTTTTGATCGGCCATTTTGAAGGTTAGCCACATAACTAGTGTTTCCAGAAATCATACCCTCTTCCAGCTCTTTGCTCTCTTCACTTTCGGATTCAGGGAATGGGTAATACACGGGTTGAGTTATACGTGAATGTGGCCTTCGAAGGAGAGTATACTGGAAAGTGATGGAAGGGTTCTTGCCATTTTGGTTCCAGACCTGTAGATTGAGAAGCAAATTTGCATCTTGTTGTGCAGTCACTGTAATATGAAGATATGTAACCATAATTCCCCTGGCGCATTCAACCCACTCTTCAAGGAGAATGCAAATGATAACATTGCAGCATGCCTGATGTCAGCCATGTCCTACCCTATACCCAAAATATATAATAATTTTGGGGGTTGAATTTCTAAACAGGTCATCCTATTATGCCTGGTTCTCTATGTCACTTGTGTGATTTATGTTTAAAAAAAAGGATTTTGTTTATTTCAAAAATTATTTCCAATAAAGAAAGTTTAAAATATCTATCTCATTTATTTTATTTGTTTACCCTAAGGCCATCATGACAAACCTATGGCACTGATGCAGGGCATACAGAGCCCTCTCTGTTGGCACTCATAGTCGGTAGGGAGAGAGAAGCGCTGACAGAGTCACAAATTGTATCAGCGTGTCTATAGTCTGTCTCTGTTGGTGGGAATGGGAGGAGAGGGGGAGGTGATTTTTTCAGTTCAGATAACATCGTACTAAGCTAAACTTGGCTGGTGAACAAACAGACACCAGTGCAATCTTGTGGCCATACTGATAATTTACCAGGAAATTTGAGGTATTCCCCTACATTTTATTGTCTTGTTGGCTGTTAATATTACAGAGATTTTGAAGAAAAGTTGTTTATTGATGGACAGTTTTGTTCCTTAACTGTGTCGTGATCTTTGCTAGTTGACTCGACTACAACTGGCCATTAATGAAGATACAGCAATGGCACTGCTATGGTGGTGAGGATGCCGCAACTTCCTCTCAAGTCCTTTAAAGTTTCCGAGCTCCTTGTTTTCTCCTTTTTCGTGGCAAATTTTCAGGCTTTTTTTTCTCAGGCAAATTTTCAGGTTAGGTTTTTGGCCATACCGGACACACTAACGGTAACCGCATCTATTACTACCAAAAAATCTGCATCTCCCATTGTTTAAACTTAAACCTCAGTATTCAGGTTAAATTGCAATATTGGTACTTTTAGTTATAAAAATGGGTTATGTGTTTCCGTTTAGGCACTCCAAAAGGTTTACTATCACTGCCCTAAGGTGTGTACACAGACTGTTGCAGGGGCTAAGATGAAATTGTTTTAGAACTTAATGATTTAGCACATCCTGTTTGATTTTAGTGATAGGACTTACCATTATGTTTAGGCCTCGGTTTGTTGGCCCTTGAGCTACAATATATTCTATTCCTGTCTCATACACATCCATTGGTCTGCGATATTTAAATACAGTTCCAGCAATGTTAAAGTTCTTTGGGCTATCCACCTTAAAGTTTCCATTGAAGTAGTAGTTTCCGGAATCATCTGCAACAGCTTGGAAAGACAGGCCAATTTAGAATTAAGATTCACTTTTAATGGCAGCGCCAAAGTATTAAGCAACAGTTTAATAGATCACTGCATCCTTGATCGATAATTCCATACTTTAGCTATAGGTATAGCCTATGGCAAATCATCCCTTTCTCATATATTATTTGAATATTCCAGCAAGCTGCCACAACAATGTTAGGAACCCTTGATAGCTGGTACAAATTGTTTTTAGACAACGGAATTTACTAATATAGATCTTGGGATATACAAGAAATGATTTATGAAGCACAATAGTGTCCATTTCTAACAATTAACGTCCTATATTACCAGTTCTCAGTCCCTAGAGTGTTAGCAGTCCCAGCTCTTTAGAAGGACTTGCCCTTGCAACTTCATCAACCACAACTAGCCATATACTGTGATACCATACACAACCTACCCAGAACATCTGCAGATTTCTTTCTCTCCACTATTTGAATGTCTCTTGCACCAACTGGAATGTGGGTGACCAGGGCATATCCTGTAAAAGAAGATGAACCAACTCAGTGAGCCATCTATAGTGCCAGAAATCCATGCCATGGTTTCAAGAGACCAGAGACGAGGTACAAATAAGACAGAGGGCTTGTGAGGTCTGTACATGTTGCTTATGACAAATCAGATGATTACAATAGTGTTTTTTCCAAGTACTGACTCTGCATTGGATAATACAAAACACAAAAGGCAAAGGTTGACTGAACACAGTCAAAGATTTGTACATGCTGGGCCTAGTAGATAAGAAAAAACAATCAGCTGAATTTACATAATTGTAGGTTTAGGAATCCAGGAAACACATATGGCTAAAGAAAGGAAAAACATTTCCCTTCCATGTCTGCCAAAAGCTAGCCATATCAGAGTCGTTTGTTGGTTTAATTGAGCAGTAAAATCTATTGTTTTATTGTTTCATTTAAAAATCGTTCTTTCTTCTGAATTCCGTCAACCAAAAGTGATTGCAATTGAGCATAAAATTTTATCTAAATTGAATCTTAAATTGAGAAAACAAAAATTGATGTGTGTATGGCTAGTTGAAGGTTCTTGTAGACTGGCTTTATTTTTCTTGAGATGATTGAGTTTTAGCACACATCAAATGCAAGTCAGCAGTTTGTATTGCACATGGAAATGTATTTAATGTTTTTTATTTTACAACACAGATGACTGCTAGGAGGCTGCCTATGACCTGATTTCTATTACTTTTAATTTTTACTGAAATATGATGATAATCCAAAGGCTAATTGTTGCTCTAATATTGTTTTATTTTAAAATGTTAATAAAAAAAGTTGTTAATAAAACAAAAAAATTATTAAATCAAGAATTACTAATGCCCACAGCAACCACTATGGTTAAAATATTAAAGGCCATTTCACACTATATGTGCGTCACTGAAGTTTGCACAATGCTATGCGTTAAAAGATAGTAGTCAGGTTTCCATAGGAAAGTCAGTCAAAACATTGATTGATCTTTTCAAAACTGATTCACATGATTTAAAACTGATCGATCTTTTACCAAAGGCCTGTGCTCATGCTCCATAATATCACATACGAATAGGTCAAAATATCAAGTAAATCAGATACTTTTACAATCAACTGAAAGTCTCTCTTTCAATTTTATGCTCAATTTGAATCACTTTGAATCTTTGAATCTTCTTACGATCTGCTTTCATAAATCGACTAAACAGAAAAATTAAACCTGGTATACAGACCTTTAGGTCAATCGTTCCATCAGAGAGCCAGCTTTAGCTGGCAATACATGCATAGATTCACAGACGATTTTGCAGCCGACCGATTGGTGTGCATGGCTATTGATCGGCTGCAAAATCAGCCACAGATCGCAGCTTCCCACATGGAGCGATCATGTGGTTCAAAAACGTGATCAGCCATGGAGTGCCATGGAGTGGTCTAAAGCATTACTACCAGGGTCCACATACAACGTATTGGCTGGTACACAAAGGGTGCGATCGAATTCTCTGACCAGCCATAGCGTGATGACGTCATCATGCTGCAAACGGCCGCTCGATGATTGCACAGGGATAGTTGTGTGTATGGCTGGCTTTAGTCTACAAAATGGACAATTCAAAGCATTTACCAAGATGGGAGGTTCCTTTCCTATAGTTCCCTGTAATGTGAACACAGCTACTTCCATCTCCCTGACAAACACCACACTTATCCAGGGTGTGGGTGGAGAACAAGATCCCATCACATCCAATTGGCTGGGAAGGAAAAGAGAGAAGTTAGAAAAAAATAGAGGTAAGTGTTCAAACTGATAACATTTTTTTACAATAATGTCTCCACAAACCTCACATTTTCCAGACACGCAAACCCCTCGGTAATCACTGTACTTGCAGGATGTCCCATCCCTGGCTTGGACCATCAGCTGTCTCTGACCATCACTAGTAGTGCACTGCAGATCACAAGGTTTACTGGAAATGTGTACATAGTCATCTGGGAAGCAAAAAAACCCCAAGTAATGTGTTGATTTTTATATTCCAATAGGCATTTAGTATTGTTCAATAAGACACATTTTATGTGTTAAATAACAAAGCAGTACCCCACTGTGATGTGAACTGGTCAAGGACTCAAAAAATCTGCTTAATTTTAGAGGGTTAGCTATTCACACAATCCCTCAAAAACCACAACACCCTGGAAAACGCAATATTTTCAAATTTAGTTTGATAACCTACAGAAATAAAATAGAGGCAGTTGTCAGTGATTGACAGGCACCCAACAAGCACCTACACTATATGGGCATTCTCTGCACACAGTGGTGCAGTTGTGGTTTCAGGATGGCTGCCAAATGTCGGCCAATGTCAGCCCTTCAATCCCATAGTGTAGCCTTATTAGCAAGCTGTACTCACTTATTGAGGGAGGTAGGGATTAGTGTTGATCGTGAATATTCTAATTGTAGATTTATATTGTGAGCATCTACTGATCGCGTTGGAAGGAAGTCATAAAAGTGGAGATGTGGAGAAGTGGAAAAGTGAAGAATAGATTAGAGCACAATCAAGCTCTGTGAGCGTGCACGGCGCTCAATTGTACTCGGATCTATTTAGAAATCTACCTGTGTATTGCCAGCTTAACACTCAGCTCACAGGACTCTACATATAATTATGATATCACTTTTGGGTTGCCTTTTATTTTGTAATCTATAAGCATAATTATAAGATACTATTCTCAGATTTAAAAAGGTATAAAAATAAAATAGACAATTTATTGTGAACAGGGAAGACAAAATCAAACTTATTTGCCTTGCATATCCAATTCCGAAATGCTACTTACCAGGATACAGAGGTTTCCACTGGAAGGTTTTGCCATTGTACATGTGTGAATTGAAGGATGTGCACTGCTCTTCCCGAAAACTGCGGCTGTTGGCTGTACATTCCTTAAATACAGAAATATTTACAAAGACAAGTGTAAGAATAAAAGATTTCCCTCAATATCTGGATATATAAAGAAACAACGGAAAGATTAGAGGGTAGGTATAATCACTGTTCCCATCCCCAAAATAATATTAAAAACACGAAGAGGATCCCTCATGGGACTTTAAATGGAACAGTGATTCAGTAATCAACTAGATTGAATTTGCATAAAATAAATTTAAACATGTATTTCCTCACATGCACCTTATTTGAATCATCTTCTACTGTTCATTCTTTGATGTATGGATTTGCGTGTTATATAATACCTATGTCTGCTATGGGCATTATGCATTATACACAAGTGTGTTTTATCCATTTTTTGGATCGCTGTTGTATAAAATTTATGTTTTTAAGAAGATCACTCGTTGTGACAAGGATCTCATCAATAAAATGTATTTTATGCAAATTCGATCTAGTTGATGACTGAATCACTGTTCCATTTAAAGTCCCAGGAGGGATCCTCTTCGTGTTTTCATTAATATCTGGATAAAAATACCGTGTTATGAAAAGCAACCAGATTTTTTCAGAAGGTAACCGGAAAACTGGATGTTTGCTATAGGAAACGTTTAAGGACATGTTAATTCTTTTCAAGTATGCTGACGTATTCTGTAACACTTAATGTACAACATTCCACTGTTCTTAGGTAATCCCTGCATTGGTGCGACAGACAATGTTCTGATGGGTTCATATAGTGAAAGTATTGAGCTGTTTGGAAACTAGATGGTCGAATTTGCAAAATGTGTTATTGCCGCCAATGTTGACTTAAAATGAGATTTTTTTACGTTTTTTTTATCTCTAGTATGGGAATGGATAGAACAATCTTTTCCAGAGTAGGTCAGCACCCACTTGCAAAATTTAGACAATCTTCTTTACTATTTAAAAGCCATGTTCTTGACTACATGGTTCAGCGTTCAAGTTGGGATATAAGTTTATAGTTATAAATATAAGCTTAAAGAAAACGTGGTTTTCCAGTTTAAAATAGCAAAACACAAGATTTGCAAACAATTGAAATGTCCTTTTCCAGGCAGAGTACTGAAGAGTGGAACTTTTGTTGTCCCTTGATGTGGAAGCATTGGTCTCTTTATAAAGGTGCGACACACCCACTGCTCTATGATTGGCGAGCCAAAGCCTTAACTGAACAGTAACATTATGTATTTACACTGCAGCACACAGGCAGGGAACAAACATGCTTTTCCATTTAAATGTATCCACTAATCTTGCTATGTCTCACACAACAACCCAGCCCCCTTACCTGCACTTTACAAAGATGAAATCTCTTGGAGGTTCCTGTACAGTTTTTACTTCCAAGCCCATTCAGTTGTTTCCTCCTGAAATGATAAAAGGGGGTAACTATTCAGAAAGCCATCTTTACTATAGGTTGCCTCTGTAAGTTGTAATGAGGATTTTATAAATTGTTCTGGCTTTGTCTGTTATCATAACAGTTCTCATCACTTTTAGTTAAAGTCAATTCTACATTGTTCCAGGAAATCATTATGCAAAATTGTTGTGAACACTACATATATCCTCAGCATCACAATGTCTATTATAGAGCCCTGACATGAATAGGAGTGCTTACATAGAGGATAACGGAACGAGACTCAGCCTAGAAACTCTTGCATAATACTACTGTTGCTTCTGGAGACTTGTGTATAACCATGAGCGGTCAGCTGCCCCACCTCTGCCTTAGACAGTGCCTCTCCTGAGACTTCACTCCCCCGCCACAGGTGCGGGTGCACGCCGTCCACTTGGTCCACTCCCCCCACCAGAAGGTTGTCACGTCGGCCCCTTCTTCCAAGCTGTTGGACGTCTGAGTTATGTCCTGTGTGTTTGCATCCAAGTTTTGAAAAGAAAACACAGTAATTATTTCATTTACAATAGTCAGCCAGTGGTTGTGGGTTTTTTTTCTAAAAAAGTGTTCTTTTGCAACATACACACTGCATTGATCTGTGGTCAATGTACATGTTATGTGTTGGGCATTAACTAGTACCCACTGTGTGTGTGTGCCAAAACCACGATCCTGGAGTGGCCCACACAGAGCCCAGACCTCAATCCTATTGAGAATCTGTGGTAGGGGCTTAAAGTGAATGTCCATGCTGGTAAACCATGCAATTTGGACCAGCTAAGTCCCTCAGGAGACCTGTGCCAACATAGTAAAGAACTACTCTAAGGGTCCCCACACACATAACTTTGCCGCCGACCGATGTGCATGTGCAGCCGTTGGTCGTCAGTAACATCTTCCACGGATCGTGGGTGCCCACATCACCACAGCTCGGTCAGCCAGAGAATGGACATGTCCATTAATCTCTGGCCGATGCCATTAGTTTGAATGGGGACCAGCGTTCCCGTGCAAACTAATGGCCGGCACACAAAAGGTGCCCGCTGATACTGTGAGCGATGGAGAGCAGCATGATGACGTCATCACGTTGCTCTCCACAGCTCATCTGTCGGTTCCCACTGGTTACATGTGTGGGGACCTTAAAAGATTGTTGTCAGTTGTTGCTCCTAAAAGGTAATCAATTGATTAATAATGACCAGGCGGTAATAGTCAGGGGTGCACATAACTCTTTAAGTGAGCTCCTCAGGCGAGTACCAGGAGATGGTGTTTGGTACGCACCCCATATGCATGGTAGATGCTGCTGCAGATGGACCTCCCTGTTCCTGATTTATACTCAGATTAGCTGTCTCCATCCACAGGAGGATGGGTCACATGTAACTCTCACAGTACAACACGTTTGAACCCTCAGATCTCATACCTCAATAGTGCCAGCCTGACATTTTCTGGCTTAGTAACCAATCCCTGACACTACCAGCAGTCCAAATGTCAACATTACATAGTCATGTTCCAGCTGTCACACGGTGCTTTTCTTTTACCCTTACATATGCCTACTCTGACTTTCATTCCCCAGATCTCCAACACCCTTAGAAGTACAATCTTTTTTTTTGGTCATTTATTTACATTTCCAGTTTCATACCCCTAACGGAAACCTTTAATAGTTATTCATGTTTCCCTGCAGTTATCCAAGTGAGATAAATTGTATACATTTAACATTTTACTCCGGCCGCCCAGACACGGAGCGCCTCCAAGTTGTTAGTACACATATTAGCTTTGTAACAATAATGCAGCTACGCACAGCTAGTTTTTGGCCCATCTTGAGTACCAGAGTACCACTTATGTGCACTGCTGATAATAGTTGTGGATGTCTAATTTTTGCCCTTTCGTGTTTCAACTTGTGTATCAATAAAATATCGTATGGTAATTAAACATAGTGGACATTGGTTTTTTGACAGTATATTTGTTTCCAAAATAGCAAATACTGTTGAGAATTATCAACAACAGGAATGTCTGTGGTATTTGTACACTTTGTACCCACATGCTCTAGGGGTACAAAGTATGTGACACTCTATGAAGGTCTGTGACACTCTATGGAGTTACTCCTATAGCTAATTGACACCCAACAACATTTTAAAGAGGTCCCAATTGATTTGGGAGACAATCTTACCTGTGTTATAGAAAAAGTGACATTTCCCAAAATAATAAGCAGAGGTAACAACCCCCTGTTTAGACTTTTCTGGATAATAAATAGATGTCTGTTTCCCAGGGTAAAGAACATTTCTAAAAGACAAAAGAGGTTCATTCTTAGGTTTCTCAGGCATGTTTATATATCTCCATTATATGGGATGAAGTCATTACATGGTTTATACTTGGTCTTCTTTTATGTAATGTGTTATATAATAAATTTTTATGTAATGTGTTATATAATTTGTACCAATTCAGACAACAAACATCAATTTATACCTTGGGTTTCCCAGAATCTTTATCCCCCTGCTTCTATGTCTGGCTCTCTATAGAGAATAGAATGTTCTTCACTGAGTAAGACTTTTGTTTCTAAACTGCCTGGCCCCAAAAAAAGTGGCTAATACAAAAAAAAGGTCTCACACTCTAATATTTTGTTGGATTGCCTTTAGCATTGATTACGGCACACATTCGCTGTGGCATTGTTTCGATAAGCTTCTGCAATGTCACAAGATTTATGTACATCCAGTGTTGCATTCATTTTTCACCAAGATCTTGCATTGGTGATGGTAGAGTCTGCCCACTGCACAAAGCCTTCTCCAGCACATCCCAAAGATTCTCAATGTGTTAAGGCCTAGGTCGCCCGGCGGCCCCCCTCAGTCCTCCACATGGAGCCCCCAAAACCTAACTATTAATGTATAGGGCATAGCAACTCACCTGTGTGGTGATCACACGCTGTCCCAGCTTTCCTAATCAACTTTGGCAGTCCTACATCAGTAAAATTGGCAATGTTAATTTTTAACATTAATTTTTAATATTAATGTTCAGCTTTTGACTACGGGTTCTGGTCCACCACCTGCTGAGATATGTCGAATGGGGAGGGTCTGGATCAATGTTATGTGCAGCCCTTTAGTGATGCCGAGGGCCGCACTTGTGGCCCTCCATATCAACTCAGTTGCCCACCACTGTGTTATGGTCTGGATTCTGTGGTGGCCAATCCATGTGTGAAATGCTACCTGAACCACCCTTTCACAATTTGAGCCTGATGAATCCTGGCAGTGTCATCTTGGAATATGCCCGTGCCATCAGGGAAGAAAAAATCCATCGATGGAATAATCTGGTCATTCGGTATTTTCAGGTAGTCAGCTGACATCATTCTTGGAGCCCATACTGTTGCTGAAACTAGACCTATACCTTTTTGCTATTTTATTTTTTGGGCTAGGCAGTGTATATTACTGCTTCTGTATATCTCCTGATAATCCCACAATCCAGATTTATTGAAAGCATTAATTAAAAAGCAATCGATTAATGAAAGCATGATATTGTATCCCCCACTTATTTATGAATACATTCATAAAGTGACAATAACAAAATGGATAAAATAATTTAAACGAAAATTAGAAAGTTAAAATCCCATGTCAAGGTAATTATGACTTAGAGAATAAACACTTGAATTGGTTTGCCACAACCTAATATCTCTAAAGATAGGCCTTCTTTGAAACAGCTTATAAATGTAGAAAGAAAGATAAAAAGGCACCTGGTAAGAAAATGAAAACAACAAACATTCTGCAAATACAATGATAAAAGAACTAGGCCAACCAGCAGCTTCTCATGTACTCTGAAATCTGTCCTGGGTGCAGATGTAGAGAAATCTACTCCTTTGATGCCCTATGGAGCCTGTGATTTTACCTCCTGACCCCAACATGTTTGACTGGGAAATGTATCTGACTGTTACACCCTCCCTGCACTAAAAAACAGATGCTGCTCAGTGAGGATGGTGTCCTGGGACAAGTACATGTCCGCTCTCCAACAAGTGTGTGGATGTCAACTAAGTGGATCCTCAACCCTTTCAGATAATACAAGAACAAATACAATAACTATTAACAAAGTGGGACACCCAAAAAATTGGAGACGGCCAATAGAGGCCAAGTTAGGTATGTAACACAGTGACCAGCACAAATAATATTTCCCCTTAAATCCTGTCCTAGTGATATGAAAGGAGTGAAGGGAAGGCAATAGAGGCAACGTAAACCCTTACCAATGCTATGCAAATACCAACAAACAAGTCTTAAAACCCATTTCTGTATCCAGAAACAAGAAAACAAGAAAACAAGGGCAACCCAACTTTTCATTTTCTGATAAATTTATTTTGAATCCACTGATAGAATAAAGTTATACTAATGTTCTGCATTATTAATATTAGCTCATATTTATGTAGTGCAGCCCATTAATAAACTTACAATTAAGTCTTTGGAGATCATGTACCTTCTACAATTATATGTCAGAACCCTGTAGGATGGTTAGTATGCTAATTTCCTGGCACATCAAGGCAACAACATACAACAGTATCGATGCCACCATGCCGAATGCCCCTGGAAAGGAAATGTATCTGCTTTGCCATCCTTCTTTAAGTACAATGCACTCCTCTTAAAATCAGAGAGGTATTGTATAAAAAGCCCCCACCCCCTCCGTAGTACAATGTGCACAGAACTCAGAAGAAAATTAAGTATAATGGTGAGTAGATTGGAGGAAGAATTTAGATACTGTTCCCATCCCTGAT
>CM070040.1:47008927-47031866 GCA_036250615.1 Ptychadena robeensis
TATGTGATACTGCTCCATTTAAAGTCCCAAGAGGGAACCCTATCTTTTGCTTTTGTTATAGAACTCAGAAGAAATAGTTTTTGAGAGGTGTCCTATGCATCTACAGAACTCCTCTAGGTTGCCATATTGCAAATAAGCAACAGACAACATATAGCTTCTAGTGATATGATGAAAATGTATTTAAATTCTATCCCAATGGCATTGAGTTGGCAATGGCAATTATATACAGTATGTAATAGTAATTTTTAGTAAGAGCGGTGTTTTCCTTTAAGAAGTAACAAAGGCTCTTTGTAGCCCCCTCCAAATCGTTCAAACATTACAAGCTGCGCAGATTTGGGGTTTGTTTTACCTCCATGTCCTTCCCCCGTAGCTGCTTTTCCCTGAAGGATTGTTGGAGGAGTATACTAATTCATTGATGAAGCTGAGCCCAGAGGTTTTGGCCGGCCGCAGAAAGGACAGGTGTCTTAGTGTCTCCCCCACACTTGCTTTTCATTAAGTCTTCCAGACATAGCTGGGAGCAAGCCAAGAAACACTGCTTAGCGCGACGTCTGACATGAACTTTGCAGGAGAGGAGAGCGGGGAGGACGAATCAGACAGAGTTTAAAGGGAGCTGGCTGGAAACCATGGCTGGACGAAAGCGAGACGCACAAATTAACCGTCGGCGATGGGACCTATAAAAAGGACAACTATTTAACACTGTTAACAATACTTTGGTGCAGGCCTGTCAAAGTGGTCATCTCTCAGACTTGTTAGAGAACGTTCTGGAAGAGCCGACTAGTACAAACCCATCCAAGTTTTTTTCCGCTCCTTTTGTAGCAGGCTGGATAAAGTAGATTGTACTGGATGTCTCTACATAAGTGATGTCATAACTGGGAACGTCTAGGGTGGTCTAAGACATAGGAAGGGTTGGTGAACACGGCACGTCCATAAAAGACAGTTCAGTTTAACATTATGATGTTTATTGTATTAACACACTGCAGCCTGAGTGTGTGGGTGGAGTCTAAAAAGGGGGAAGTATTTAAATTGGGGAATACATCGATTGCTTCATGTCAGGGGTTTAAAAGAAGTCCTCTGGCAAACAGGGAAGCTTTTTTAGCAGGTGTAGAAGGTGAATTCTAGAGATTAAACTCCCCACTTTTTGCAAAATACCTGTATTCGATGTGCGTTGAACACAGGGATTTTGGTGCAGTAAAGATTCTGCCCATTAATAATCATTTGCCTGTCTCCATGTCACGTTGCAGAAATGACACATACACTATTTGCCCTGGTTTTTAGGCAGTATTGTATGTGAATTGCTCATAGGTTACAAAAGGGCGGATTACAATGGTAACTTAATGATGAACATGCCCTTAACAAGGGCACACAGCAGCTGTGCCACCCAAATTCCGAAATGTGTTTCCGTACGGGGATCGATTTCTGCCCACCTGGTACGATCGACCACCAGTGATTGGTATGTGATTGTTTACATTGCTTTCCAGGTGCCCTCTTGTGGTAGAAAGCATTTATGACCCTTTAAAGTAATCGATTGGCTTTAAATGGATCACACTGTGTGGTGGTAAAATCAGTCTGTGTTTGACTGAAAAGTGATTTTAAATAATGGACCTGTGTATGGCTACCTTTACAGAGCTGTAAGCACCTTCATAAACTTTTCCCTCTCCCACCACAACATCTTGTCCACTGACAACACATCTTGCTTTCATTGCAAGTTTTTTTTGAGTGTGTACGAAGTTGTTCCTGTGGGTGTCTTTGTAGGTATTTTGGGGACTGATGTGCTTTGGAATAGAAAATGTGTTTCTAAATGCACAAAACATAAGCTTCTACTAATGTTTATAAGTAACGCTGTAGACTATCGAGCCAGGGAGTATCCTATTGCCTCTGGGGATTATGAAGGAATTTTTCCCCTGTTAGAGCAAACTGTAAAATGCTCCAATTTTCTGCCATTCTCTTATTCATCTGGGAGTTTTAGGTTCCTGATGCAAGGTGTTTTCATTTTTATTCATTTATATTTGTCTTCCAGTGGAACTTGATGTGTAATTTTTCAACCTATTAGCTAGCGAAAACAAGGAAAGAAATTCTCCCAAATGATTTTTTATATGGAAGGTGAACTTTCCTAATGATATTTCTCATAGCGAAGAGGGCCAAATCCAAATTATGCCTTTTTTCAGGCCCCCCCAGGTGGTAGTGGCAGCCAGTGTTTTTCGACAGACTGACACGCGCAGTTTCTGAGAGCCAGGACCACATATTATGTCAGCAGTGAAGGTTCATATGATTTAATGACTGCAAACAATGCTGTAACCGTCCTTCTGTACAATGACTCACGCTTATTTCTGGCCAGAGACTAACAACATCTATCCAGTGCAGGCATTTGGATGCTACAAGCTTCATAGAGTACATTATTAGGATGAGCATCATGGAGGCAACTCAGGAACAGGGAACACACAAATCAGCTAACTGAATAAGCCATAACATAAATAAATGTACCTTGGTAAATAAAAATAGGACAAAAACAAATACAGACAGGCCCAGAGCCAAAAGGGCAGAGACCTATGCATAGGGACTAAATGACCAGGTTTATTTATTTTGTTATATATGTTGGTAAAAACAAAAAGGCCACCAGACCATTTAAACTCCAATCCATGTAAGACTCAAAGGGACAGCTATCTTCTATGCCTGGGTCATAAGACCCAGGTACAGAGCCATCCCAGAATTCTCACATATTGAGTAGAAACAGATCCTAGGTATGAGACCCAGTATACAGAAAGTGGTACAGAGCTGAATTGACAACACATAGAAAGATACTGACAGATTCTGAGCATTGCACCCATTGTAACCATCATGCAGATCTAAAGAAATATCCATGCATTCATGCATATCTGGCATATAGAACAGATATAGGAAAACTAAGGCCCAGGTGCCAGAAATCGGCATTTAGCTTTATTAATCCGGCTCGTTGTCACCTTGATTAAATGCCCTGCCAGCTCTCTATAGCTTGTTACTCTTTAATGACCATACAGAATGCTTAGAAACTTACAAACTTTGCCATTGGGGAGACATAGTGGAGAAATATTGTAATGACACTGTGAGTACACCCTACTGTCAAAGATGGGCTATTATCTACTGAGCATCATCACCAAAGTTCTTGCTTCTTGACTGAAATAAGTCAGCTAAGTTCATTTAAGTGTTATATCTATTTAAAATAACTAAAACATTTATAAATGGTAAATTTACCCCTATTATTATTTAAATACAGTAATTTATTTTTATAAGTTTTCCTTTTTTACCCTCCTTATTTTGTTAAAAGCGATACAGCAAATTTAAAAAGATTACAATGACCCTGCTGTACATGCCCAAAGAATTGTGATTATTTCAGACTCTTAGTCCGGCCCCTCTGTCAAATTTAATGAGCCAAAATGTTTGTTCACCCCAAAATAGGACAAAAACAATTATCCTGTGCATACATACCAAGGTTCACAGGATTGTACTGCACAGAGATGAAGAGAAGTAGTACTGTGCAGCACACAGAATAAGAACAGACACTGAGAATTCACTCGACATATGGAAAAAGAGGTACAGTAGAGTGCCCAACAGATGAGGAGTGGTACTGTGCTGTGCCCATACATACAGGATAGGGTCTGATATTAGGAATTACACTGTATATACAGAAGAAGAGAAGTGGTACTGTGCAGTGTCCATACATACAGGATAGGGTCTGATATTAGGAATAACACTCTATATACAGAAGAAGAGAAGTGGTACTGTGCAGTGTCCATACATACAGAATAGGGTCTGATATTAGGAATTACACTGTATATACAGAAGAAGAGAAGTGGTACTGTGCTGTGTCCATACATACAGGATAGGGTCTGATATTAGGAATAACACTGTATATACAGAAGAAGAGAAGTGGTACTGTGCAGTGTCCATACATACAGAATAGGATCTGATATTGGGAATTACACTATATATACAGAAGAAGAGAAGTGGTACTGTGCAGTGTCCATACATACAGAATAGGGTCAGGTACTGAGAATTAAAGATTAGGAATGAGAACAGATGCTAAGAATCACACTCAGGATACAGACCAAGTGAAGTTGAGCTGTGCTGAATTATTGAATATGTAAAAAAAACATATATTGAGAATTATATCTAGTATTCTGAAAGAATGCTAAGTACTCCTACATTCTACACCCATCTAAACAGGATAATTAAAGTCATTGTGATTCACATCTGTCATACAGAACAAGTGAAGTGGTCTGGTGCAACATTCACATATAGAGCATAATAATAGATAATAAGAATTATGACATTGGTAGTGTACAATATGTCTTAGTTAATGAACTGCAACCTAAGATAATAGTAAAATTAACCAGGAAAATGTCAATATTTCTCTGGGAGCAGCTGTGAACTAGTCAGGGATCGATTTAGAAAGATATAATAAGGCTAAGGTTATGGCATTGGGTAAACATGTGGTTAACTGCTTCTGGTTCCTCGATTGCAAATGCTCAATGATATTATAAACAGTCTCACTGGTTATGGTACAGTACACTACCTTGATGCACCAACTCTCTGAACTTAGCTTTAAGTAGATATATAAATGTATCAATGGATTTCTCTTTTTTTCTAGCTTCACTGCGGCAGATTTTTTTCAATTGATGTTTTTCCTTTTGTTATGAGGATAAACAGGGGTTCTGCACTTCTAATTCAGTAATAAAAGTTATTGATGTAAGAAGTGCATTGCATTAGTACTGTCATCCTGAAGATTATATCAAATACAAAGGTAGAAAGCATCAACAAGTATGTATTGCCGGGTCCTCCCTGATAGAATACATAGTGATTGGAAGGTTTAGAAAGGTCCTGATATTACATGGTTTTGGTAAAACAAAAGTTGAGTGTAGTGGTCAGCCCACTATCACTCTTGGCACAGCATTATGTGATAAGACACTTACCAACAAACCCTGTGAAATGCATGTCATAGAATGATCTTAAAGACTCCAGTGTCTAAAACCATGATAAATACAGGGGTTATGTCATTTGTAGTGTTAAGCCCCCCATAGACAGGCAGACTCCTCCATACAACTTTCATGAGACTTACCAACAACTATGTAGTATAGTGACCTCCCTGATAGAATACATAGTGATTTGAAGGTGTAGAAAGGTCCTCCTATTACATGGTTTTGGTAGAAGAAAAGTTGGTTGTACAGAAGTTGCATGGAGGAGTCTGCCTGTCTATGGGGGGCTTTATTGCTTTAGTTCTCCTGCTTTTTAATAAACATAATAAGTGATACCACATCAGAGAATTTCAGAAGTTAAGCCCCCCATACACCACATACAATTACCATGCAACTTCTGTACAACCAACTTTTCTTCTACCAAAACCATGTAATAGGAGGACCTTTCTACACCTTCCAATCACTATGTATTCTATCAGGGAGGTCACTATACTACATAGTTGTTGGTAGGTCTCATGAAAGTTGTATGGAGGAATCTGAAGGTGTATGGGGGGCTTAAAGGAACCTGTTCAAGAGCAAGATTGAATGACTTTCAGCATGTGTATGATGGTGGTAACCCCCCAGAGATAACATAATAGTTAGTGTGCACTAACTGATCACTACAATCAACTTTTGTTTTACCAAAACCACATAATATGAGGACCTTTCTTAACCTTCCAATCACAATGTTCTATCAGGGAGGACCCGGCACTACATAGTTGTAGATCTAATGGAAATTGTATGGTGAGATCTAAAGGTGTATGGGGGATTAAGAACTTTGTGGCTGTATAGTGTTGAGTCAGCATTTATTGAAAAGCATAAAAAAATACCTAGACATCTGTGTATGCTCTCTGCACCATGATAAGGTTGTATTAGATGTCCTGGAAGCAGCAAAGTGTCCCTGGAATTGGTTGGAAATAGCTGGCAAACAAGTGTAGCATTACAAGCTGGGACACACTAGACAGATCCGATCCAGACTGCGGGACAAGGAAAATTTGTGTCCCTTCCAAAATATCACATTCCACCACCAACCTGCAAAATGTAAAATATTTACTGGAAGCTAAACTTCTCCATTTCTGCCTTTGCACTGAAAGCATTCAGGAGAAATGGTTTAACTAAATTATTTCAATTTCTACTAGCACACACAGGCTTGCTCAATAAAGGCTAAAGGCAATGTGCAGTTATCTGTGACTACCAATCAGAATTCATCTTTTCATTGACGTCAGTAAAGGCAAATTTGGTTGGTTTCCGTGGCTTACTGCAGTTTGCATATAATCAGTAAGAGTTTACTGTTCTGTGTGATTGATATGGTGTAATGATTACTCGGCTTCCAAATTTAAGCATAGCAAATTATAAGAAAAAACTACATTAGTACTATTACTACTACCAATAATAATAATAATAATATTCAAAAGCTTTTTTTTCTAAGGAGTACCTTACCTGATGTGGTTCTGATGAATACCTTTAACCAAGGTATCGATCACCTGATGCACTGAAGACCAGTATGACTGAAGGTGACACAGAAAGTCCCAGAGGTCTGAAGGGTAAAAAGGTTTAAAATGAATGGCTAAATCTTACAATGTTAGCCTGATGACACACAGACACTCAGCAGAACCTGGATCACCTGTAGTGTAAGGGTCTGGCCCTTTAAGTACCTTGCTCTGTCTGTCTGTCCCTGAGTGTCTTTTCTCCTGGCGGTTGCGGTCACTACTGCTGCCGGTTGCCTGTGGCAGGTTTTATAGCTGCTGTCAGGAATTCACACTTCAGACACTCACTACAGCCGCCTGTCCTTTCTCCTCCTTCATCATTTTTTTTTGCAATCATTTAGTCTCTATAATAACCCCCTCCTCCTTCTATGAGTGCTCCCCTCCCTGTTACCAAAAGAAAAAATACACCATCCCCTCCATCTCTTTTCCTCTACCCTCCATCCATCCAAACATCCCCTCTCTTCCTTGTAGTGTCTCTATCTTTTTGTTTAAGTCTGTCTTACTGTCTGCTTTGACGTCACCTATAAACAAAAGTATTAACCATTCCCAGGACTTCCAGCAGTCCAGGCATTCTGCAGAAATGTGTAAAAATGTGAAGAGAAATATTCGCTCCTTATAGTTTTCTTCTGGACATGTGAACATTATACCTGATTAATGGAAATGATTGTCCTGTCACTACATAGACACTATGATGCTATATATTATTCTATTAGCTCTGGTGCTAAAAAATGTTTCGTTTTTTTCTATATAAAAAGCTGGCAGTACACGTTGCGATCCCTCTGTGATATTTGGAAAACGATTCGTGTCTGATACTTTTTTAGATGGGGACTCTCAGTTCCCATCGAAAGTAATGGCAATTGACCAGGAAAGAACCAACATTTCGATTGATGGGGAACCTTTAACAAAAAATCATCCCATGTATGGCTGGCTTAACATGGTTCACATTGTGGAGTCATTTGAATAAATATTATAACAATGAAGGTAAAATCAACTTTGGTAAAAGTTATGAAAATATGAAATTCTAGTGAGTATAATTTGTAAATGATTAAAATGTATGTAATTTGTAAACCTCATCCGTGTACCATTATATATGTAATATGTTGGTATTATATCCATATAACAGTAAATGGGGTTAGAGTGCACTTGTGAAACGGATGTTCGACGTCCAAGAGACAGGTTGAGAACCACTGTCCTAGAGGGAGATATTGGATCAGAGATGACAATCTTGTAAATGCTATTTCTTTACTGATGTCTAGTATTTGATGTGCCTAGACATGGACACCTGGGGTGCTAGCCTCAGTTCTCGAACCTGTAACCATGGACCAAGCGTGACACTGCACAGCATGACACATTTAAGGAGACATCTATCTCTTTACGCCACCACTACCAGGTATAGTGATATCCAATTGATGTTACAAATTTCTAGATTCTCCCTTTACACTTAGGAGATAATAGGCAATGCATCTATCTATTTTCTTAAGTAAATAAACACACTAAAGCTGGACCACCAACCACACATTCTCTAGTTGCTTTAACAGGCCTGCATGAATAGTGGTTTATGTCTGTTAGAATCCAAAGAAACCATGTTTGGCACTGATTAGCTCTATGTTGTTGTAGCCTAGCAATGAATGCCTATGAATTGGAACAACATCGTAACGAAAATTATCCCCATCCAAAGTATTTTATGGGAATCCATGTGTGAGTGGCACACATAACAATTTCCGTAAGTGGACAACGGAAAGCAACGTGGTAATGTCTACCCATGTATGCATAGCTTAAGACTGACAACTGATATTTCAGTTGCACAAGTTGATGGAAACTAAAGACCCCCATACACACGTCCATCAGAGGTCGATTTTGCAAATGATTGCACACCGTGTATGCTTGTGGCAGTCGGTCATCCGCAAAACAGAGGTGCCCACCTGGAGAGATTGATCAAAATAGCCCCGCAAGTCAATCACATAGCAAACTGACTTGATGGTACCTTTGTGGTAGATTGCTATACTTTGGATGGAATATCTTATGGCAATTTATGTGTGAGTGGGGGTTAACTGAAAGCAGTGTGGTGACGTCACCACACTGTGACCAGTTGCTGGTGGAATACCTGGGAATCTATTTATGTATGGGTAGCTAAAGATTGATAAAAAAAAAGTTTATATCTTTATGGCTACCTCTACTGCCTAACTAAGATTAAAGCCCCCATACACACGGCCAATCAATCGGCGTGTTGCTGCGACCGTCGGACACAAAATCCTCTGCGTATCTAAGTTGCCCATCTGGAGTGACCGATCCATGACATGTCTGTTTTTCAATGACTGGTCACATTATTTTGGATAGGGACCCGGGTCCGATCACATTACTTTGGATGGGGACAAATGGTGTGTTCCGATTTTTTGAAAGACTGGCTGCAGCGTGATGACATCAGCCATTCGGAGATCGCGCCTGCATCAAGAGGTGTATGGCTGGCTAAATGCCATTGGAATGAGCCATTAGACATTTGCTTCTCTCTTTCACTGGTTAGTCCAAACTGAACCCTCTTTATGTCTATACCAAGCACTTCAAGCCTTGATGAAAAGATGGGTGTTGTTTCCTCAAAGGAATTGGACTGTCTAACTTTGTTTTAACGGTAACTGGACAAATGACCCTAGCAATACTGTTCCTCATTAGAATAAAGTTTATATAAAGCCAATGTTTTTATAATGATTTGTGTTCCACGGCTCTGTCCTTATGATCACACCCAAAATCAAATATTTACAGTCACCAGAAATGAGGTTAAAGAAAAAAAGTAAATATAACCATTGGATATAAAAATATGTTAAAAGTATGCTATTCTCATGCAAGGGAAATATTACTTATGAAATATGTCATCACATATCCCTTAATAGATATAAAAATTCATATAATAGAAGTATTTCCTCCCAGATACATGCCTCACTCCCTTACCTTTTGGAGAGATGTTTTTATACAATATAGTTTACCTACCATTCCCTGATAATCTGATGAGACATACAGAAACCCATATGATCCGGTGAGAGGAAAGAAGAATTTTTAAATACGTAGGCTCAGTCGTGTTCCACTAGCTCGTACGTCACAGATCTGGAACAAACATTCAGACAGTAAAGGCTGAGATGTCTATACAAAATACATTTCTACATTGTAGATTGCTCAAATGAAAAGCATATATTCAGGAATTGATCTAATCTTTGAAGCTTTTCCCTATGAAAAAAGTTTGTTTATCCCAAACCCCCTCCCCCCACCAACATTAGCACTACAAAGATTTTTTGGAAAAGGAAATATTTCCTTTTCAGATCTCTCTTTCTACTAGGAATGACCCTCTACATTCACGAGCATAGCACAGGTTGTCCTGGTTGGATTCGGCAATAGGGTCACCGCTACAGTCAATAATTTAGAAGAAGCTTAACAATGACAGCCTTTAGGAAAGTCTATTAGGGCATAAGGCAGTGGTTCTTAACCTTTTTAGATTCACACCCCCGAAAGTGATGTCACACACCTTCTCTGTCAGATTTCCTTAAGATCTCCTTTTGTTTTACCAAAACCATGTAATATGAGGGACTTTCTAAACAATCAAGTCTACCTGTGTTCAATCACAGAGGACCATAAACTTCATAGTTGTTGGTAGATCTAAAGGATATCTGACAGAAAGATCTAAAGGTGTATGGCCAGCTTTACTCGCCCTCCTAGCATCCCACCCCACACATCATTTGCACAAGTGGTGTGGGGAAATAGGGGGGAGAGGCCATTACCCTTATCTGATCATGCTGGAAGTGATGTTGAGTAGTGTATATAGAAGTGACACTCCACACCATTCCACATACAGGAAGTGACACTGTGTGGGTGCCCTTATGCCCCCTCCCTCCTAAGTTTATCTCCTTTTGTTTTACCAAAACCATGTAATATGAGGGACTTTGTAAACAATCATGTCTACCTGTGTTCAATTGCAGAGGACCCGACACTACATAGTTGTTGGTAGATCTAAAGGATATCTGACAGAGAGATCTTGGTTTATGGCCAGCTTTACTCTCCCTCATAACTCACCTAGCTTGTGGGCATCAGCACTACTGCTTGTTAGAGATGGGCCGAACTGTTCGCCGGAGAACAGTTCGGCCGCGAACACGGCATGTTCGCCGATCCTCCAGCCGGCGGACAGTACGGGTGTTCGACCCGTACTGTTCGCCGGCCAGAAGAAGATCCAAATTCTTCCTCCGGCAGGATCAGAACCTGTGTGATCGTGCCGGAGGATGAATCTTTTCATTACAAGACCGGGCGTGCAGCCGGTCTTGTAGTGAAAAAAACGGTTTGCAGCAGGAAGTGACGTCAGTGACGTCACATCCTGCGCCCGTAACCAGGAACTATGCGTTCCAGGTTGCGGTCCAAGGACCGGATGTGACGTCACTGACGTCACATCCGGTTTTTCCGATTCAAATTCCCCGCCTAGAGGCGGGGAATTTGAATGTGTCCGCGAACAGGGCGGACGGCGGACTTGTTTAAAGTTCGACCCGCCCTGTTCGCGGACTCTCCGGGCCGGTGTTCGCCCATCTCTACTGCTTGTCACTGACGTTTTCAGTGACCCCTGTGAAATGGTTGTTCGACTCTCAAAGGGGTCCTGACCCACAGGTTGAGAACCACTGGCATAAGGAATAAGCTAAGGCATCTTTTCATTTTAAAAATGTAATGTAATGTAACACCTTTTTTGCAAAAATATATAGAAAGCTTTTCAGTATTTTTTTTCTGCCATGAAAAGGGGAAAGGCTTAACCTGGGCATAGACTGGCAGTTTTTTTGGCCGATCGACCGAATTTACCGGATCGACATGCCGGTAAATGCCCGGCCGATCCCATTACTTTACATCCCAAAGGGTGCTCAGCCAGTTCTGGCACTAGCGATCTGGCAATAAGTCAACAGGAAAATTACCCTTCTATGCCCAGCTTTACCATTAATCAGGCTTCCAAAAATAGTAAATGGCAGTGAGGGACACAGTACCCTAAAGTGTTAGATTACATTACCTTCATCAAATTAGACACAAGTATGAAGAGTGTTTAAAAGATAAAGAAAAAAACTGCAAAAAAGCTGTTTGCAGATTCAATCTGTTGTTTTGGCTCAGTTGCTGTCTGTATGTAATCCCAGTGCTTATGTTGATTTGTTTGCATCTCACTGATCATCTCTACTTTACTAGTGGTGAATAGACTCCACTATATGCTGTCCTAGTCAATCATATATTAACTTTTTCCAATGAGCCTGATTATCATCCTCTGGCTTGACATAAAGTATTTTTGCCAAACTGATGTTAAACCTCCCTAGCGCACTGCTGAGGTCCAGATTTCTGTACCAAAAGTGCACCATAATGGTAATTTTGTTCTTTATGTCGTAGCGATAGGGCCTTAACTTCCCCAAAATAGTGTCCGTACAAGGGGTCTAATAGACATCCTGAATAGTAATAATGGTTTGAAACAAACAATTATGTAAATAAATTTTTTTTTTCTTTAAATAAAAAATAGATGAGTAAAAAAAACCCCCCACACACAATTAGGACACCAAAACTATGCTGGCTATGTACTAAATAGTCGCCAAAATAAAAAGGTTCTCTGGTGCCCATATGTTACCCATTTGCACTTAACCCTCTCTAACCGGGTGTGTGATACAATCACACCAGGTTAGAGAGGGTTCCTGACAAATGGGCACATCTGGGGCACTCAGGGGCAGTTTATTTTGGCCGATATTTCGTTTACATAGGGGGAGTTTGAAAGCAGTTTGTTTCTACATAGAAAAAACTGCGGTTTCATGCTGTTTACTTTCTGTTTCATATTACTCCGCCGCCTCCCCGAGTGACTGTCACGTCACGTCGGCGCGGGGGGGTGGGCGGGGCGGGGGGGGAAGAGGGGAGAGAGGAAGACAAACGGCAGCTGAGGAGGGTGTCGCCAGCATGTACCCACAGGGACAGACGTGAGTATGTTTTCTCCCACAACCGCCATGATTTACTACTGGACGGCAGCACCTTCGTCCAGTGGCGTAGTACCAGTTGGAGCGTCTGGACGAGGTGCTGCCGTCCATAATGCTAGGGTGGTTGAAGTTGTGACAAAAAGTAATAAGTAAACAAAGAAAAAAAAAGAATGGGTAACTCCTTCTTCTTTTAGGCCTCGTTCTGGCCTACAAAGGTTGTAAAAAATATTGTACACATGGCAATCTCTGCCTGTTGAAAAAATTTCACCGTACAACAACTACTTTTCTCATGAAAAACACAGAGACTTTTTTTTACCAACAGGTCTAATGTTTTTATGTTTGGAAAAATCCATACTGCCTGCCCATGGACAAAGGATTTTAATAGAATTAAGTGGAAGAAATGAACGTTGGGTTTCAACACTGAGAAACCGGCTCGGGCCCGCCTACGGGTGAGAGTCTTTTTCCACATCTTTATTGTGATTGCCTTTCCCCCCCCCCCCCCCCCTCAAACAAAAAGCCTATTCTATCTGCCAATAGTTAATTTCCCTCCATGTAATTGCCTAGCGTACTATAATATGCGGACAGAACACCGTTTAGTAAATCCTTACTTACTGGTCGGGAATGTCGTATTTAACAAGCTGTACTTTTCAGGGTTAATGTAAAACTATAATGAATGAGGCCAGTTTCTATAGTAAGTGGCTCATTTACACTGGTGTTTTATAACTGCCAGGTAACAATGTCCTCAAAAAATAGAAATGAACATGGAGCAATATGGTTACTGGTGACGCAGGCATTGGCGTGAGTGATGTTTGTGATTCTGTAGGTAAATTATATTTGTTAATGTGTTTTTTTTTTCCGTAAGGGGTTGATGTATTGGCCAAATGGGAAAAGGGATACAAGTAATTGTTACTGCCTTACTGCTGCTCCTTATCCACTATGGTTGATGACCCGTAGGTAATCGGAAAACTGTCCCATTCGTAGCAAATCCGTTTAAGTAATGGGTGGAACCATGGGACACTATGTTTGACATATTAACTCCATTTATCTGCGTATACAGGGAGTGCAGAATTATTAGGCAGTGGTATTTTTGAGGAATACTTTTTATTATTGAACAACAACCCATGTTCTCAATGAACCAAAAAATTCATTACTATCCAAGCTGAAATTTTTTTGGAAGTAGTTTTTAGTTGGGTTTTTGTTTTAGCTATTTTAGGGGGATATCTGTGGTGTGCAGGTGACTATTACTGTGCATAATTATTAGGCAACTTTTTAAACAAAAACAAATTTATACCCATTTTCAATTATTATTTTTACCAGTGAAACCAATATAACATCTCAACATCACAAATCACTTCTGACATACAAAAAACAAAACAAAACAAATCATGACCAATATAGCCACCCTTTCTTTGCAGGACACTCACAAGCCTGCCATCCATGGATTTGTTCCTGTCTTGTTTTGAATCTGTTTACCATCACATTGTGCGTGCAGCAGCAACCACAGCCTCCCAGACACTATTCAGAAGGTGTCCTGTTTTTCCTCCTTGTAAATCAACCTTTAATAATGGCACCACAGGTTCTCAATGGGGTTCAGATCATTGTGAATCAAGGAGGCCATGTCATTAGTTTTTTCTTCCTTTTATACCCTTTCTTGCAAGCCATGCTTGGAGTGACTGGACGCGTGTGATGGCGCATTGGCCTGCATGAAATCATTTTTTCTTGAAGGATGCAAACTTTTCTTCCTGTACCCCTGCTTGAAGAAGGTGTCTTCCAGAAACTGGCATTATGACTGGGAGTTGAGCTTGACTTCCATCCTCACCCGTAAAGCCCCCACAAGCTTCATCTTTGATGATACCACCCCAAACCAGTACTCCACCTCCACCTTGCTGGCGTCTGAGTCGGACTGGAGCTCTCTGGCCTTTTACCAATCCAGCCACGTGCCATCCTCTGCCCTCACGACTCACTCTCATTTCATTCAGTCATACAACCTTAGAAAAATCAGTCTTGAGGATTTTCTGGCCCGTCTTGACGTTTCAGCTTGTGAGTCTTGTTCAGTGGGTGGTCGTCTTTCAGCTTTTCCTTTCTCTGAGTATTGCACACCTTGTGCTTTTTGGGGCCTCAGTGATGTTTTCAGCTCTGAAATATGGCCAAACTGGTGGCAAGGGGCATCTTGGCAGCTGCAACTCTTTTGACTTTTCTTCTCAGTTCATGGGCAGTTATTTGCGCCTTTGTGTCCAAACGCTTCTTCGACCCTGTTTACTATTTTGGGACATGAACCTTGATTGTTCTGATGATCACGCTTCAGAAGCTTTGCTTTTATAGTGCTGCATCCCTCTGCAAGATATCTCACTATTTTTGACTTTTCTAAGCTGTCAAGTCCTTCTTTTTGACCATTTTGCCAAAGAAAAGGAGTTTCCTAATATTGCACACCTAATATAGGTGGTTTGAGGCCATTAGACCACACCCCTTTCATTACAGAGATGCACATCACTAATATGCTTATTGGTAGTACTTTCGACCTATACAGCTTGGAGTAAGACAACATGCATAGAGAGGATGATGTGGTCAAAAAACTCATTTGCCTAATAATTCTGCACTCCCTGTATTGTAGATTTTATAACTTATCGACTGTTTAGAACTATGGTGTAAAGTCCTCCTGATGAGGCCTAACAAGATGGGCGAAACGTGTTGAGGAACTATATACACCCTTGAGGAAGGAGAGTTTGTCTGTTTCTTCCCGCTACTCATATGCTGAAGTTGGATGTGGGACTCAAGAATTACAAGATCGTGTTTTATATAAATGTTGTAACATATTGCATAGGATTTTCACTTGGACTCTGCTATGGACATGGAATCATCGCTATTTAAATTGATTTAATTAAAGCAATTTGAATACAATCTGGGTTGTGCCCTTCTCCGCCACCAAAATCTCATGGGGCTAGCCATTCCTTTTCCTCATCCAGACTTATCAGATGTGGTGTTATTTGTTGCCAGGAATACAACCGTTTAATGTAACCAACCTAATGTTGCGTCCGCCGGTTGGTTTTCGGGCTCCTGCCCCATAGGACCTCTATGGGGTCATAATCTAGATGACCTGCAAACGCCTGCATTTTTGCATTGTAAGTCAATGGGAGACAACCAGACACACCCTGCTTGTATGAGGGGAGTGTGTCTGGTCCATGGGAAAAGTTTAGAAAGAGTCAATCTGTCAGTATTGCCAGTGGACAAGCGGATACACTTTTTTGTTATAATGCCACCAGCAGCACTGAATACACTTTCAGATAAAATGCTTGCGGCAGGGAAGGTCAGCACCTCCAAGACGTAGAGCGCAAGTTCATGCTACATGTCCAGCTTGGACACCCAGTAGTTTTACGGCACTGAGGGATCATTTAAGACAGTGACTGCCATGTATTCCTTCACCATCCTCCAAAATTTTCCCCTCCTTGTAACACTGGGACGAGCTTCAGGGTGAAGTAGCTGGCGGGGTGTCATGAAAGTGTCCCATGCCTTGGATAATGTTGCCCTGCCCTTGTTAGAATTGCAATGTGTTCCCCATATCTCCCTACTCGGTTGCCCAGAAAGTATGCAATATGCCAGCCATGTTGTCAGACTTTGGAGCAACCTCAGGGAATGTGGGCCAGGTTACCGTGCGCCAAAGCCGCCACCAAGTTACGGCCATTGTCAGCCACAACCATGCCTGGTTGAAGGTTTGAGTGGCAAGAGCCACAGCTCATTCTGGTCCCTTATACCCTGTACGGCCTAGTAGCATAGCTGCGGGCAGAGACCCAGATGGACCTAGGGCCCACAATCCTGAATGTGGGTAGCACCTGTGCTGTCCCAGGGTACGACTCACTCCCGGCCTCCACAACATTCACCCAGTGTGGTGTGAGGGAGATGTAGTGCCCCTGACCAACAGCACTTGTCCGTGGTGAGGTGAACCTACGCAGTTACTACGTTGGTCAGGAGAGGGGTGATGTTCTGGGACACATGCTGGTATGGCACACCGGGAAAAAAAGTGACAACTAGGGACTGCGTACTTTGGGACGGCCGACAATAAGCTGTGGAAGGCCTCAGTCTCCACAAGCATAAATGGCAACATTTCAAGGTCCAGCAATTTTGAAAGTTGCCCTTTAGGGCTTTGGCCTGAGGGTGGGATGGTGGGAATTTGTGTTTGTGCTCAAATGCCTCTTTTATCTGCGCTGGGACTGGGAAGTGGACATAGATGCTGCTGTTCCATGTGCAGGGAGCTAGGCATCTGGGCCAGTGCCTTTGACAGGTGATTGGCCAGCAGTACGTAAAAGAAGAGAGGAGTGTTGTTCTGCCCACTTATGAGTGTGTTTGGATGCCATTTGGCGGATCATGCTGGTGGCGGTGAGGTTGCTAGTCTTTACACCCCAACTTTGGTAATGCACAGGTTGCAAACTACCACTCTTTTGTTGTCTGCACATTCCTTTAAAAAACACCATATCGTAGAACACTTACCCCTTGGCAAGGCAGATTTCTGCATGGTGGTGCTTGCAGACCTGCTGGTGTGGCCCGACTTCTTCCTTTTTGCCACACAACTCGGCTTGTCATCTTCCCAGGTAGGGTCAGTGATCTCATTGTGCTCCACCACTGTTTGCACTGGCCAGACTTGGACAGTGTTGTCCTGTGTTGGCCAGCTAGCTTAGACATAAAATTTTGAAGATTTTTTGTGCTGCACTGGTAGCAGGCACAGTTTCCTTGCGCACAGGGCATTGGCCTCTAAATGCACCATCAGCATCACACCCACTTCTCTGTGCCTTATTGCCCAACCTCTTCATTTTTAATGTTTTAAAAGAAAAAAAATAAACCTTTTGTGCTGTAAATTGGCTGTATACAGGCCATAGATAAAGCCGGAGCAACGTAAATTGAGGGGCAATGCAGCACAATATTTTTTTTCAACTGTGCCGATGGCCAAAAAACTACCAGTGAACGATGAATTCCTGTTACAGAACAACAGTGCATATGTCCCCCAAAACAACACTGGACCTTGAAAGTGGCCAAATGAATGTCAGTAAACAATGAATCTGTTACAGAACAACAGTGGTTATGTCCCCCAAAACAACACTGGACCTTTAAAGTGGCCAAATGAATGTCAGTAAACAATGAATCTGTTACAGAACAACAGTGGATTGTCCAAACAACACTGAACCTTGATAGTGGCCAGATGGATGTAGCCTATAATCCTTAAAGGACTTTTGGGTCTTTGATTTTGTGGAGAAATTAGATTGTGTGCACACACAAAAACTATCCCTGTCTATCCGCCACCCTTCCCTATCTGTGTGCTAAGATGGCTGCTGGCATTAAAGGGAGGGCAGCAGTTAGCTGCCTATCCATTGGATGTCTCCGACCTGAGAAATTTTTGGAGCGGAGCACACAGGCTGCTCGTACAAGCACCGCCATGCGCCGAGCAGGGCGTTGCTCAAGCTGAAGAGCTGTTGGGCTGAGCATGCTCGCTCGACACTAGTGGTGATCCCTCTTATCGCTGATTTGTTTTCACCCTCTGCCAGGCTGTAGCTTTCTTTGTCCCCAGTGTCTGTTGTATATAACAAAAAGTAGGAGTAGGAGAATGAGAGAAGGATGCATATTGTATTAGACCTCCCCCTTCCCCATAGTGGCCGTGACATGAGGGGACCCCATTTCCAGATGGGATGCAATGGAGGCATCCAGGTGGTTGATTGTGGGTGCTGCTCGCCCATTGAAGTCCCCTGTTATCTTGTTTCACTTCTCCCCGCTTGAGATGTGGGGTATGTTGCAGCCCATCCGTTTGGCTCCCTTTGGTGTGAGCTCTCGACTGACCCTATCCCATTTCTACCACATCTGTAGGCTCAATGTTGAACACCGAATCTCCTGAGGAAGCAAGAAATGTGAAATGCATTGAGTAGGTGTTTGTTTCATACATGTGCAAATTGTTTTAACAATAACAATAACGCATAACAATTAGGTGCCTTAAAAGTCTCCACAAATTTTAAAAAATAACTTGATGCTCACAAAATCGTTGTGCCAGTAAAGCCAGGATTTTCCTCTCTTTTCACCTGTATTGCCATGGCCAATATTATAAATATATATATATATATATATATATATATATATATATATATATATATATATATATATATATATATATATAAATATATATATATATATACACACACACACACAACTGTCCTAAAAGTTAATTTAAAAAAATTCCTAAAAATCTAAATCAGATGCTGAGTTAATTAATTTTTTAGCATCAACAAAAGAGTGGTTTCAGTTTTACTTGTTAGGTTTGGCATCCCATTCCAACACTTTGAAGACAAATTGTAAACCTCCACAAAGAGGTTTTGGCACACCATTTCGGTGACTTTGCTGATGCCGAGTCCCTTTGCAGCGGATTGAATTTTCCCTGGCTTTGTGCAAATACCTGCTCATGGAGTTTAGCGTTTATAGCGCTGGTGGTAGTAGTAAGGCTTTAGCTGAGTGGTTAATGAAGAATAGATCCTATTTCAAAAAACCTGCCCTGGATAGTGTAAACTGTGACACTTGTTGCAGTAATGTGTCGGCCATAAACCTTCTCAAACTTATGCTGAACTGCAGTTGAGGACAAGCCAAGGGAATGAATAGAAAACTGCGAAGCCTCATAATTCTTGTGCTGAGGCCTGAAATCTCCCTGACTTATACCTGTGACAGAATAAAAAAAGTGTGTATACACTGCTCAAAATAGTAAAGGGAACACAAAAATAAGACAATCTCCATCTGAATGAATTAAATATTCTTAAAGCCAGCCATAGACATGTAGATTCTTCTTAGATTCTTCTGCAGATCGACTGTGCTTGATGACGTCATGCAGAAAAACACTACAGGCTGATCAAACTTTGATGTAATGTCCTTAAAACAAGACAAAATGAGTCTCCGTAGTGTGTGTGGCCTCCACATGCCTGTATGGCCTCCCCACTCCTGAGGGATCTCCTCCTACAGCTGGACTACAACATCCCCCAACTCCTGGAGAGTCTGTGGTGCAAGGAGGAGGTAGCTGTCCTGATGCTGGGTTGTTGCCCTCCTCCACCTCACCTGATGTACTGGCCTGTTTCCTGGTAGTGCCTCCATGCTCTGGACACTATGCTGATAGACACAGCAAACCTTCTCGCATTGATGTGCTGCACTACCTGAGCCACTTGTGTGGGTTCTAGTCTCATGCTACTACTAGAGTGAAAGCATTGCCAGCATTCAAAAGTGACCAAAACATCAGCCAGAAAGCAAAGGAACTCAGAAGTGGTCTGTGGTCACCACCTGCAGAACCTCTCCTTTATTGGGGATGTCTTGCTAATTGCCTATAATTTCCACCCATTGTCTACTCCATTTGCACAACAGCATTTACAAATTGTCAATCAGTGTTGCTACCGAAGTTAACAGTTTGTTTTTACTGATTGATTGGGGTTACATTGTGTTGTTTAAGTGCTCCCTTTATATTTTGAGCAGTTTATTTACAAGCCAGCTCATTACTTGCAAAAATTTAGAACTTCTTCCTAAAAAGCCCACTATGCTTAGCAAACCAAAAGTCATTGGCACAGGCTGTACAATATCTATGTAATTTTTTGTAATCATTAAAGAAATCGGTTTGCTGATTAACCACCTCTTGTTTCAATTCCAATATACTAGAAAAGGAAATAGTTTGGATCCCTAAATTTACCAGGCCTACATGAAAACTGAAGTGTAACACTTATTAAGAAAAGAGTCTTTTATCATACAAAATGTGGGCTGACTGAAGTGTTTTATGTCAAGTGTAATTGGACTGGATCTATGGAGTAATTTTTCAAAATGGATGTTTATAAACGGATTCTGAATTGTCAATGAACAGTCCACATTTCTTTACCATGCGACGGAAAACTCCAGGTTTGATTTCTGGGAAATGTGTGATTTGGCGGCTGTTTCTCAATTTGCTCACGCAGGAGTTATCCGTATCCCACACGTATGTCAGGTGACCCGTGACACGCACAACAGAACATGACAATGCAGCGGTTTCATTCAGCAGCAACATCCAGGGACTCTGATTGCCGTATGGGGAATACATTATCCAGATGTTGTTTCGGGAGCAGTTTCGGAGACAAAATAAAGCTTTCATGCAACAAATGGGCTATCGGATACATCTGCGAGACAAAACGAATTTCTTCATTTTCTGGGCCGACTTTCAATGCATTACTCTGGCATGTTTGAGACTCTAGCAGCGGTTCTCCACCCTTTGGGATTCGAACGACTATTTCAAGGGGTTGCAACATCCACTGAAAGCTAACAAGCAGCAACTTTGATGGCCACAAGCAGATTTATTTTTAATAAATCCCCAACAGTGTCACCAACAAAACACCCCCACACCATCACACCTCCTTCTCCATGCCTTGTCTTCAGAAGCAGAGGTTACTCTTGGTCTTCCTTTCCTGGGTCGGTCCTCATGTGTGCCAGTTTCGTTGTAGCACTTGATGGTTTTTGCAAATCCACTTGGGGACACATTTAAAGTTTTTGCAATTTTCCGGACTGACTGACCTTCATTTCAAGTAATGATGTATTTCAAGTAATGATGGCCACTCGTTCAGTTAGCTGCTTGGTTTTTGCCATAACATGACTTTTAACAGTTGTCCAATAGGGCTGTCGGCTGTGTAGTAACCTGACTTCTGCACAACACAACTGCTGGTCCCCACCCCATTTATAAAGCATGAAAATTCACAAAGAATGTGCCAAGCAGTAATCTGAGCAAATGGTGGCTATTTTGAAGAAACTAGAATAATAAACATGTTTTCAGTTTTTTTTTGTTCATTCATAGTTTTGATGCCTTCAGTGAGAACCTACCAATGTAAATGGTCATAAAAAAAAGCAAACACATTGAATGAGAAGATGTGTCCAAACGTTTGGCCTGTACTGTATATACAGTGGCGGTTTTACATATGGGCATGCCTAGGGTGGCATCGTGGCATCCTAGCCATATGCCATATACTTGCCATATGTAAAAGCAGCCATCTCCTCCATGTGCCGACACCAGCTAAGTCAGCAGAGTGGGGGGACAGGTTGGTCGGAGCACATCCACCCTCGGTCAGCAAAATGCCCCCCCCCCCAATAGCCCCAAGAACATTCAGGCATGGGGCATCTGGTCTCTATTCGTTCTTGCTCCCACCGGAGTGTTTGAACTGTTCTCTCTAGTGGGGAAGGGGGGGGGGGGGTGAGACAGCTGACAGATGACTCGTCCAGGGCACCGATCTCCCTAGGACCGCCCCTGTGTATATAAAAGAGTTGTAATATAATTCCTGCTATATACATAAAATTACTGTTAATTAGTAATTTTCGTTGTGAAAAATAATTAATAAATGAATCCATGTATGTAGTGAAAATTTTAATCTTTATGCCAGTTTCATATGACTTCCTCTACACTTCTTTTAAACTATATAGATAAGGCCATACCACGTAGCCAAGGGTCATGTATTACCCTCAGCATCCACCCAACACTAAATGTGGTTTGAGGCCAATGTAAAATCAATATTGTGTCACAATTAGAGGTAAAATAGGCCTTTATTAGTCTAGAATGTATTTGTCTAATTTTTTGACTAATAAAGACCTCTTTTACCTATTAGTACTATACTAATAGTACTATACTAATAGTGATGCAATATTGATTTCACATTGGCCTTAAACCCCATTTGGAGTTGTATGGATGCTGAATGTAATACATGACCCTTGTCTCCATAGTAGGGCCTTATCTATATAAGTATCCGGGGGTTGGTCAGGACATATTCAACAAGGAGTAGCCCTTAGAACAACTATATTCTAATTCAGTAAATTTTGTGGACAAGCCTTCAACATTCTTTATAATTCATCTTACAAAATTTCTTGTAATTATGAATAATGAGATTTGTAAATTAGCCACTAGAGGGCGCAGACAGCTCAATATGAAATCCCTCAGCCTCCTTTCTTTACAGCTGTTGGAATATTGACTCATAGGTAGTGCATTGTTTTGAGATCATTCTGATTGTATTTACTATTTCTATACATCATTTTAGATAAATTAAGCAAGATAAGTACAGAAGTGCTTTATTACCATTATACCCTTTGTTACTTTGCACTCTTGCTGACTCTTTTTGTACTTTAGTACAAAAGTCACAGATCTACATGTAGAAATACATAGATTTTAACCTTTTTCTTTGTAGCTGTTTTACAACTTAGCAACAAGTGAAAAAAATGGGTGTGGAACAGAGGATGGAAATGTACATGTTATATCTAAAGCAACAATTATTATTAAAACACAGGGTCAAAAATGTATGTAAATATACATTTCTAACAAAAATATTGTTTGTTTATAGATGGGAGACATTTTAAGGTATAAGTATGAGTATGCCATGTGTTATTGGCACTGTCCCTATACTGCAGCACAATCTTGCCCATTACAAATAGTGATGGCCCAAACTGTTCGCCGGCGAACTATCCGCGGCGAACATCGCATGTTTGCGTTCGCGCATTTTCG
>CM070040.1:47058894-47076795 GCA_036250615.1 Ptychadena robeensis
CCCAGACCTGACCAGCCGCCCAGAGGCTCGAGCCTGTCCGGCCTCTGTGTCGGCCCGACCCTGGGCTCATGTATCTAAACAGAGATGTTCCCAATAGTTGCTGCTTAACCTGCCTCTCCTCTTGCTGTAATCCTGATTTGTAACATGAAATGTGTTAAATGTTGTCACAGCTGACCAAAATGAAGGAGACAAAAGGCCTTTACCCAGACAAGAGTGTCTACACACAGCAGATAGGACCCGGATTCTGCTTCGGTGCTCTAGCACTAATGCTACGTTTTTTCTTTGAGGTAAGGAAAGCCTAGTGAAGTTTGACAGATTCAAGAAACATTTTGTGATTTTCCTTTAGCAAACGCTTGTAAACAATTACCACTAATTTCAGCATGGAGGTGTTCAGAGCTATTGCTACATGGCTGTGTTTAACAACAAAGCCATGTAGCAAAAGCTCTGAACACCTCCATGTAAGGAAATATTTATTAGTGGTTTTTTTTTGATTACCAAACAATATTAGTTTGTCTTAAAACCATTCATTAACAAAGTTTTGTGTAATCCGTTTTTTATAAACCATTTTAAACTTTCAACTTTTGCATCTTCAGGAATGGGATTATACCTATGTGCACAGTTTCTACCACTGTGCACTATCCATGTCCTTTGTGCTGCTTCTTCCCAAGATCAACAAGAAAGCGGGAAACGGAGGCACCCCCGCCAAGATGGATTGTTCCACGCTGTGTTGTTGCGTCTGCTAAAAAGGACAATGCTTTGACCAAATAGAAGAATATTAGCTACTGCGACTCAGGGGAAGACACAAAGAATTCCGCATAGAGCCAACTAGAGATACTCAGCTGTCTTTTTATGAAGCAGATTTTTCTAGACAAAAGTGGACAGTTTGTTAAATCCTAAAGGGTCTGATGTGGACCCACACCCTGTGTTTGCTAGAATGTTGTATGGGCTGGGAATGTATTTCCAGGCTGGGCACATACAATGAGGTTCTGTGGGAGGACTGCCCCGTGTACCGAACCTCAGAGCTGCAAAACTTACACAAACATATTTGAGGTTATATTATCAATGTGTAACTTTACTGTATAGAGAAACATTTGCATTATTATTGAGGACACTTTAAAAATTACAATCTGTACAATATTTAGCAAAACCTTCCATATGGGGCCCTTTCTAAAATATTCAATTCATCTTTATCCCATCATGAAAGCCCCTAAACTACATTGTTGACAGATCTCAAGCAAACGGTACAGATTGGAATGTGAGCTTTAGTTAGTTAAGCAATTGGTAGGGTTTTTTAGATTACTTCCTTATTTTACCCCAGCCCACTGAACCGAGTTTAGCGTCTAATATTAAGATCCAACAACTTACTAGTATCACAAGAGCAGAGATGTTTAGATAGTTACCTATTTTGTATAAATATTTATTATAAAAATGTTGTAACTAATTTTGGCTATACACTTTAGTTTTCTATTATTTTTTTTATATTTGCTGATGTGTGATAAGCTGTACACAATTGAAATAGTTTTTTGTTTGGTTGTTTCAATAAAATACTTTTTATTCTCTACATTGTTAAAAAAAACTATTGAATTAATATGTAAATTTGTTTCCCCACTTTATCCAAAACCCTGAAACATTAGTGAAAACAACTTACTTATTGATGTCATCTTTGACCCAGCAAGCATGTGTAAATGCCTAATAATACACAAAGAAACAAGATGTTTCCGTCCGCTGAAAGGAAAACCAAATAAAGAACACTGTGTTTTCTGTGAGAGTTAAGCTAGCCATACACGCACGTGTCGGATTCCATGGCCGATTGATCACTCACCCGATCGATTCCGGCGATCTCAGCAGGAATCGGAGCTCCAATCAATCAGCCAATTAAGGGTATCCGATCGCTGCATACCACCTTGTCCCACGGATTCCTGGACGATTCCGTGTCTGATCGCTTACTTCCCAAATGGCAACTCCCCCTGATGTGTGCAGAATCGGATCAGAAAGACCAACATGTTGGTTCTCCGTCGGATCCGATTCTGGGCCCCCGATCAATCGGACGCGAACAATCGGACAAGGTGGGCTGCACGCGATTCCGGCACAATCGTTTTGCGTGCACGCGCCCGGATTCGATCGTGCCGGAATCCGGTGGGAATCCGACACGTGTATGGGGGCCTTTAGTCTATATCCAGGGGTGCATATAAGTGGTACTCTGGTACTCAAAAGGGGCTATGGGTACCTGCATTATTGTTACAAAGCTCATAGTGTACTAACAAGTTGGAGGCACTCTGTGTCTGGGGCGGCTGCAGCTAAATATTAAATGTATACAATTTATGTCACTTGGATAACTGCAGGGAAACATGAATAACTATGAAAGGTATGTAGTAAGGGGTGTGAAACTGGGAATGTAAATTAATAAGCCAAAAAAAAGATTGGACTTCTAAGGGTGTTGGGGATCTGGGGGATGAAAATCAGAGAAGGCATATGTAAGGGTAAAATATGACAAGAGGAAAGCACTGCTTGACAGTTGGAATATGACTATGAAAGGTTGACATTTGGACTGCAGGTAGTCTTAGGGGTTAGTTACTAACCCAGAAAATGTCAGGGTGTCACTACTGAGGTATGAGAACAGGGAGGTCCATCTGCAGCAGAACCTACCATGCAGGAAGCTGATGCAGAGGACAGTAAAGGATACAGTGAGGGAGACCACATACATATGGGGTGAGTATCAAACACTATCTCCTGGTACTCATCTGAGATGCACCCCTGTCTATATCTAAAATATTACAGTAAAACATTATTCAGCACACATTCTATTAAACAACAGAATACATTCAAATAGACTGCATCCCATTTATTGAAAAGTCTCCAGTAGGAAATATCCCAGTGCCAATGTCAGCCCTAGAGAAAGCCTTAAATGGCTTTTGTCATAGCTGATCACATATACAACACAAAAGAGTCTTTGGCTGTGAGGAATATTAAATAACATGCAAATCTAATACTATGTCTGCTTAGAGCAGAACTATGGAAATAGGAGAACAACTACAGATGGAGTGCATTACCTTCTAGTTGGCCAACCCTCAACGATCAGCCCCATAATAAAACCACTTGCCTATTATTGTGTGGGTCTATTTTGTGCATTCAAAACAGCTCTGATTTGTTGAGGCAAGGACTCCATAATATCTCTAAAGCAGGGAACACAGGTGCAGATATAGGCTAGATCGATGGCCGCTTCGGGCCATCTATCTGGCCCTTATCATATCCGGCCGTCCCTGTTTTCAAGGACGACCAATCATTCCCGCACAAAGACAGGGATATCGGACATGATCGTAAATCACGAATATTCGTGAATATAGAATCGAATATCAGTAGAATTATTCACAAAATATCGAATATTGCCTATGCTGCTCATCACTATATATCATTTCCAGCCCTTAGAGACCTCGATAATATACTTAGCCTTCTTAGACCTTCTATCATGCTCCAAAGATCTTAAATGTATACCCAGACTTTAGAGACCTGTAAAATATACCCAGTTTCAAGAGACCTCCATCATATAGCCAGCCTTTACAGAGCTTCATAATAATAAAAAAAAGAGCTCCATAACAAATAAGTCATATCGTACTCACCCTCCAGAGACTTTAATAATATACACAGCCTCCAGAGACTACTATAAAATACCCAGCCTTTAGAGATCTCTATAATAAACTGGTACTCCAAAGATCCCCATTGTACATTCAGTCTCCAAAGACAACCATAAAACATTTACATTCCACAGATCTTTGTAATATGCACAACATCCAGAAACTTCTGTAATATACTCAGCCTACAGAGACCTCTATAATATACCCAGCCTCCAGACCCCACTATGAAATACCCAGTCTCTACAGACCTACCTTAATACGCTCAGTCTACACCACCAAATACCTGCACTCCAGGGATCACTATAAAATACCCATCCTCTAGAGAACACTATAAAACACACAGTCTACACAGACCTGCATATTAAAGCCTCTAAAGACCTTCATGCTACAGTATGCTCAGCCTCCAGATACCACTATAAAATACCCAGACTCCAGAGACCTCTATAATACAGTCAGCCATTATAGACCTTAATAATATACTCAGCCTCCAGAGGCCTCTATATTATACCCAGCCTCTACAGCCTCTATTTTATACTCTATAATATACTCAGCCTCCTAAGACCTTTATAAAATACTCTGTGGCTGCAGCATTTCTGGGGCCTCCATGTTAATGGAGGGGCGTCGGTTTTTCAGCCCACGTGGACAGGAGCCCTGCTAATGTCCCAACCCACAGATTATCAGCACAAGGGGGGTAGGTCATTAGCAGGGAGAGTAAAGCCCTCTCCCTGCTAAATCGGCCTTGAACTAAATCCGATACCAGCAGTGATGTGACTTCCGGCATTTGGAAGGCGGAAACGTCACTTCCTGTATTTCACCCTTTTTTTCAGATTAAAGTTGACAGGTATGAACATATTGTATGGCTCTCACATACTTACATTTTAAAATATGTGACATTCATTGCTCTCTCAGCCAAAAAGGTTCCTGACCTCTGCACTAGAATATACCTAGCCTCCAGAGTATACTATAATATACCCAGCCTCTAGAGCCCTCTATAATATGTTCAACTTCCAGAGATCCCTAGAATATACCCAGCCTCCAGAGTTTACTATACCCAGTCTACAGAAAAAAGTCACAGAGCAATGTGCTAGGTGCATATTAAAAATATCATAGTTAGTGTAAGTTAATTATGTGGCTTCTCACCTGCCACATCTTGATAATTAATTATGTCATACTATTTAGGAGGACAAAAATAGGCTCTGGTCATCTCTGCTGTACATGAGGCAGTCTGCATCTTCATAGTATATTATATATGATGGGACAGGTACACTTTAAAGACAAGAGCAGGATATACACCTGGCATGAACAGGTTGTTCCCTCAGAGCGGCATGCAGCCAGAATGGCAATTGTTATAGTGGAGGGTGTGAGGGGAAATAGGTGAAGGAATCCACTCAGCAAAAAAACATCATCTAATGGTTTAAAAAGTGGCTTGCTGGAGGCCGCCAGGAAGCGGGAGGGACCTGAACCGGCCGCCCGTGCACCTGCCATCTCTCTTTGGTGTTACTGAAGAAATTTATAGGTCTATTGAATACTAATAAAAAAGAAATTACTGGCAGCTCCGTCTGAGGCCACGTATACCGCTAATCGCGGGCTTCGAACTCACAGTCCTGCCTGGCGTCCAGATGAGGATTCTCTGAAATGGGTTCCCGTAACGCCAGGTAGAAGGGGAATGCAGGAGTGACTAGACGGCCATGAAATATGTCTGAGGAGAAGCAGAATAAGCCAAATGGGGCCTACCCAAATCCTGTGCATGTCAGCAGATGGTCACATGCCGGGAAGGCTACAGTGGGACTTGTAGTACTTGAGCACACAAAGTTGAATAGAGCATCAATAGAGCAATAGAGCAAAGTTGCATAGAGGTCAGCAGAGCCTGGAAATCACAGCAAAGTAATGATGACCGGATTTAGTTCCCAGGTACCAGTCATCATAATCCCTAATCTTTACACCAGACACACATGATACACACAAATGAGACTCCGGACATATTATCTTTTGTAACAAGCTGACTGCATTTGGACTTTTTTGCAGATAGTTTATGTGGTTTTAAATGAAAGAATCTGAGTACTTACTTTGAAGAATGTGTGAGTGTCAGACAATTCTTTCTATTTTAAGTGGCACAAATCAGCTTCAACCCAAACTGATTCTTTAAATAAAGCAAATATGCAGTGAGGGAAATAAGTATTTGATCCCTTTCTGATTTTTCATGTCTATAACTGTTGTGGGAGGTTTATTGTAGCTGTGTGAGAGGGAGAAACAGCCATGAAAAAACTCACAAACTCAGTGCACAAAAATCAAAGATTAATGTGCATTGCAAAGAGGTATATAAGACTTTTGGCAAAACCCTTGTTGGTAATCAAAAAGGTCACCAGGTTTGCAACATCTCAGGAAAGATTTAGCACCGCTGCTCTTTCCAGACCTGTATAGGTCAAAAGGTTTTGAGGCTGATGTTTGGCAACTCATCCTTCAGCTCCTTCCACAGATTTACTATGGGATTAAGGTCTGGTTGGCCACTCCGGGACCCTCATGTGCTTCTTCTTGAGACAATATTTTGTTGCCTTGTCCGTGTGATTTTGGTCATTGTCATACTGGAGTACCCATCCCACCCAGAGAAGCATTGTATCTTCTATGCAGTGAAAACGTCCTGTGCCCTTAGCAGAAAAACACACCTTAAGCATAATGTGTCCATCTTCATGTTTGATGACAGTAATGGCGTTCTTGAAGATTCAGCATTGACTCAGCAAAAACAGGGATTTTAACACAGTGCAGAAGCCGCCCATTGACCATAATGGGGCTATGACAGGGCTGTCTCCACAGTCCTTCAGAGCCCCAGATCCTTTGGTCCGAGCCTCTGTCACGGTAATGTTGACTTAGAGTCCTGTGTCAACATCAAAGCAACAGAAGCTTGACAGATGATCCATCCATTGATAATCAATGGACACATCATAATGACGTATTGCCAACATGCCCCGGCATGTTAGTTATACGTCAGGTCTAGCACTCCTTGGATGCGATGACGTCAGTGCCTAGGCAGCGTTCCTTCTCCTTCAGACATGATCTGATGCCATTGAGAACGATTTGGTCTAACTTGAACTCTTTCACCAAGAACTCATCTGAATCATTCAGATGGTCATTGGCAGATGGGCCTGTACAAGTGTGGTCTTGAGCAGGGGAGACCTTGAGGGTGCTACAAGATTTGCCCTTCACAGTGTAGTGTGTTACCAATAGTTTTCTTGGTGACTATGGTCCCAGCTGCCCTAACATCATCCTAACATCACTGCCCAGATGTAGTTTTGCGATGCTTCGTCATCATTCTCATGTTCATTGCAACTCCAAAGAGTTGGATCTTCCATAGAGCCCCAGACTGACGAACATTGACAGTTATTTTTTGTTTCTTCCAATATATTTGAGCCAACTGTTGTTATCTTCTTACCATGCTGCACAGCAATAGTCCTGTAGCTCATTCCAGCCTTGTATAGGTTCTGTGGCTAGGTGTCTTTTATACACAGGTACTGTAAAAAGGAGGAATATTAGCACTCCCGTATCTTAAGGCCCCCATACACGGGTCAGATTCCTGTCTGATTCCGGGCCGATCGATTCCGGGCGCGTGCACGCCAAACGATCGTGCCGGAATCGCGTGCAGCCCACCTTGTCCGATCGATCAGGTCCGTCCGTTCCGGGGCTCAGAATCGGATCCGACAGAGAACCAACATGTTGGTTCCATCAGATTGATTCTGCACAGATCAGGGGGAGTTGCCATTTGTGAGGTGGACAATCGGACACGGATCCGTCCCGGAATCAGCTGGACAAGGTGGTATGCAGCGATCGGATCACTTAATTGGCCGCTCGATCGGAGCTCCGATTCCCGCTGAGATCGCCGGAATCGATCGGATGGGTGATTGAGCGGACATGGAATCCGACACGTGTATGGCTAGCTTTACAGAGGTTGGTCCTAAGCTTAGGGGATTAAATAATTATTTCCCCTATTGAAATGAACATCAATCTGTGTCTTGCTTTTAAATCTCTCCACACCTCCTGTCCCACTTACATTTCCAACCTAATACATAAATACTCCCCAAACCGCCCCCTCCGCTCCTCCAGTGATATACTAATGACATTCCCAATCATAACCTCATTACATGCGCGACTCCAAGACTTCTCTAGGGCTACTCCTACTCTCTGGAACTCCCTCCCTCACGCCATCAGACTTGCTCCTACCTTTGCCACCTTCAAAAAAGCTATAAAAACCCACCTCTTCAGCCTCTCCTACCCATCTTCTTATTCCTAACATCACCACCATGCCAATCCCATCCCCCCACCTATTGTATACATTGTTCCCCAACCTATTAGATTGTAAGCCCGACCAGGCAGGGTCGTCCTCTCCTCCTGTGTCATTACCTGTACCTGTGTGTTATATTATGTTGCATCTCAACTCTAATGTATTGTACAGCGCTGCGTAATATGCTGGCGCTATATAAATAAATGATTATAATAATATTACCGTGTACCAACCAATCGTTCACCAGACAATTGTTTACCAAGCTTTTGTATAGCGGTGTGCTTGGATTTGCTATTATGTTTGATTGACCTGTCCTTCTGCAAGTGTCTTTGTTGCCAACAGTCACCAGTCCTGATTTCTGAAATTGCTTGAACTCTGCCTGCCCTGACTATGGATTGTCCCTGACCATGCTTCCTGCCTTATACATCTGTACTGCAGTTTATAGAACTGATCTCGTGCATGCCCTTTTTCTTGATTACACAATAGAGTCTGCTAACTGCATATCTGGTATTGGTAGTGATTGTGTGCCCAGGAGCATTACAGCAAATTATATCAGCATAAAATGTCAATAATAACCAATTGTTTTTCCAAAACAGGAAGTTAAGGGAATCGAGAACACAAGAATCTAGCCATAGGTCTAACCATTCTCTAATATAGTCAAACACTTTGTCTCTAAAAAATATTTTACCGCATATACTTGAGTATAAGCTGACCCGAGTTTAAGCCAAGGTGCCTAAATGTGGTGCCATTTGTTTACATTTCACCAGCCGATCTCGGAAACACATCAGATCATTCACAGAGGCTGCCGGCGCCTGTGAACCAGCTATCAGTGAACACCCGGGACAGGTAAGTGGGATCCTGACTCTGACTTGAGTATAAGCCGAGGGGGGCTTTTACAGCAAATTTTTGGGGCTGAAAAACTCGGCTTATACTCGAGTATATCCCTAAAGCTGGGCATAGACGTGCACGACCCGATCCTGCACGACCCGACCGCTGATCGGATGCCGTGCGTGTTCCCGCATCCATCCCGTGCCAACTTGCGGTATCGGGCTAAAATCAGCCGTCATGTCGCACGGTGATCCGACATGACAAATAATTTTGTTCCGATCCCATTAGTTCAGCTGGCCCCCAGCCAAAGTAATGGGCTGCACACAAAGGGTGCCGGCCGATTCCCGGCACTAGCGGGCAGACGTGATGACGTCATCACGCCCGCTAGATCGCTATCATCCCGTCTATACCCAGCTTAAGTGATTTCAATTTTAATGAAACTGAAAAATCCAGTGAACGCTTTCAGTGAAAACCTGTGCCAGTGACAGCTGTTTAGGAAGGGGTTTTCATCATTTATGAGGGGTTTTCTCCCATTGCTGACTAGATCTTCAGGACAGGATATGAAATCTCCCCAATGGTACACAGATAACAAAATGCCTGACTTTGAACCATTATGTACTCTGTAAAAACATTTTGGGCTTTAGCTAAATGTAAACTGCCATATTTACTTGTGTACCAATTTTATGTTTTCCTTTTTTTAGGGGGGATGGGTTCCCTTCTAGAACCAAAAACAGGCCATAGAAGTATGGGCTTTACATAGGATAGTCTAACCCCTGATGCACTTTAGGGAAAAGTGGTGCACGTTATTTTGTCTTCATCTGAGCACGTTGTGTTCTTCTATTAGAGCAGATGATCCTCTGAAAAGTACACAGCGGTTGGAATAACAACCATTTTCAGGAGAGTGGAGGAGACAATATAGTCTGTTGTAAGTCCAGTACCCCCCCCCCCCCTTTTAATGCTGACGAACGCCGTGCCTGCGGGGACATCGCAAACCGTGCCAGAAATCTTGATGTTTTCAATAAAGTAGGTGTTTTCGTCTAAGTTATAGTCTGGAGCTCTGACCTTTGTCAAGTCTGCTACTGAAATTTCCTGCCTGTGTTATTTTCCTCTTCTGTAAGATGATCTGACATCCTATACCTTTATTGCTCCTGTTAAACGGTCTGTGTCGCTCTCGGCCTGCTTCGTACCGCGTCTTATTCGCTCCCTGTTATATCGCTTAGCAGATCCAGAGCTTAACCGTTGCCCGTCCGTGCCGTCTACTGCACGCTGCCTTTCCTAAGTGCGGCAGGTTGATGGCTCTGTGCCCGAGACTTGACGATTGATTTTGCACATGTTGCGTTAGCACTCCGACTGTGGTTTTGCGGTCGTTTTCCTCTCATATAGGTAGCGAAATGCAGTAAAACATAGTACAGTACAGTTTCAATGTTATTGTTCATTTTTGTAAAAAAAAAAAAATACATATACAGTATATATATATATTTAAACACACACATACAGTTACTGATCATGCAAAAAAATAAAACCATCTTACCTGCACGATATTTTGTAAAGGATCTTTTGGGTTCCACTCCTAGTAACATTGGTAAAGTGTAATTTTTGGAGATGGACCTGAGCAAACCTTAGCAAACCTAAACCTATCTATCCTTCAAACACTACCCTTTTCACAGGATGACAAGACTTAGGACAAGGTTCACATGGGAATTTGAAAAATGCATGATTAGCAACAAAACTAGTGGAAAATGAATGATTCAGAATCTCTTTTAATATAGACATGAAGCTGCCTCTGCAAAGGTAAGTTCATATTGATTTAGGGCCCTTTCACACAGGGGCACCCTCTGTCTACTGGAGGGGGAGTGCTACTGAATAATCTGTCTCCCTGGGCAATTAGGTGTGGTGCTACTGAAAAGATTGTTGTCGACCTGTCTACCTAAATTATTGACCGGATTGGGTTCTAGTCTCACCAAGAACTTTTTGAAGAAAGAAAGGGAAAGTTTTGAGAATGACACAAATATTAGTTTTCACAAGGTTTGTGGCTAAACTGCTTTTAGATTTAGATCTTTGTTGCAGTTGTTTCTGTGATGTACTGAAATATAATTCTAAGCACTCCATCTGTTTCAAACGTTTTTTTTGACAATTACATGAGATTTAAGCAAAGAGTCAGTATTTGCAGTGTTTGCCCTTCTTTTTCAACTTTTAGTCCAAATCCTGACTGATAGCAACCCATTCTTTCTTAATCACTTTTCTGAGTTTGTCAGAATTAGTTGGTTTTTTTTTGTCCACCCGCCTCTTCAAGAATGACCTCAAGTTCTCAATGGGATTAGGATCTTGAGAGTTTCCAGGCCATGGACCCAAAATTTCAACGTAGTTATAACAATTGCCTTATGGCACGGTTCTCCATCGTGCTGGAAAATGCATTGTTCTTCACCAAACTGTTGTTGGATTGTTGGAAGAAGTTGCTGTTGGAAGGTGTTTTGGTTCCATTCTTTATTCATGGCTGTGTTTTTAGGCAAAATTGTGAGCCCGATTCCCTTGGATGAGAAGCAATATCTGAATGGTCATGAATGGTCTCAGGATGCTTTACTGTTGGCATGACACAGGACTCATGGTAGCGCTCACCTTTTCTTCTCCGGACAAGCCCTTTTCTCCTGATGCCCCAAACAATCGGAAAGGGGCTTCATCGGAGAATATGACTTTGCCCCAGTCCTCAGCAGTCCATTCACCATACTTTCTACAGAAGATCAATCTGTCCCTGATGTTTTTTTTTGGAGAGAAGTGGCTTCTTTGCTGACCTTCTTGACACCAGGCTATCTTCCAAAAGTCTTCACTTCACTGTGCGTGCAGATGCGTTCACACCTGCCTGCTGCCATTCCTGAGCAACCTCTGCACTGGTGGAACTCCGATCCCACAGCTGAATCCTCTTTAGGTAACGATCCTGGCACTTGCTGGACTTTGTTGGACGCCCTGAAGCCTTCTTAACAAGAATTGAACCTCTTTTCTTGAAGTTCTTGATGATCCTATAAATTGTTGATTTAGGTGCAATCTTAGTAGCCACAATACAAAAAACTAGAGTGCATGTGACCCCCCTTAGTTGTAATGCCTTGATCCCATTATTGGGAGTGCCACACCCCAATGATAGATATAGCAAAAACAAGGATGATGATGGGGCATAGGTGGGGCTTTTGAGGCACAATTGATACTAATAAAACATCTTTTAAATAAAAAGGGTCTTTAATAGTTCATGACCATCTATAAATAAAATTGCCATCTGGCTTTAGTAAAAGCATACACAGTACAATGAATAGTTCATCTCTTACAATTGAAATACATAACAAAAGAAATCACTTCTGTCCAAACATGGAGGGAATAGAAAAGACTGGGTCCCACACAGAAAAGAGGGGGACTCAGATAAATATCTGGTGTTGATTTCCTTCCATAGACAGTATCCAGACGTCCACACCAGTCAAGCCCAGGAACTTGAATATCCAGGATAGGATCTAGGGCACGGGCACTGTGGACCTGGGTAACGTTGTTCTCCCAGATCTTAAGAGTCACCGTAGCAAATCTGGTTCTCACAATGGTGCTTAGTATCCTACTGCGTTTTCAGGGTGTAGCCACAATATCCTTGTCTGTGAAGCCATTTTTATGCAACGCAATGATGGCTGCACGCCTTTCTTTGCAGGTCACCATGGTTAACAATGGAAGAACAATGATGAGAGGTGATTCCGCACACACAATGCCCCCCCCCCCCCCCCTCTATGAAGGAATGTCTTAATTTCTTTGCAGATGGCAGATTGCTGAAGACTGGCTGTGACGAGCACTGATCATGGTACGTGTTGCGAGTTGTGATTGAGCCTTTATAAGAAGTCCTTTTGGCATATGCAAAATATTTTTGGGAAAATCACTAATAAATCAACTCAATAAACTTTGGCTGCAAAGTCCTGAGCCTATTAGGGCTTAATGATTTTTATCAAACCAAGGTATTTTTTCTAGCACTAAAATGGTGTGAACCAATCAGGTCTTAGGGGGGCTACATTCCTAATTTATAGATATAGCAGTGCCCCCCACCCAGGCAGAAGCAGTACATAGAACTGTGGTTTTGAATTTCCCACCCCTCTCCTTTGATGGCTGCAGGCCGTTACATGTCCCTGTATAGGAGACAGGCAACCAGTGATGAACAGAGTTCGGTAATCCTCTGTTTTCTTTGAGGATGCCCTGTCAGCTCAGACTGACCTCCTCTGGCAAGTTTTTCATCCGAGCTGGACTCGTGGTGACTGCCCAGGAGGTAAAGTAAAGAAATCTTATGCAGACACTACATCTAAAGGCTGTTAGCATGTATTATATTGCAGCAATGTTTAATGGAAATCTTTCCAAGAACATAACAATTCATAAGAGAAGGAAGCATTGACATCCTCCATATTGAATCAAAATAGATTTCTTTGACTTGATCCTTGCTCTCAAGCTAGGCAGCCAGATTTAGGAAGACTCAATTTAAAAAAGGAACAAAAAGAGTAAAAATACATATGTAACCCCAGTGCATTGTAATTTTGTATAATCATGCCTATATATTAGAACGTACACATCTCGGCCCTGTGCCTTTTATATGGAAGGCCTGCACAGTTATAATATTTTCAATATTCACATTTTTTAAGGTGAAGAAAATTTTGACTATGATTCTAGAATGCGTTCAGGATTAGGATCACTGGATTTCCTAGAAAAAAGGCTGGAGAGGCTACTGTTAGGAGGGGACAATGAGAGAGCACTTATTTCATGATCGCAAAAGCCTTTTTTTTTCACAAGCAGCGCTGATTCATTACTGTTAATCTGTCGCTGTTTCCCGGAGGCCAATTTTATTTCGATTAAGCTGGTATGTTGCCTTGCAATCCTCATCTCCTTCCAGAAGCTCCTTTTTAATTTCGAGTGAAAATGGCTATTACAGATGGATGCTGGGTGTCAGGAATGCAACTCGAACTGCATGTGACACGGGAGCCTGGGCATCCTTCCTGGCACACATGCTGGTTGTGCTTCCCAAGTTTAACCCTCTGGAGCCAATCGTTCCTTAATGTTATATGCCCGTTTTCTATTTTCTATTGAAGAAAAAGCTTTAATACATCAGGAGCCTTCGCCTAATGTTTAACCCAAACTTTTTTTACATTTAGGATACAGGGGGCAATGGTTCCTTTCCCTTTTTGTGTCCCATCGGTGGATATTTCTATTTAGCAATTTTTTTGAGGGGCACAACAGAAAAAAATTCCCCAAAGTAATTGGGAAATCCTGTTATTATTAAGGCTAAAACTTCACTATGTTTTGCCAAAATGCGGCAAATCGCAGTGGTCTTGTCTTCCGCACTCCCCCTTTCATTTTCAATGGAAGTCCCCCTGCGTTGCATGCACCACCCGATCCGTTTGGCAAAAGCGTAGTGGAGTTGATGGCGGGACAGATGTAATAGTTAAGATAGCTTGGGTTTCTAGTTTGTTCCGTAGAAATCTGATCTTTATCAGCTGATATTAGGCTTTGATACTGAATAAAAAGGAAACTAGTTTAAGTTTTTGTTCGGCCATAAACTTTTGGGTACCTTTGTTGTAACACATGGCTGAAAAAATTATTTAACCTGCTTCCTTTTCAGTGAGTATCTTACCCTTTTATATGCAGTGACCCTGCACTCTTTTCTATGCAGGGGCTTCCTGGCTAGCCAGATAGTCTAGTGCAGTGGTTCCCTGTACCTATTCAAACATAGGGTAAGAATGAGTTTAAGTCCCACCGGAATACCTTTCTGCCCCACTTAGGGGGTCTCGCCCCCCAGTTTGGGAACCACTGGTCTATTAAAATGTCACTTGCTTCCTAGAAAGTAAATTTCTATAGTACTGTGGGCCAACAAAAGAGCAATTCAGTGAAGGGAAGTAGGAGCCTCTTGGTAGTGATTCAGCTGCTGAGGATGGGTCTCCAGCAGTAAAATCATAAAATGCACATGTTATAGGAACTCTGCAAAAATATGTTTTCTAGATGTTTAACAGATAAGTAATTTCTTTGGAAGTCCTGCAGAAATAATTTTTGCTAAGATATGAGTTATATAACCATCAGGATTGCTGCTAAGGACAGAGCGCCTCTGCTTTATTGCAGCCAAGGCATGCATAGAATATATAGGAGAAAAGGCATCGTGTCGGAGACCCTCAATAAAATCTGATACACGCTCCATTTAAGGCAAAATAATCCCAATTCAGAAATGGGCTACAGTTCTCCATACATGGCAATGCTGGGATATCAGGTATCGAGGTCTCCAAGTGTCTTTGTTGCTGTTCCGCAGCGTATGGAACTTGTCACCCTGGCTTTGCATGTATTGTAAAAAAAAGTCCAGCAAGATTGGATGGGGATCTTAAAGAGACATTTATGTGTACAGCCCACATATAATCCATCTACAAGAACTGAGGAAGGCACACATTATCTCTATCACATTTTATGAAATCATGCATGCTTTCTTATGAGTTTTTTTTATAAAGTAGGGGAGGGACCCCTTCCTAGAACCCCTTTTCTGGATAAGGATAAAATGGCCTCTTACTTAGGAGACGTTTAATCTTCCTTCCGTCTTAATATACATCTAACTAGAATGCTCACTGCCATTTACTCTAGCACCATAGACAGGGGTGCGCATAAGTGGTACTCTGGTACTCAAAAGGGGCCAAATACTAGCTATGCGTACCTGCATTATTGTTACAAAGCTCATATGCGTACTAACAACTTGAAGGAACTCTGTGTCTGGGCGTTAATGTTAAATGTATACAATTTATGTCACTTGGATAACTGCAGGGAAACATGAATAACTATGAAAGGTTGCAGTTAGAGGTGTGAAGTTGGGAATGTCAATTAATAATCCCCCAAAAAAGGTTTTAGATCTGGGGGATGAAAGTCAGAGTAGGCATATGTGAGGGTAAAATCTGACAAGGGAAAAGCACTGTTCGACAGCTGGAATATGACTATGAAAGGTTGATGTTTGGACTGCAGGTAGTCTCAGGGGTTAGTTACCAAGTCAGAAAATGTCAGGGTTTTACTACTGAGATACGAGGTCTGGGGGATCTAACGTGTTGCACTGTGAGAGTTACATTTGACCCAAAGCCAGCTGGTGACCTGTGGTTGGAGACAGCTAATCGGAGGCTCAATCAGAAACAGGGAGGTCCATCTTCAGCAGAATCTACCATGGAGGAAGTGATGCAGAGGACAGTGAGGGAGACACCAAGTACTCATTTGAGGAACTCACTAAAAAAGTTATGTGCACCCCTGACCATTGATATGCTGAATTGTAATGCTTCTTATTTACAATCATGGTGCTGTCCTGGAGGGAAATTGCCATTGTCAGAGGTAATACTGGGTTCAACTGTGATCTCACAGAGAGGTAATTGATATCTATTTGATTGTAAGCCTTACTGGGCAGGGTCCTCTATTCCTCCTATGTCATACCTGTACCTGTGTGTTATCGTGTGTTTGTATCTCCACTCTAATGTATTGTACAGCGATGCGTAATATGTTGGCGCTATATAAATAAATGATAATAATAATAATAATCTGGAAAATGTTATGTAGCTTGCATTCACTTAACCAAAGTTTCATTATCTTAATGAAAAGTATATCAGATGCTAATACCATATACTTCCAGACACCATATCTACATTTAAACTTTATATTCTCAAGATTTTATGTGACTTTTCCAACCAAATACCGATTTAAATTAATCCCGGTGGTGGGAAGTTAGGAGGCAGAACAACTGTGCTTTGTGATGCGTTATGCTTCTAGAAGCTAGAACCTCTGCTGTATTCCAGCAAATGCTCTTCCCTGGAAAGGTAACTGCAGTAACAAGGAGCGGGGGAGGGGGGCTTATGTTGTCAATCTAAGGGACAAATAGTGTTATTTTTTTTTTTTTTTCAATAAACCCTAGTTTTCCAGTCTTCCCCCCACTGCTTTCTGGAAACTGTCTGTGTTCAGAGGGTTGTTTCGGTGCTTTCTACCTGGCCACGTGGCATTAGTTATCGAGATCAAAGCTTTCTCTTGCTGCCAAAAATTCTAATCTAGATTTGGGAACTGCAGGAGTTCTGTAGCGCAATTATAGGGATGAAAAAGCCAGGCAGGTCTCTCCTAAGCCTGTGTTATACCAGGACACAGCCACTACTTGCAGATTTATGCCAGCAGGCCTGATATGGCCATAGTCTTTACATAGATATTGGATGTTTGTCTCATTTCTTTCTTCATCCTAAGGGGCCCCATACATGGGTCAATGTCCACTCAATTGATGAATGCTGGAGCACAGAGTGATGCCGTCACTACACCGCGATCAAGCAGTCGATTGGATGGTGAATCGATGCACACCACTTTGCAAAATTGATTCCTGTTGGATAATTTAAATGGGGATCCTGGCAATCGAACAGGGATTCCTGAACAATTGATGATGGTGGTCAATTGAAAATTGGACATGGCGTCCCTAAGATTATGATGATGTTTATTGCTAACACCCATTTTTATATTATTGTAGGCATAAAAGAGTACACTGTATAAACTTGAGTATAAGCAGAGTTTTTCAGCCCAGTGCCCAGTGGCATTAGAACAACCACAGCAGCCATAGAGCCTACTATGGGGTCCGTAGCTACAAGGGGGCCCGCAGTTCCAGGCTGTTTTTTCTTCTATATTCAGTATTCGATTTGCCGTATTCCCAGGCTGGGCTCCGCTGGTGAAATGTAAGCTTGGGCAGCAGCACCATCTAGTGGAGATGGTGGAATTTCATTTTGAAAACTCCACTATCTGACTTTGCAAGTATCTTCTGTTGTGCCCCCCTCGGCTTATACTCGAGTCAGTTAGTTTTCTCAGTTTTTGTAGATAAATTAAGGTACCTCAGCTTATAGTCAGGTTGGCTTACACTCAAGTATAAACGGTAATAAAGTTTTCACAAAATCATACTCCCCTTGTCCAGTTGATTAGTTTGGCACACCTAAGTGTCATCATTTTTACAATGAAGAATGGAGGTGGTGTGATGCTGTTGTTCTGTTGTTTTTGGTGAAGATTCACTTAACCTTCTGAGCGTTAAGTGAATCTTGACATTACCAAAAACATGCCGATGCTCCCGACCACCGTAGCTGTTGTGCCCGCAGCACCCGGATTAGCGCTGGGGCACCAGGGACAGGGAATCTA
>CM070040.1:47086609-47103414 GCA_036250615.1 Ptychadena robeensis
TATCACTTTTGGTACAGAAATCTGCACCTCAGTGAACCGCCAGGGAGGTTAAAGCAAAATGATATTCTAACAACGGTATTTGAGGTTCAGGCATTCAGGAAGTCATACGTCATGTTCTGAGGCAAATGCAGAAGTAGATGCGATTTTTATTCATTCAGCGCAAAACCTCAATCTCAAAAGAGGCCAGAAGAGTTAAGTCTGCCGAATGACCCAAAAATATATGAAAATAAACTGGCAGGTTTTAAACCTTAAAAAAAGTGATTAATTATCCTATCAGGACTTGGCATTTACATCCCCCAAAGCGTTTTTCATACGGGATCTTCCAAGCGCTGCACACAGACCTTGTCTGAGCTAATCCAGGCTGATATAAAACACACCCTGGGTGTCTTTCAGACACTAATTGGATTTGGATATGTATAGAGCCAAGCTCGGGTCTGTTCTGTCTCGGAATGAGAGCGTGATTGTTAGTGTTTGCCATCAGGACAATTGCAAACCCAGAACAGGGGGGAAGGGGGACTGGGCGCATCCGAAGCACGACTTTTCATATGCTGGCCCCCATTAAGTGAGTGCACCTTATACACAGACAGGCCACAGGCGCTGGGTGCCAATTTTTATAGTAAATAGAACTAAATAACACAGAACAACACTTGCGGGGGGGGGGGGGGGGGGGGGGGTATGATCTGTTTACACAATGCATGTTTGTGACGGAAGCTAGACACTATGACTTAAGTTGTATAACAAGGTCTATCCAATGTTTTGGAGCTTTTTTATTTTCAAACAAGAACTATTTAATCCAATTCCTAAGCAAGAAGGAATGTTTAATGTGAACGTGCACATGCTCCCCAAAACAGTTCTGTCACCCCCCAAAAGAAGGGGCAACATAGTTAAATTTCTGCCAACTTACGTCTACAATAGGGGTGGGCAAACTCACAGGGGTTGGCCGACCCGCCATAGGTGTGCCAATTCGATGCATCGCTGGCATCACTAATGATGGCGGTGAAGTATAATAGGCAACATGTGACAGGGACATTGTTATTAGATTTCCTGCCCATGGTGTCATGATCACATCACTGCATCGTCCCCAAGGCAACATTTGGACACCTAGGCATTATGTGCACTCATTGCAGAGACAAAAAAAGAAAGCTAAATGGACTGAATCCAGCCCCAGCATTAAGCAGGGTACAGACGGCTCGATATTCGAGCCTTCCGATGTACCCTGCAGCAGCGTGATGACATCATAATGCTGCTGTCAGATATCGGAGAAGCCGGGGAGAGCAGAACTGTCTCTCCTGCTCCTCAGCCAAGCTTTGCCTGGAGACCCAGGCAAAGCATCAGACATTGCCGTATTAACGGTCATGTCTGATAAGGCTGTTTTCAAACGGGATTGATTTGTCCCGCTCGAAAACAGCGGTGGGCGCTGATTATATTGCTCAGATAGATGGCCGTGAGCGCACGAAGTGGCCATCGATTTGACCCATATATCCACGTCTGTACCCTGCTTAAGTTTACCCACCACTGGTTTACAATGATTATACAACAGCCTCTCTCAGGATCTTATCACTCAGCAGTCTGACTATATTGTCTATTATACACAGGTTACCAACAATCTTAAAATACTGGCCTGTTTTTTTCTAAAACATCAAGGGATACTCCTTATGTCTTTACCTTTCTTGTGAAATAAATAAAAATACCTAATCATAACATAATGATGAAAAGTATGCAAATATAATAACCCAATGCCATTGCCCTCAAAATGACATGGCAGTTTTTTTTTCTTACAACTAATATTTTTCTTCCAGAAAGTAATGCAAACTCTGCCATACTGATAGTATTGTTCGTTTGAACTAGAAGGTGGCAGTTTAGGCTTTTTTAGATTGCTCAGTAGCTTAAGCAGTAATTTCCTCACAAAAGTGAGTAAGGCTATGTTTCTATGGAGCTAAGGGATGGGTACCATTTTGCTGTGTCAGGAATGCATTTCTGATGCAGCCTCAGCGAGATTTGTTTCCCTATTTGAATGCAGAGAGCGCACATCAAAAACACATACCCTTGCCTTCATGGCGTGCCCACTGCAGTTTTTATGTGTTCCTAAATGCACCATGTATAGCATTCCATTGACTTGCAATTGGTGTGTTTACTATGCGTTACAAAAAGCATCGAAAACACATGCTTTCCGACACCTTGGAGACTGTGAAAACGTTGTCAAAGAAGAGGTTCCGCCATTTTCTGCAGAATCTCTGTCTGAATTAATACTTTTCATTTTGGATTACCACTGTTAACTTGGATAAGGTTAGTATTCCATAGAAGATGTATAGTTAAAGCTGGCCATAGAGGGGTAGATTTCTGACCCATTTTTTCAGGCGAAAATCGGGTGCGCCCACCTGACAAGATCGTCCAGGAATCTGCTGCATGTCGAATTTGCACGGTGATCCGACATTCCGAGAAATCCTGGCCGATCCCATTACTTCTCGGCTCTAGAGGCCGTGCATGATGACATCATCACACATGGTCGATCTGCAATCGCAGCAAAACAACATGTCTATGGCCAGCTTAAGAGTTTGATAGTGTAATAGATAGGATTAAAATAGATTGGGTCTGTTTAAAACCCACCCAGTAAATGAGCAGTTACCACAACCGCCTGGCGAATGTGATGTGTGGCATTTGTCCGATAGACCTGTCCTGACAGAAGCGCCTGGTTGGGAAATGGACATGTAAACATAGCCTTAAGGATATTAGATTGGGGTTAGATTAGGGACCAACATTAGAGTCAAGCTGGTGTTAAGCAGGGTACAGACATGAAGATATGGGCAAGATCAATGTCTTTCCAGTGCCGTGCACGCTTATGGCCATCTATCTGGCCCATATAATATGCGGCCATCACTGTTTTCGAGCCAGACCAATCAATCCCACTCGAAAACAGCCATATCGGACATGACCTTTAACTACGGCCAATGTCCGTTGCTTTACATGGAAACCGCTGGTCTCCAATCAAAGCATCAGCTGAGCTGGGGAGAGAGCAGAGCTGTGATGACATCATCAAGCTGCTGCAAGAAACATCGGACGGCTCAAATATCGAACCATCTGTACCCTGCTTTAGGAACAAGTGTTTGGGGAGCTCAACAGTTAAGGGTTTAGTTTGTCTCTAGTAGTTTGTGACTCTACTATCCCTCACCCCCAATGACATGATTGCCACACCATACTTTGCATCCCCACTCCTCCCACCCTAGTGAGATTCCCAACTGTACTTTGCATCCCCGTGCCTCTTACAATGATATGATTTCTTCACCATACTTTGCATCTTCTCCACTGTAGTTTGTGCCTCTGGCCCTCCCACAATCATATGATTCCCACACCATACTTTGCATCTCCTCGCTTCTTGGCTTAACCTTAAAAAGTGGTGGGGAGGGACTGCCTACGGCTTTGTCCCGGAACTCCCCCTAATGAGGGGACCTCTTTGGAGGACCCCAATGATCCCTAGTACTCTGGAGACTGGACTATGGTCGTGGTGCCCTGGGGAACGGGAATTCGTGGTCAAGGGGCTTCAGCTCCTTGGAGCAAGTACGAAACCCCTTTTCAGGGAACGAGTCCTTAGCTTTTGTGTAGTTTACTTTTGTGCACTTCCTTTTTTGCACTGGGTGTTGTAGGACCACACCGAGGGTGCTTGAATAAAAAAAAATACTTTGCATCTCCTTTCCTCCCTGAGTGTACTTTGTAAATCTGCTCCTCCCTCAATGGTGAGAGTTTCCTGTAGCAGACTTTCCTGTAGCATCCTGCCCTTCCTAGGATGTCATTATAAAAGTTTGACCTTCTGGTAGACTGAGTAGACTGGTCAGTTATTTGTTTATTGGTTGTGCAGAAATGGGAATTCTGCTTGAAATATCTCTACACTCCTGAGAGTTTTTAGAAGCTAACACATAACTCAACATGTAAGCAACCGCACAAAGTCTATTCTGTCAGTTTTGGGTGGGGTTATCCTTTAATGAAGCCAGCGCTCTGTAATGTATGAAACCCTGCAGGTTACACAAGACTCAGCATTCTGAACTCGGCTCCCGTTTCTAGATTAATGCATCCTCCAGCCTTACACGTTCTTTTTTTTTTTGCTGAGGCAATTTCCCGCAGGAGAAAGTGTTAAAGTCATTTGAAGAGGCGGCAAGGAAAAGACGGCCTGAGGAATGATTCCCTTCGGAGATTTTAAAATGTTTAATAGCACTTCTGCACTTTTATTGTTAACACGTGAATGGCTGTCTGGCAGTCACCCTCCTCCTTCTCTGCCGCTGAGGCCTGCCGCGCATACCACACTACCACCACACAGGTGCCACGACACGCGGCACTCCGACTGGAATCATAACTTTCCAATTAATCGCCTTTAACTCCTTAACTGCCAGGTTCCACCATTGCCTAGAAGTGTACTACAATAACCATGTATGCGGTTTTATTTATTAGCCAGCGCAGTAACAAAGGGGTGTGATTTGGTTTTATTTGTGGCACTAAGGTTTCAGGTTTACATTACCACCAAATACACCATCTACATCAGTGGTTCCCAAATTGGGGGGCACAGAGGTATACCAGCTAGGGTGCTGAGGGAGGGACAAGCAGGAAGCCAACCATGGAGGAACTTTCTGCAGACAGAAAGTAGTGTGTATGTAATGTGTATCTCTGTGTGTATATCACTATGTGAATGATGAATTTTGTGTATGATTGGTGTGATATTGCTTCGATAATGTTCCTACCTAAAAAGGAGGGGGGGCCTGCAGAGAAAGTTTGGGATGAACTGTTCTACATAGAGTGTGTATGTTCATCTAGTGACAACATTCTTCTTACACTCATTTGAAGTACATTCCATGCTATGTGGATTCACCATTTTATGCCGTTATTTACTTCTACTTTCATAAGTTGTCATACAAATGAGAATATGAAATATTCTATATTGGCTGAAATATTACTGATTTGCATACCTGCTCCAGGTCAGTGACTCAGAAAGTATTGAAACCCATGTATCGCAATGACTCAAGATCCCTTACATGACCATAAATGTTCAGACAAGATATTGAAAGGGCTATTACATGCTAATGTGTAAAATAACTGTTCTAACCCCATTATTACTTTTATCCTATGTTGCTTCCTGTGTCTTTCTGTGCGAGTGCTGCCCCAAACTTTTCAGGGGCATAAACACCTGTCTATGGAAAGGGATGTGGATAACTTGTATGACTAAAGTCAGCCATACATGGCTCGATCTTTCATGGATTCCCAAACAATTGATCACCCAGGTGTTTACACCAAACGTTCGGGAATCGAACGCAGCCCACCTGGAAACATAGGTCAGAATAGCCGCTCCAGGTGAGCTGGCACAGCGATCCAATGTGTTGGTTTTTTTCCTGGTCAATACAAAGTATCGGACAGGAATCGATTCCCAAAAGTGGTGTGCATGCGATTTTTCATGGTTGCAGAGTATGCCCCGCTTTAGTTGATGCACATGCCAAACAATGATATGGCAATGCGCACTGTAGCTGTGGCTACATATTTGCTCCATAAATCCTAAATCCCTCAGGTAGCCACACAGGAAGTGCCTGGTGCATATGTTAAAGCACATGTAAATGAAGTAAGTGCATACAGACATATGAAAGCATTACAAATAAGTAAGTGTTACTAGTTGATGGCTGGTTGCTGAGGTTCACAGCTCTGTGCACATCCTCATTGCCGTTTCTATGGCCTGCATGTGCGCAGGTTACACAGCGAGTCTGTGTCAGAGTGCGTAGAGTTCAGACAGTAGACGGTCCATAAAAAGACACACAGCTGAGAATTCCCATATATGGGGATACAAGAGCGCTGCCTGCAGCCCCAACACACATATGAGAGTCTGGCTCGATGTATGGATGCAGCCTGAAATTTGCCAGCTGATGACATTACACACATGTTAAAAGTAGAACCACAGACAGTATCTAAACCTATGATATACTTATGGTGTACAGTTTAGGTCACAAAACAGATTTCCTTAATCCAGTGGTTCCTAAACTTTCCCTGCAGGGCCCCTCTGTTTTAGATAGGAACATTATTGAGCCCCCCATTAAAACTTCACAGATTGAAGACCATTTCACACCAGCCCCATTTCAGTTGCAGCACTGCAATGCAGTGTGGCTTGTGCAAGGTAAGAAAGCCTGTTGTACATTTCAAACTTCCCATGAATTAGCATATTATGGTAATGAGCTTCATGCATTTATGGGACTGCAGCACAATAGTATCCCCCCTTGGCTAGTGTGAAATGGCCCTTAAACTTTATTGGAAGTACAAGTCCCTTTTTTCTTACTATTACACACACAGCAACGTGTGATGCATCATTCACACTGACACACACATTACATGCAATCAACTTACTTTCTGCAGCTAGTTCCCTAATATATGGCTTCCTGCTTGTCCCTCCCTCAGCCTTTTGATTCAGTGGTAGTGAAGGGTGAGGGCAATTTTTGCAATCGGCAGAGTAAGAGAATTGACAGTGCTACAGATCTCTTCTCTTCCTTCTCTCTGACAGCTCTGAAACCTCTGCATCAGAAGTTTGAGAACTACTGCCTTAATCAGATTTTTGTATAATTATCCAAATATAATTTAAAATCATGTTTAACAGGGCTTTCAGATTGTCCATGCTGGTTACTGATGACCTGCTTAGTGGGTACCTTATCAAAATACATCATACAAAACACCATACTAAATAATAAACTGGGGGCCTTAAAACGCGCATTAGTAATATAACAAACCAGCATTGATCGTGTCAGCTAACTGTTCTACCAACACGTCACCCAAACCCCTTCAATATTTAGTTTTCTTCCCATGGCACTGTTGAGGTTCCGCCTCATGCTGTGACATATAATACACAAAACAAACATGTCAACACAAAACATCAGAAAATAAGAACAGAATTAAAAAGGGGACGTTGGTCAGGTAAAAATCCTTCTTCAAAAAGGAGATGCTCCTCCCCTCCTGTGCTATTCAAACCTCTCTTACCACCCTATCACCTCCCTGCTTCACACCCGTCCTGGTCCACAGTCAAGCTCCCTCCCACCTAGCTTTCAACTTGATTTTGGGCTCACATTAGTGATTGAGATAAAGGACAACACAAAACCAATTTTTTAAAATTGGAATGCCAGTGTAATAGTGAACTGATAGGATGTATTTTCATGAATATGTGTCAATGTAGAAAAAACAGTACCTATGAAAACAGCTTTTGGTACCCTTAACCCGTTGGACTTTTATTTGGAGCCGATAAGTAGGAATAAAGTTTTTAACACACAATTAATTCATTAATTCATTAATACGAAATATATGTATTGAAATATATAAGAATATTTGTGGGTAAACTCCCATTCATAATATTTTAGAAAGTATTGCAAAGACATCTTTAAATATGAATAGTTTTTAACACATAATTAATTCATTAATATAATTTTTTTATTGAAATATTGTTAAAAGCATGATTTACTTGAAAAAAAAAACATTAATCACAATCAAACAGCAAAATAAGCAATGAAATGATAGAAACATGATTGTATTACTACATGGTGAGTGTCAACATGTTTCACCATTATTTATAGGGCTTCATCAGGATATTCCACTGAAAATGTTTTAAAATTGTAATTGTCCAAAAAGACTACAAAATAGGAGTAGGATTTGGAACATTTTGATGTTATTGAGCTCTGAGTGAAAAATTACAATCAATAGGTTAATATAAAAATATTTGTGGGAAAACTCCCATACATAATACTTTAGAAAGTATTGTAAAGATATCTTTGAATAGGAATACAGGTAAATCTTTATTTAGCAATAATGGTGAACACATCAAATCCCAGTAATTTAAATATAAATATAAATAGAATAACACTAATAGATATAATAGATAATATAATAGAATAAGTACTATTGTTAATTTACAACCCCCCCCCAAAAAAAAATACAGGTTACAAACAGTGTCGAAACACGTTGAAAATCACCATGTAGTAATACAATCATGTTTCTATCAATTTAATTGCTAATTATGCTGTTTGAATTATATTTTTTTATCAAGTAAATCATGCTTAACTTAAAAACTTTATTCCTACTAATCAGCCCTAAAATTAGGAATTAAAAAATAAACAATATACCAGTGGGTGGAACATAAGCTATATACAATGTCAATGTAACTATTTTCTAGTGATTTGCAAGTCTGTTTTGCCATAATAGGAAGGGTCAGTGGTCACAATGGTCTAAAGTGAAAAGATAGGTGTCCTCATTAGTGTTGATTGCGACTATTCGAATCTCAAATTTTTGTTGCGAATATCGACAGTTCCATAGTGCTTCAATATACAATATAGTGCTTCATAATCCCTAATATTCTAGATTTTTTACATCTGTACCCAGTACTACCGTGAATTGCATTCATAATATCTGCATGTACAAGTGTCAATTTGCGCAATAAACATAATAATGACTGAAGATCACAAATTCTCAAATTTATTGTGAATTTTTTGAAAAATGTGTAATATTTTTCAAAACGGAATATTCCCTGCTTATCACTAGTCCTCAATGGGCCAGTTATTACAGTAGTCTGTAGTGAATGGACAGGCTGTGTTACCATCACAATATGAAAGACAGTAATAACATGATCTATAGTGACTATATAGATTGTGTCCTCAATAATATGAAGGGTCGGTGATTAAGATGGTCCAAAGCATACAGTAAATATCTAGAGTAGATCTGCCTTTTCGGCAGCACCAGTTGCACTTACCACCCCTCAATCTAGAGGCGTAGCTAGAAATCACTGGGCCCCATAGCAAAACATTTTTATGGGCCCCTCTGACCTGCCACTACCTATAGGTAGATAGCCAGTGAGACCCCCTGGAGGTTGCCAGAGAGCCGCCATTAAAGGGAAACAGAGCCCCCCTTTATTCATTACATAAAAGGGTACTGTCTTTTTTTTATTTCAATAGTAGTATTCATTTCAACAAGAAATCATTTCAACACTAATTATTATAATTTGAAATGTCAAAACATGGAGGAATCATAGCACAATAACATACCTTTTATTGAAGATGGCAAAGGCAAAATATAATTGCCAAACAAAGGAAAGGTACAAAAGCCTTTCAAATTAAACTTAAATATAATAAAATAATTTAAAACTAAAACAATTTAAAAAGACAGTAAATTAAACATTTTCTTTAGTGCGACTTCCAAATTATGCCCGGGACGTAGATGTAGATGGCAATATAGACTGGGTTGAAATGTTTTTGGTTTTTAAAACATCAACTTCAGTGGGAACAGTGTTGTTGGTCTCCTGTTTTATCTAATGCATCAAAGTCTGGAGTTAGTTTTGTTGTGGCTATTCTCAGGAAAGATCTGAGGTGTTCGTCAGTTACGCTGGATCTGTCAGGGGCTTTGTTGATGTTCATGACGCTAAATGTCTGCTCACAAACATAGGTTGACTCAAACAGCACCAGTATCCTCTGTGCCATCCTCCGGATGTTTGAAAAAGTGGCTTCATTAAGTGTGTCTTCTTCCCTGCTGTGCGCGTCCGCAGTGGGGGAAAAAACTGCAGTGGATACAAGCCCTAAATGTAGTATGTGAGATCTGGAGTGCTATGCATTATAAAGGATAACAGCAATTTAACGCATGTGTTCCATAAAAAGACAAAAAAAATTTGGGGTGCTAAGAAGATGGATGCTCTTTGCAACAACTCCTTCACTACCCCAAATGAAGACTAGGGACTTCATGGGGACATTCATGAGAAATATATATTATGTCTGTAGAAGGTCTCATCACCCAATGGGACTTGATTTTGCTGATCATCCAACTGACTTTCTTAATTCAGAAGCAATAGCCTCATATCCAGTTCTGTGATGAGATCAATAAAGAGAGAATTATAACAAAACTAAAAAACTAAAAACTCATCAAGAAAACTTTAGCAAGTCCCATTGCCTTGACTAATATATCGATATCCTATACTTTGAATAGGTTTTCCATTCAAAGTATAGGACGGGCTAAATGCTGGCTCCCAATATCGGGGAAGCCGGCCAGTAGCGTGAAGCCGAGATCTCTCTGTCGGCTCAAAAATAGCCATGTATTACAGCCTTTATACCTTGAATCTGGAGCAAACTATTTTATGTGATTTCAAATGTGAACTAAAAGTTTCAGTTTTTAAATAAAATGGAAAAACAACCTAGCGGGCTAAAAAGAATTACATTGCAGGGTAGATTTGGCCCCTGGGTCGGAGTCTGATACCCCCATTCTAAAGCCCCCCATTCATGCTAAGATTTTATGGCCGACTGATCGCTGATTGGTCATCGATCAACTGGCGATTGTTTAGCGATCAACTGGTGCTGATTTAAGCTCTTTCGGCTCCGCGGGCCGGATAGAAAAGGAGAACGGGCCGCATCTGGCCCGTGGGCCATAGGTTGGTAGTTCCACCCTCCGATAGTAGGAGTATCTCACGTTTTGGTGATGAAGAGTCATTATCATCTTGATAGCGGCTTTTAGCTGAATTTAACTCAGAAGTGTTTATAGCTGGGGGTGAACTCGGGTGTAAGTAGTAGTAGGGGAGCATTACTGACCCTGAAAGTTTCATGATGTATACTATGAATGGGTTTCGTGCTATGTAATTGTTCAAACGTTAGTGTTTTGTGTTTGTTGTCTCTAGGCAGAGCCTGGCGAGGACGAGGATGTGTCCTCTCCCCTGCATTTTTCTTGGCTGGGATACTAGCTGCAGGAAGCAGAGGAGTGTAGAGAGGATGTGGGGGGTCCCCTCCAGCCGGCCGGATGTAACATTCAAAAAAATAGTCCCTTCACCTGCTTGCCTCTGTCTTTACGCCCGCTTGGTCGGGTGGGGGGGGGGGGGGGGGGGGGGTGGTCATGGTTGATTGGGGGGGGTGGGGGGGGCCCAGACAGTAAGGAGCAGCCAGAAGTGGTGGGCCCTATTGTGGCGTTGCTATGGCAGCTATGGTGGTTTCTACACTGCCTCCATCCTCTAAAGGCTCCCATACATGTGTCGATTTTTAACTAGATTTTTGTTAGATTGATCACCCACGCACGTTCACGATGATCAATCGGTGATCAATCAAGTTCTGCCCACCCTGAAGTTCGACCAAACAAAATGGACAAAAGAATGGACAAAAAATCTGATTGGACATTGAACTGACATGCCGTTTTTTGGGGGTCGATCGTTTGGCAATCGAAGTAAGATGGTATGAATTTTGTGGAATCGGGCATTTCTACAGATTGGTAGTGTTCCATTGATTCCAAAATGATCAATGGCCGATTCCACGATCGCCGGGAATGATCGGATCAGAAATCGACCGATGACAAATTGACCCCTGTATGGATACCTTTATTCTGGGAGTAGAACTGGGAGCAAAACTACTACTAGTAGAAACTACTAAGTGGTGTGTTACAGTGACATCATAGTGACCCAGAGTATTCTCTACTACCAGAGTTGGAGGACAGAAGTGGGGTGAGTGCAGCTTGTAGGGGGCTGCAGAGCTGGGGAGAAGGGAACCAGGATTGGTCTGGGGAAAAGAAAATTACATGAGCTATAAACACAGGGATGGGGGCATACATGGACTACACACACTAGATGTACTGTACAGTTTATACGTAATCCATGTGTGTGTCCCATCCCTGTTTATACAGTGTGTGTAGTGCAGGGGTGTCAAGGTCTGGCCCATGGGCCAAATATGGCCCACAGTGTAAATATAGTTATAAATATATATCAAGGTGGACCCTTGACTTTGTCCAAGTTTTTCAATTTGGCCCCCTGTGTGTTTGAGGTTTAAACCCCTTGTCTATAGTGAATAGTGTTGATCGTGAATATTATAATTGCAAATCTTTATTGCGAATATTGGCACTTCGAGAATTTTCAAAGATCTTGAATGTAGTGGTATATCTTCCTTATCATGAATATACAATATATGGTGCATTGCATTCCCAATAAACACATGTACCAGTGCTGATTTGCGCATGAATTCTTAATTTTGTTGTGAATATTAGGTGAAAAATTTGCAATATTTTTCAAATACGAAAATTGCCTATGCTGCTCATTACTCATAGTGAATGGATAGGTTGTGTCCTCATCAATTTGAATGTTCAGTGGTGACAATGCTCTCTAGGAAAATGGATAGTTTCTGTCCTCACCTGTATGAAGGGTCAATAAAGACAGTAGTGAATGAAGATCATGTGCCTTTATCCGTATGTATGTATGTTTGGTGATAACTATAATTTCTAGTGCATGGTTAGATTGTGTCCTTCTTAGTGTGAAGCATTGGTGATGACAATGTTCCATGGTGAATTGATACAAAGAGACAGTAATGTATAGTGAATAGATGCCATGTGTCCTTGTCAATATGAAAGGTAAGTGATGACAGTGGTCACTAGTGAATAGATAGGTTGTGTTCTCATCAGTATGAAGGGTCAATGATACTACTGGTCTATCGTGAATGGATAGGTTGTGTCCTCATCAATATGAAGGGTCAGTGAAGACACTGGTCTCTATCTCTAATGAATAGATAGGTTTTGTTCTCATCAATATGAAGCGTCAATTATATCACTGGTCTGTTGTGAATGGATAGGTAGTTTTCACATCAATATGAAGGGCCAGTGATAAACACTGCTGTATAGTAAATGGATAGGTTGTGCCCTCATCAATATGAAGGGTCAGTGATGACACTGGTATCTAGAGCATGGATAGGTAGTGTCTTTATTAATATATAGGATCAGTGATGACACTAGTGTAGAGTGCATGGATAGGTTGTGTCCTCGTAAATGGGAAGGTTAAAGGTAGCCATACACGCTACGATTTTTGGGTAATTGTGTGGCCAAAAGTAATGTCTGGCCCACAAAGGGTGTGCTAAGATCCTCTTTATGACTGGCTGCAGCATGTATGCCTACCTTTAGTAATAACACTGGTCTCTAGTGAATAGATAGGTGGTATCCTAATCAAAATAAAGTGCCAGTGATGGCCATAGTCTCTAGTAAATAGATAGGCTATACTCCACAAATTAATATTTGTAGTAAATCTCCCTCTGTCTAGTAAATGAATAGACTGCATTTAAATACAGCAGACTCCCTGTTATCCTGAATGCAATCATACCACTCTAGCAACCAGAATGTGCAAAAGAAAAGCAAAAAAGAAAATCAGTTAAAACTTCTGAAGCGGAGCTGTGGAAACACTGTACTTCTTTTAATTGTGCCTCTAGTTATATGGGGTTATATAATGGTACTGTATATGGTTACTGCGACATTGAAACTGTAGTGTCATTCACCTGCAGAATCAGGGAGGTGTCCCCTTAAAGATTCTAGCCCATGATCCCCCCGGGCCCCAAGCCAATATAAGGGAAGGTTCTGCCCCTAGGAAGCTGCTCAGTGGGGAAGGGGCACGCTGTCCACTACGAGACCTGGTACCTGCGACAGTTTGACGACAGTCTAGCGTGCAGGTGGCCGGGGAGCACAACAGCACACCCCAGTTACAAGGAGCTGCTGCTTGCTGGCCGATGCCAGGGTTCCAGTGGGGTGGCATGTGTCTCCCATTGCGTGTATTATCACTGGGGATATTGCTGGGACTAAGTTCCCACCACCCTTTAGACGCACAAGTACTAGTCGGTGCTGGCCCTATTTCACTTTTTTAATCCTTCAATCCCTGAGCACGCCGGATAACAGGGAGTGTAGTTTATATGTAAATCCTGGATATGTCATTCTTCAGTAACACTGTGCTAGCATCAATATAATGTCTCTCTGATGTTTCTTGTCTACAGTGAATGCATTAGCTACATACTTATTAATATGCCCAATCAGTGATGTCACCAACCTCTGTGATGTGTAAGTTGAGCTCTCAGCAGTATGGACGTCACATAAACATAAATGTTAAATTGATTGATCTGATTTATGCCTGAACTCCATAGCTCATGCAATGGCCATGTCTCACCACTTTGACTACACTAATAATTGTATCAGGTGACAGTTATTGAGTCAGTGCATAAAGTATAAAAATGTCCACAGGATCAGCCTGGTCTTTAGTGCACCCCTAACTAAATAAAAACACACACATTCTAATGGGTTACAGTGCAATGTGTGTAAAAACATTGAGAGATATTATTGTGTAGACAATAAGTAACATTTTTTGGCCTGTGTTGTTATGTCAGAAGTTCATTTAAATGAATAGACTGCCTTAATAAAAGGTACGGTGACATGTGATACGTGTATTGTAGTGCCTACAGAAAGCAGTGTTTGCAGCACGTTTGCCAAGTTTCCATTACATATTATTTTTTTCCAGAGGGTATACAGATTTTTGTTGATGAAGACTTTGCTAGGCAGAGGCTGTATTTGTCAAAGATTTGGTTGGACAATGGTGAAAAATGTCAACTTAGAAATGCAGAATTTGCCATATGGCATCCATATCTACAGTCTCTAAGTGCATTATGCCCTGTGCATAACCCCTCACCATAGCTCTTCACCCCTCACCATAGCTCTATGGTAATATGCTACCAGTGGTTTATTTTAGTGGCTTCTCTCCTTGTTCCTTACTTCTCATTGCAACTTGTCTGTGGATCGGGCAGATAGGTCTCCAGGAGTGTACATGCATCTATGTGGCTCCACCACCGGCCCTTGGCATTTTGTGCAGCCACTCCACCTGCTCATTAGTTGGCCTGGTTGGCTGCGTGCTATATAATCTGATATAAGCTCTGTTCAATTTGTTTTAGCTTTCTCTAACCTATGTTTAGTAATATAACCCAAACAATCCAATGTGTATCCAGTAAAACAGGTATACAGAGATAAAGGGAATTGCATATTCAGATAAAGCAGCAATCTGTGTCTAGCATCTCCAAATAAAGGTGTAGTTTTGACTCAAGAATAAAGGTATCCATACATGTGTAGATTGATGGACGCTTTAAGCGATGAAGTGTGTGCCATCGAACGTGGCCACCCCTGTCTTCGAGCGAGATCAGTTGATAGGTTGGTCGAACAGGGAACAGACATGTCCGTAAATTCAATTTCCACTGCCATATTTTGGATGGCGACAAGTGGTCCTAAAGTGGTGCACCTTGATTCCCCTCCAATTGACATTGTTGCGTTTCTGAATCAGCTTCAGGAGGGAGCATTCCCTACGGGTGCGTTAACGCACTGATACTTGCGTTGGGTTCTGCTGCATTGTGTTAAGGTCAACTTGGTGCTCTGCATTGACATAAACACGACAGCTCACAGAAACAATTTTATTGACTAGCAATGAATGCGTGTAGGGTGCGTTAAAAATGCTCCAAAAACGCATGGATTTAGACGGGGATGGAACCTGGCCAAAGTCGCGATTTGTATTTTCAGCACACCCACACTATGGCCCTCGGCGCACTCATATAGATCTCTGGGAAATAAATAAAAGGTGCTGGCACCATGCGCTGGTGAGCTGATCCTAAAGGCCAGGTTACTTTATTTGTGACGCATAAGCTGCTGAGTCAGCCGGGCTGCCAGATCGAACTCGTCTCCTGATGAGCATTCCATAAGCACCTAATATTATTATTCACATCCCCCTGCGCCAGTAGCTCACCCCTCCGCCCTCAGCTGTAGACAGCGTATCTTTACGCTAATCCTTCTCAGCTGTTTTTCTCCCCAGAAATTAATTGCTCTCCGTCCCGTTTCTCTCTCGCTCGCTCAGCCGCTCTGTAATAGTGCTGAGAGCTTTCCGATCAATACTCTAATCCTTTAACAACTTAGCTGCTTGAATGGGCTGAATAGCACAGGCTCACCCAGAGGGTCTGGGGATGTGAGTTCTGCCAGATACCAAGTACCACACAGCATGACAGGTTCTCCCTGTTATCCATAGTGGCTGAAAAATAGCTGTTTGTTTTTATACTGCTCATGAGATAAGCCCCCCCAAGCTTAGATTTTCACAGCGGTCCATTCGGTCGAAAAATAGGGTGGAAATCCAAAGCCTAAACTTGTAATTCGGCTTGAAATCACCCACCATATCGATCTAAGCCATTACGTACATGTCTGTAATTCTTAGATCGTTTACATTAGTTTGGTCCCCATCCAAAGTAACTGTCGGCACACAAAGGGTGCCCAGCCATTTCTCGAACAGGCCGTGCGTGATGATCTGCCGGGAGATCGGCAGAAAATCTAAAGGTGAGTGGGGGGCTATACACACTGAAGTAGAGCCAATTGGGCACAGTGGCTACAGAGATTGATTAGCATCTTTACAAAAAAAGAGGAGGGCATACACAGGTCTTTTTCAATTGATTCCTGAACAGTCACCCGCATGCTAGTGGTGGTTGTTTGTTCGCAAATCGAACACAGCCACCCTTTCTTCGAAGAAAGCTTGATCAAACAGGATACCAACATGTTCCCTGTTTGATTGCCATTACTTTGCATGGGGACATGGGTTCCCATACAAAGTATCGAACGGGAATCGATTGCGCAAAAGTGCTGCACACTGATTCTCCTTTCAATAGACGAGTGCTTGAAGACATCATCACACTGTGCTTGAGGGTTCATCGATTGAATGGATATTGACCCGTGTATGCCTGCCCGCCGAAACAAGTGGTGACATATAAAGTTTGTATATTACTGAATTTTTCGCTATATAATGCACGGACAATATATGGGGGAGAATGTGCATGCTTTTTTTTAGAACTAATGAAGAGAAGAGACTTCGTCCTTCAGTGTGTACTCCGGAGAAGGAGGGAGGGGCAGAGAGCAGGACTGTTTAGAGAGGAGACACACAGAGCAGAGGAGAAAATCTGGCTGCAGCAGTACCTGTAATCAGTGTGTATTCTAGCACTGAGGAGGAGGGAGGGGCAGAGCGCAGG
>CM070040.1:47115375-47132346 GCA_036250615.1 Ptychadena robeensis
CCCCCCCCCCCCAAGTCTCCTGTGCCATTTTCATTCCCCCCTCTGATAAAAATAAGACTTAGGGCATCTTTGGGAGCAAAAATTAATATGAGGCACTGTCTTATTTTCGGGGAAACATGGTAGATAGATCTCACCAGATTTTGGACTCCTGGGAAATTGAGGAATAAAGTGTAAACTATATTTTCGTTTCTGTAAGTGAATGAACCCCTCCTCCTCCTTCCAGCCCAGAAGATCACCAAGACAGTTTTTCGGAGATATTAATCGGTAGATGGGCCCCCCTGATGATGACATTTAAAGCAGGCTCCCATCAATGTGTGTGACAGGTGTATCGGTCACAGCAGCCTGGAATGACAGCCGACTTGTTTGTCAGGTTAAGGAATGTGGATCAATAGAATGCCAGTCACCTACTTGAACTAGCTCTGTCTATTACCTTTCACACTGAGAAATTATGTAATGAATGTTCCCTATACAAAGCACCATGCAATGTTTTCCATCAATTAGACAAAAGTGTTTGGACCAATCAAATATTCATCACACTGATTGTATGCTCAATTGGTATCAATCATACAGTGAGAGACAGAAGTATTTGATCCCCTGCTGATTTTGTATGTTTGCCCTCTGACCTCTGTACTCCCTCAGGAAAAAAACAACCAATAATTAGTATGGGAGGTGTATATTAATAAGATACAGAAAAACAAAAAAAAACATTGGAAACCCAGTGCACAAAAGTCAGAAATTGCTGTGCATTGCAATGAGGGATATAGGTATTTGATCCCTTCACAAAAGATGACTTTTGGCAAAACCCTTTGTTGGCAACCACAGAGGTCAGACATTTTATGTAGTTGGCCACCAGGTTTGCAACATCTCAGGAGGGATTTTGTACCGTTGCACTATTTAAATCTTTTTCAAGTTACTAAGTTTTTGAGGCTGATGTTTGGAAACTCAGACGTTAGCTTCCTCAATAGATTCACTATGGGATTTAGACTGGCCAGGCCACTCCAGGATTTTAATGCGCTTCTTAGTGGACCTTAGTGCCATTCTTTATTGCCTTGCCCCTGAGATGTTAGTCATTGTCATGCTGGAATGCCCATTCAAAACCCATTTTTAATGCCATGGCTGCTTGGCTATCGTCTTGTAGTGCAGTCCAGCCTTGTGTAGGTCTCCAGCCTTGTCCCTGATATCCTTGGAAAGTTCTTTGGTTTTGGCCATGGTAGCTAATTCTATGGACAGATTACTTTTATAACAGGCACTGTAACAAGGAAGGAAAAATAACACTACTGTCGCTTAGGGCTCATATAAATGAGTAAAAAACACAACGGACCCAACATGAGGCTTTTGCCCATTATACCCGTTATGGGGTCATGATTGCCTGCACAAGTTTGCAGGCGCTCGTGACAGGTTGTTTTCCCCGCTTCTGCGGAATGACAGCAGCCCAGGAAGAGGCAGTGTAAATTTAGCCTTACAGAGTTGCTTCTAATCTCAGCTCCATACCAGCATACAGATTTATGAGATCCTATAAACTTGCTGGTGGAAAGGAGATCAAATACTTATTTCTCTCATTTCAATGAACATCAATCTCTGACTATTGTGAAGTGGGTTTGCGAGGGTTTTTGGACAAGCCTGGGTTGGCCAACAAGCATTAAAACAGATAGGTGTGAGTATAGCCTTATAGAAGACAATGCAGCAAAGGGGAATAACCCAAACTACTAAACACCACTATGCTTGAAACATGCCTTTTAGGTGGTTGGACTCTTTAATAGGTCATGTGAATAGTAATCCCTGGAAGCACTAAGGTGCGGTTTTCAGTTTCTGCCAAAGCAACTGGTTTTCAGGTTCTCTCTCAGAATAACCCAAAGCCACTTTGGAGGGTAAATTATCCTGCATCCAAAATTACTCTGGTTCTTGTGTATAAATTGAGATTAAAGTGACCTTGATTGGAGAAATAATGTTTTGCATAAAGACCTTTTCTCAAAAAAATGTATCTCTCTTTGTTAAATTGGCTAAAGATCAACCAATCAGAATGAATTATCCAGTTGAAGCTTGCTTGATTTGGGTTTCTGTGGATCATTACTCTCAGGAGCCTCTTTTCACCTTGTTAGAACCCCAGCCAATACAAACAATCTTATCAGATATTATGAAGATTAACATAATTAGAGCCCTCCAGTCTGCAGGCCTGGGCACCAGGCCAGTGTGCAATGTTATCATTTATGTTGATTGCTTCTGGAATAATCCATGGTAAAATTGCCAAGGGAGGGCGTAACTCTTTATGGATGCTGTGCATGGAAAAGACTGTCTTTTGTCTACACATACATTCTCCCTGCATTCAATGCACATCAAAGCCCGTATTGTGCCCCATATTTAACAACACAAGACCCTTCTGTCATTTCCACAACCCACCACGGACATAATGCATGACAAGTCCATTGTTTTTGGCCATAGTTTGAAACGTGTTATCATGTGTTTCAATAATTTGGCATGAACACGCCCTACACAAAGGTGCAACACAGCTTAGCCACTGATTGACCACCGATTGGGGGTCATGGATGAGTCAATCTAAAGGCCCACATACGCAGCGATGGCTCCAGAATTCTCGGAAAAACCAATTGCAGCGTGAGGACGTCATCACGCTGCAGCCGGTCACCCTTTGTGTGTCAAACATTACTTTGGATGGGGATACTGGTCCCCATCTAAAGTAATGTGATTGGCCAGGAATATAGCGACATGTCAGATCCCCGTGCTATTCAACTTGCAGTACGTCCCTGGTCGATCTGTCCAGGTGGGCCCACCTGATTTGCGGCTGAACATTCGCACAGCAGTCAACTGCCTGAAAAATCGGGCGGGAATTGGACTGTCTATTGCTACCTTTAGACTATATCTCAATTGGGTGGCATGTCCATAGCACCCAATTGGTGACACCCACTGAGGAAGTGATAACTGCTGCATTACAATAACTCGTCCCTTTCAATTTATGTCAATGAGCTGAAAAACAACAAGTGGGTTTTGTACTTATCATTTGACAAATGCATTGATTTGAAATGGACAGAGTTGATTTTTAATGTGGAGAAAAAAAGGAGATTATTTTCAAATGATCAAATTAAACTATCAATATAATTCTTGGTCGAACAGAAGAAATGGCTTTTGAATGGTCACTTTAGTTTGGGATAGAACCGTAAGGCTAAGTCTACACTACCTTTTGGAAATGACGTGTGACTGTCTATACTGGCGAGTCGCCAAATGCAAAACACTAATGTCAGTCGGCATCATGCTGACACATGCCAGTCACATATCGTGCCCATTGGTAAGCAATGGGTGCAGTTTGTTCATTAAAATGCCAAAAATAGTGCCTCAATAATGGCAAAACATGGACAGGCGCCACAGTGTCCTGTTTTCAGTGTACAATGTAGAATAAAATACTTGCTATGCTTTTTACAAATGATTAACCTCCTGGGCGTTGAACACTTGGCATGCTTTTTTTTTTTTTTAAAGCACGGCATGACCAGTGGCGCCGGAGCACATTAAATGCCGCTACGATTTTCTGCCCTTTTCTGTGTCGTACACATCCCCAGAGGTCAATGGCACCTCCCGTCCGGCGTCAAATCTGACATCATTGGGGCTGACCCAAAAAGCATTGGCGGGTATGCTGATACTCAGAATCACTAAGGGTATTTGACAGACAGGTGAGTTTTAGTGTAGTTATCTCGGGTGAGTTTTATCAGCTGATACACTCACCCTGAGATAACTCAGGCAGAACGCCCAGGAGGTTAAGTCACTACTAGGGAGATTTTACTTCACTTCCTGTACGATGACAACATGAAGTCAGTGTTAATCCCATCCTTTAATAAGCAATTGTTGGATGTTTCAGTGACAACTGTTAACATTTGGATTCCCTTTCACTATTGTCAAATAGTTTGAGTAAATGCTCCAAGTAGGGATGCAGCAATCTGATTTTCCTATGCTATCCAAAGCCACAAAAAATATTGTCTTTAAACTTGGTTATACCATACTAGTTGCTCATCTTCAGCACCTGTGTGCAATGATAACTAAAGGTGGCCATACACAGTTCGATATTTCCGTTTGAACGACCTAAAAGGATCGATTTTTAAGTCGATCTTACGGAAATTGATTCCTGCACTCCTGGTACTCATAATCAAACATAAAATCGATCGAAAAGAGATTAGACATGTTGGTAAATGTAGTAAATTGTAAAACAATGGTTTTCAAGGTATTTTGATTTGTATACAATTGTACTATGAAGTATGCAGCTATTAAACGTGTAATAAAGCTCCCAGCCACCAGGGGGCGCCTGGAGAGCATTAACGATGCTGCTAAACAGACAGACCTGTGAATCTATTGTTTTAATCGATCACACTGTGTGACGTTACAATCGATCAATGTTAGACTGACGACATATGAATCACAAGACAAGCTGAACAAGAGACATTAGTATGTGTACACAGCTGCCATGAGTTCAGTAGGGATGGTTGGAAAATTCACAATGCAAAATTTTAAGTCGAAATTTTGTCGGGGGGGTTTTGCCAACATTTCATATGGTAAAATTTCTTTGGAAAAGTCGAAAATAGACCCGAAATTAAATAATGAACAATGTCACATATCTGGACTTTAAGATATGTAACATTGTTCATTATATTGTTGATTCAACCTTTTTTGATTTTTCTTGCATGTTTAATGAGAATATTTTATAATGTGATACAATTGCCAATCACAAATTTGCAATCGAAAAGTCGCAATCACATCAAATTTCAATTGGGAAAATCGAAATTTAAGTCAAATCGAATTTACTACATTTTGTCAATCTCTAGAGTTCAGCATGTAGTTTTTGAACTATCTATAAATGTTTGGAACAGAACATGATCACATATGTTTGGTAAACCGTTGGCTTATGGTATTTTATAACCTTCCTGAGTATAAATATTACGCAAGTTCTTTTCAGCAACTGCAAATAAAATGAAATCTTGGCATCCATACTCTTTATGACCATGAGGCAGCTAAGGTAGAGGTTAGCGATAATAAAGAGATATCTAGCATGTTGTCCATCAAGGTCTTGCCAGTTCTAATGGGGTGTGGCCTATTAGGATGGAGAAATATATAAAATGGTGTATATCCTTATACCTTATGGATCTTTTGAGGCCTGAGAGTATTAATCTCATCTTCCCCCCAGGTCAGCATTGTGTAAAGAAGCATCAGATTATATAACATGTGATATTTCTGCCATTTCATCCAATTTTTACACAGGCTAATAAATGTTCCTTGTGGGATAAGCATAAGTATATTAGCTTTTTTTTTTTACCCTGAACAAACTTAGGCTAGGGCTCCACTATGCGCTTGAGCGCAAGCCCCCCTTCTTCACCCCTTAAGGCAGTGGTGGCCAACTGAGTTGATATGGAGGGCAACAAGCGTGGCCCTCAGCATCACAAAAGGGCTGTACATTATATTTTCAATCCATACTGACTTGTATAAACATTTTTAATGAAAAGAGATTTTTGAATTTTAAATAACAACATTTTTAAAATGATACTTCAAGCATTGGGGAGTTCTCTAGTAGGGTAATGCACATTTTGTTTGCTATACATCGTCAAAGGTTATGTGCCTCATAGATTTCATCAAAGCCTATGATAATATCTAGGAGGCACAAAATCTTTGATTCAAAGGTTATATGCCCCTATTCTCAGGTTATGTGCCGTAATTATACAATCACCCCCCGTTCATTGGTGGAATAGTGGGAGCATAGGCACTCACCAGTCTGCTGATCCCCTGCCCACACTAGAGGAGAAGAGACGAGGTGAGGGACTTTATCCCTCGCCTCTCCTCCTCTTCCCACTCTAAAATGTTCCTGGCGAGCACCTGTCAGTGGGGGATAGGCGGACATGTGAGTTCCTATGCCCTTTGCAATAACAGGTAGGTTTCAGGGGCCGCAAAATGAGGACCGAGGGGGCTGCCAAAGAACGTCCAAAGGGCCACATGTGGCCCCCAGGCCACAGGTTGGGCACCTGGGCCTTAAGGTCATGTTATTGGCTGTGCTATGTAGCCTATTACGCATTTGCTTTAAATGAATGGGCTGACATATAACTAACTTGCGTGATGTGGACATTAATGCAAGGTAGACTTGGACTGCCGTATTGGGGGCCCTGCCAATGGCCGGCTTGTGAACTTCTCTAAAATGAACACAGGGTCTTTATCGCAAGTAGAGCCCTTGCCTTAGGGTGATCCAGGGACAGCGACCCCTAAAGAAAAAAAAAATACTTATCACTCCTGTCTGCTTGCTACTGCACCACCATGTCTGGAGTGTCCGGTCCTCCCAAGTTTTGCTCCCTCCACCATTCCAGATCTGAATCCCTCCAGCATCACCGGATTCAGATGTTGCAGTGACGTCTTCCTTCCCAAGTCCCCTTGTTTAACCTCTGATCTGTCCTATTATAATAGAAGGCAGATGTGGAGGCAGATGTGCTCAATCTATCTACATGTAGATCATGTTGTGCAATTAAATTATTGACACACCACACAGTTATCCCAAGAACATGAGGAAAGGGAAAATCTTCTGATGTGGACACCTGTCTATTCAGGAAATTCTGTCATTCTTAAATAATTGTGACATTTGGAAGTTAAGTAAATGAGTTACAAAAAAAAGTTGTGGCTATAGATACACATTTGTGACCCAATGGCATAAGACTTAATGCAACCCTTGTTTTTCACACAATACCAAATGCTAAAAAAGCTCGTGTTACAGCAACTCACGAGTGGCAACAAACCTTGACACAGGCTGATAAGAAGAACCTAATCGCACAGCATGTAAAAACAGCAAATAATTCAGATGCCATTAATAAACATTGAACAAAAGATTTGTCAGTTAGTGTGATGACAGTTGCAGAGTCACCACACCATCCATGTACGGTATTTTGTTGTGTACAGCAGACCTGCACCACGTTAGAGACTCTCCCCCAACAACTTGTTAAACTCTAACTTATATCTACTGGCTTCAAAACTGACCTGACAAGTTTATCCTCCCTTTTCATCTCACGTTTCCCACAGATGACCCAAAGTAACCTGCTGCCAATGATTGCTATTACCACCGACAAGAAGCGCGGGGGGGAGACCCTGGTTGGGGCACTCTGGAGATGCGAGTTTCTTGAGGTCCTTTTATGAATATTGTGATTATGCCACATTCTTATGTTACTAATATCAGAAACTTCTAACCTTAGGGTTCAGTGTTGTATGTATGTGTGAAGCTGGCCATAGACAGTTAGATTTGCGGCCAATTTTGCTGCCAATCAACCACTGTGCACTGTGATGGCGGTCGATCTGCCGTGAAATCGGCTGCAAATCTAGTGCTTAAAAACTAGATTCGCCCATAAATCATCTGGGAAATTGAATTTACAGATATGTCATTACATTGGATGTGGACCAGTGCCCCCATCTAAAGTAATTTCCGGCACACAAAGGGTAGATTCTTGTCCGTTGCTCCATACCTGGGGTGGGGCGATTGCTGGATGTGAAATTAGACCTCATTCGGTGTATACCGGAGCTTATCGTTCCCTGCTGGAACCTGACGATAAATTGGCAGTGTAAATCTTTTATTCCTTGCTTCCTCTGTTCAGCACATCTTTACATTGTGCCATATTTAAGAGCCCAGCAGAGGAAGCAAGTAGTTGAAGATTTTCCCTGCAAAGCCCATGTTTCTGACACCAATTCCAACAATGTCCTACGCACCTTGAAAGGTAACAATATACCTGCATAGTTGATTGGAGTTTAGAAAGTTAAAGCCCATAGAAAGAGTGTTTGCCTGGACATCATGAGGTTTCAACGGATATTTTATTAGCCCAGAATAAGTGGAATGAGAACTTTTTTAGATCATTATCTCAAAAATTACCACAGTACTGAATCTTTCTCAGTGCTACTTTTTTTGTATTAGGACAGTGGGAGAAAATTATTAATGGGCACTCTCCATACTGGAAACACGTGTAGTAGTACATTGGGATGAATGCTGTAGATTAGTGGTGGGCAACTGAATTGCTATGGAGGGCAACAAGTGCGTCCCTCGGCATCAGTATAGGGTCGCACATAACATTTTCAATCTTTACTGACTTGTATAAGAATTTTATAATGAATAAATTACAGCAGGCAGAGCTAAAAGTCATTATTTAAAATGTTTAAATAACAAAACCTGTTTTAAATGATACTTCATGCATTAGGGAACACTGTAGTACGGTGATGCACATTTTGATGCAGAGGTTATGTGCCGCAATATAAATTATACAATCATCCCCCATTCGTTAATGGGATAGTAGGAGCATAGGCACTCACCTGTCCACCAATCCCCCCAACACATCTTTGCCCTTAATCTTCTTAAGCCCCCCATACACCTTAAGATCAATCCATACAATCTCCATTAGATCTACCAACAACTGTGTAGTATAGTGGCCTCCCTGATAGAATACAAAGTGACTGGAAGGTTAAGAAAGGTCCTCATAATTCATGGTTTTGGTAGAAGAACAGTTGATTGTACAGAAATTGTATGGAAAGATTGTAAGGTGTATGGGGGCCTTTAGAGCAAGAAGAGGAGGAGGAGAGGAGAGTGACTTAAACTGGCCATACACCTTTAGATCTCTCTGTCAGATATCCTTTAGATCTACCAACAACTATGTAGTGCCGGGTCCTCTGCGATTGAACACAGATAGACTTGGTGGTTTTGAAAGTCCCTCATATTACATTGTTTTTGACAAAACAAAAAGGAGATCTAAAGGAAATCGGACAAAGAAATCTAAAGGTGTATGGGGGCCCTAAAGCTAGGCACACACGGGTAGATTTGTAAAACGATTCGAGTACAATCAATCAACGTGCGCGGTCACGGTGATTGATTGTACTCGAATCTGCTTACAATCCTTCCTGTGTGTGCTGTCCTTCGAGGGGGTTCAATAGAGCCCCCTCGAAGTACCTCGATTGAACGGGTTTCCAACATGTTGGAAAACCACATTCAATCAATCACTTGTACTCAACATGAAATTTTTCATGTAGAGTACAGGGAAAGCCGACATCTTCACACAGAACTGACAGCTGCAGCGCAGCAGAGTCTGTGTGAAGGGGGCGGAGTCAGCACTCTTCATTCCAGCCGGGGAGAACGGGGAGAGAAGCAGGCTGGATTTCTCTTCAGCTTTCAGCGTGATTCATATGCTGAAAAGCCGGAGAGAACTCTAGCTAGCCGGAGGTCTTTATTGAACGGTAATCGATGTGCCCATGTGGTGCACATTGATTTCCGTTCAATTGATCCCCGATCAATCACAGCGTGGTGACGTCACCACGCTGTGATTGATTGGTGGTCGATTGCACGGGAATCTACCCGTGTGTGGCTGGCTTTAGTCAGGTGGCATCTGGGTCGTTAATTGGCTTTCACGTAAAAGCCCCCACACACCTACCGAGTGGGGGCCGACAGAGCAGGTCCGATCAGCTCTGGAAAGCAGCATAATGACTTCATCACGCTGCAGTCACGAGCTGACAGCATCTGTCGGCACCCTTTGTGTGCCTGCCGTTAGCTTCAATGAAGATGGCAGTCTACATTGAAAGTTCACGGCATCGGCTGGCATCGGCCAGAGAATATCGGACATGTCTGTTCTCTGGCCGGCCGAGCTGTGTGGGCACCCCCAATTTTGCCGCCGATGGCCGCGAGCGGGCACGCCCATTGGTCAGCCGCAAAATCAGCCGCCGCTTGGTGCGTGTATGGCAGGCTTAAACCTCTCCTCCTCCCGCTCTAAGCAGATCCAAGACAAGGACGGGTCAGCAGGGGATTGGTGGACAGGTGAGTTCCTTTGCCCTATGCATTACCAGTAAGGTTTCAGGGGTCACAAGGGGAGGACTGAGGAGGGCCCCTGAAGAACGCCCAAAGAGCTGCAGCCCCCGGGTCACAGGTTGGGCACCTGGGCTGTAGATGGTGATCACAAAATCATTCTAACAGCCGTATTAATGGCAGGAAACATGGAAACGACAAACCCGGTATTAAAATGGCTGTAAATAATTGACTTTTTTCATAGCGTGTCTCCCTATTTCACAGCAAAACATTTTCAATTAGTTGGGGACAGTAAAGTTAAGTGAATAGATTCACATAATTACCCCAAACTCCATCAAGAACCTGTCTCCAATAGAACCTGTCTGATCTGCTGTCAAATTAAAGCTACAAAAGTATGCAGAGACTACAGGGTGTCACATTCCCCTCTATAATATGCATCCTTACAAATCTCATTGTGAGTATATTGGCCTGGGGGCTCTCCTATATACACAGGAAACATAAACCAATGTCTCCAGAGTGCTAGACAAAGATTCATGATGACATTTTTTGCTTGCAACTTGTGCTATTATTAGTTATGGCTAAAGCTGGGCATAGACGGGACGATTTTCCATCAACTGCCGAGCCGACCTAGCGGGCGTGATGATGGCCGCTAGTGCAGAGAATCCGCCGGGTACCCTTTGTGTGCCGTCCATTACTTCGGATGGGGACTGCCGGCCCCAACTGAACTAATGGCGTCCGATCTGAATTATCCGTCATGTCAGATCACTGTGCGATCCGACATGACGGCAGATTCTTGGTCAATATGACCAGCTGGCGCACCCGATTCCCTGCCGACCCGACCACCAATCAGATGCAGGAACGCGCACGGCATCTAATCGGCTGTTGAATCGGGCAGGAATCAGCCCGTCTATGCCCAGCTTAAGAAAGTAAAAAATGTCTTTCCCTTTTGCCCCACCCCCACCCCATGGGTTAAGGAGCAGAGAATATTCATTGTTGAACTATTTGAAAACATGTTCCGTCACATAATTATGAATAAAACTAATTGAGATCTGGCATGTACTGACAGGAGGAGAGAGCAGAGTGAAAATACAATTAGATTTACTCTAAACTTTACAATCTATCTATTGTGTGTTGGTATTGGATATAATGGGGAAGGATTATATCTCCTCTTGGGTTTTTCTCTTGTTGGAAAGGTACCTTCCTGCTGTGACATGGCTTTTACATTGAAATACTTGGCTCAAGCTGAGCATAGACGTCTCTATCTATGCCATTTTCTGTAAGATCGATTACCGGAATCGATCACCCGATCAATCGATCACAAATCGATGCATGCACAAAGTGATCGATCGATTTGACCCTAAATCGCATGTATAAATCGATCAAGCAGGAATCGGACCTGTCTGTAAAATTTAGTCGATCGTGAATTGCGGAACATTAATGGAGACATGTGATCATTCCTATCAATCGACCTGTTGGCGCCCAACCCACATTGCATCATTCCCAATTAGAACAGCTACAAGCTGGAGATCGCACGATCCATGATCGATCGTGGGAAGGAATCGGCCAGGAATCGAAGACGTCATGTGGTGCAGTGTGCGATCGATTCTGTAAATGGAATTGATTCCGGAATCGCATGCACAATTGTTTAAAAGATCAATCGCTGGGAAATCTAAACGTCTATGCCCAGATTTACTAGTATAGGCAATTAGTGTTGATCGAGAATGTTCACATTTTTATTTTGAATTTCAGCACTTCGCAAAGATCTCAAATATAGTACTATACCTTCGTAATCGTGAATATTCAAGATTTTTTACATCGGTGTCTGGAACTGCCATGCATCGCACTCCCAATATGCGCATGAACAAGTGCCGATTTGGGCAAGGAAGGGAATAAATTATTAGTTTTTATGTGATAGTGTTGATTGCAAAAATTTGTGAATACCTGCACTTTTGATTGCGAAAATCTGATGATGGCAATATGAGAATATTTGACAAACATTTTTCTATATCTTGCAAATACAAATATTACAAGCAACACAGAAGAATCTTTTCTGTCAGACACATATAATAGTGGGCACCATATGGGGTGTGTCTGCTTTACTCTATACCTAAAAAAGTATATATGACCTATATTCTTAGACCTGCATATCTGATACACTATGCAAAATATATTGTCTGCCATCTGGATGAACACAGCTAAGCATTGGCTATTTTTTTTATCTACAAAACACCACATTTTTTCAATGAGTGGCTTTAATGTGTTGTGATATAATTCATTTTTCGGAGCATAATTTACATTTATATAGACCAAAAATATACAAATGCATTTTTCATAGTTTTTTGCTGCATGGGGAAAGAACACAACATACGGTATATACAAAAGTGCATTAAGAAAACACACCAAATTTCATAAGAATAGCTGAAAATGAGAAAAATTTTAAATATATGTTCGTTCAAAATATATTTTAGTTGAATTTTAAAAATTGCTAAGCTGGTCGATGAATGCATATTCATGTGCTGGCATGGATAGAAGTGTGACTTTTCACACACATGGAGAAAAAAAATTTATGAAAAAAAATATGCAACCCGCTAATAACTAGCCTATTGGACACAATTTAACATGAGTTACGTTAGTAATATTTAATATTTGGTATTAAAATCAGTGTATATACGTATCAGTAAAATTATAATCAGTATAATATGATCATTTTCCTAAACAGTTTTTCCAGAGACTTTGAACTCTGTATGTGGTACAGTATTAGGAACTTCAAGAAATTATGACACCCCTGCAACTTTTTAGTGAGGGTCTGCAGCCTGGCACTGAATTTTTGATTCATTTTTTATATTATATAGACCCCCTGTACAATAATACATTGTGTCCACATTTATTGTGACACAAGTTCTTGTCTCTAGATTTGAGTCTTCCAGTCCTGATTTATATTATGGACTGGTAATGGAGAGCTTAGACAGGAGAGAATGCAGTCTAGGACTTACCTGAGCACCATGCAAGCTGACACTAAGGTGTCTCCAGTGAGAGGTGCTGAGGACACACCCGCTCAGGTGAGTGCAGCCAGGTGAGCCGCCCCCAGGTGAGCACACCAGCTTCATAGTCTATTACTAGTACTACCTCCACAACAACAGGTGTCTCTAAACACACAGAAAGCACATTTGTTGCTGTAGTTTTTAGATTGTGAGCTTTATGGGGCAGGGTCATAGTTTGTACTTGTATATAAGTTTGTTTTGCCTTTCTTGTGCAATCTATTTTATTAAACAAATGTTTTAACAAATGAAGAAAAACAATGGAATGGCATCATACTTACAAGCAATAGCAATGACAAGGCACCAGACCAGCTCAGGACCAAAGTCATGCTGATCGTTGTTATATCTCTCATGGTATTCTTCAAATAATTGCTAACACAATAATCATGCACCTACCGTATATGTGACAAGTCAACCAAACATATGATACCATAGCATTGTCTGCTTTAGGTATATTTGAGGGCAAGTTTTTACTTTGCTTTATTTAATTGGAGCAAGTTTGGAGTTCAAGTGATACCGTTTATTGGCTAACTGAAGTCATTAGAGAAGCAAGCTTTCGGGATATCGCAGATCCCTTCAGGCTGAAGAAGGGATCTGCGATATCCCGAAAGCTTGCTTCTCTAATGACTTCAGTTAGCCAATAAACGGTATCACTTGAACTCCAAACTTGCTGTATTTATCGATGACTAACACGGTACAACACTCTACTATTGCTTTATTTAACTGAAAAAGGGACTATGTGAGGGGTTAGAACATGTATATTTTTTTTTATCAGGGCCATCTCTCTTGCACATTTTCAGAACCTTGATGGCTGATCAAAATGATAGCTGCTCCTCTTGAATTTCAGCTTGCAGTGATTCAGGAAAGACTTGGGGCAGAACTGGGAGATGGATATCTGCAAAAAACAAATTCGCCTGGGAGGGATTAAAAGAGAAGGAGGTACTGTACAGCTTGGCCAATTGGCTACAGAATTCCCAATTTTTTTATGGGAATACTTGTACCAGGGCTAGCCCTTGTCTTTAAAAGGAGGCTGAACAAGATCATAGCAGCGGAAATGTCAACTTTATTGTTTATAGAGTAGAATGTTTGTTTGGGCCATCTCAGTTTACATGCAGGCTCAGAAGAAAGAAGCAGACTTATATCAATCCTAAGTTTCTGAAGAGCTAGCAAGTTGCGTGCGGTGAGTTGTTATTTAAAAACTGTAGAAGCTTTAGTTTACTCAAGTGGCAGCTATTGCTGTTGTGTGATCCCTCTTCCGGCAGAATGAGATTTCAATGATCTCCCCACATAAAACTGCTTTGTAAGACTCCCACAGGGTGGCAGTAGAACTGTATCCTTATTCATTTGAAAGTATTCCTGAGATTTGGGCAAGAAACGGTTCACCACAGTGTAAGAAAGGAGAGAATCATTTAACATCCACAGGGAAGCGTCAGGTTTAGCAATTATAGAGGACACGCACTTAGGGTAAGACTCTTCTCAATATAGCATACTTTTCTGATGCAACAATAAAAACAGTAACATCAGCCCTTGTGAGTGCTGACAACTCACAGTTCAGTCTTTAAAATTCCAGAACTTTATTAGTACCCCAAAAGTGGTCCCAAACAGCCTTCTTACATACTTCTTGCAGAATCTCTCCCCACTCAACAAAAGTCTTCTCCGGCACACAGGTAAACTCTGGACTGCACTCAGTTTTCCGGTAGTCCCCTCTACACAGTGGCAAAAAGAACTGGTATGAGCGCTTCATACATAAGGACTAGGGCATAAATTTGCAACTCAGTCCTAGTGGGGTAAAGAGGAATCTTTGGGCACATCATCTTTGCGGCTCCTTAGGTAAGTCAGAGTAATCTGCCAGGCTACTACAGCTTCTGGTGTCAGCTGTTGAAAAAAATCGTAACAGATCCTATTAGATCAGGGAATGTTTCTAGCAGAACTAGGATTGCTCCTTTCAGATTTATTTCCCAAAACCCTCTACTTCCTTTTTATGGCCCTCCACAACTGTAGTAATGCTGTCCACACTATTTTCAGTGGCGGACGTCTCAAATCAGTGGACAGCTTGACAAAGGCTGCACTAATTTTTCTATGTGTAATATCTTGCATACAGTAGAAAAAGTATGGGTCTGGGGGCACACCAGTGGGTTGGAGTTAAAGGGGAATTAATATTTTCTCTCTGGGGAGGAAGCCATGGAAGGGATCAATAGCAGGGTCAGAAAGCTGAGAGCCTTGGTCTTTGGTGGTATGGCCGAGCACTATCTTGCACCCCTACCTCCCACAGAGGTGTGATGGCCATGGCCAATTTCATAATTTTTTCCCACTATTTGAATGGTGTGCTGGGGCTCCTGCAGTGTTTAGAGCTAAGGGAGAGTAGTGTGGGGCTGCAAACAGGGCTGCCATCAGGGGGGGGACAGAGGGGGACTCTTGTCCTGGGCCCGGGCAGCTAGGGGGTCCTCTGCTCACAGCACCCTCTGCTCACTATCACTGTGTTCCCGGACTGCCGACAGCACACTTTACACAGTGAGAGTGAGCAGAGGACTGCCGATCAGGCCCGCCGGGTCGGGTCAGTGGACTGCCGATCAGATCAGGATGGTGATTTTTTCTACTAGCACCCCCCCCCCCCCCCCCCCCCCCCCCCCCCCCCCCCCCCCGCTCAACAAGTCTTGTCATGGGGCCCGGACACTTCTGACGGCAGCCCTGGCTGCTAGCAGTGCTGTAATGCTCGAGGTCGGTACAAAGCTAGCATGGACGGGGCCCAACTTGTTTTACCTTTCATCCCTTATATAATGTACAGGGCTGCATAAAATGTTAGCTCTTTATAAATACAAGTTATTAGAATAAAAATTATTCTGCAGGTCAGGTTAGTAGTTCATTGTGACTACTATGACATGTTACCAGCTATTTGATAATAGTCACTGAGAACTGCTTTACGGTCTAAAGCTAGCCATACACGTGTCGGATTCCATGGCCAATTGATCACTCACCCAATTGATTCCGGCGATCTCAGCGGGAATGGGAGCTGCAATCAATCAGCCAATTAAGAGGATCCGATCGCTGCATACCACCTTGTCCGAGTGATCGCGTCCAATTGATTGGGGGCTCAGAATTGGATCCGACAGAGAACCAACATGTGGTATGCAGCGATCGGACAAGGTGGTATGCAGCGATCGGATCCTCTTAATTGGCTGATTGATTGCAGCTCCCATTCCCGCTGAGATTGCCGGAATCAATTGGGTGAGTGATCAATTGGCCATGGAATCCGACATGTGTATGGCTAGCTTAAGAGCAGTTGGTGTCCATTAATTAAACAAGAATCAATAACTTTTAGCAATTTCCTGTTCATTGAAATGACAGCCTGTAATTTTGGCTGCTTGCACAGATTCATGAACACACTGGAGACTTTGAGAGACATCTGCCCAAAATGAATTACAGGGGTGGACATTGTTACAACTGTACAAGTAGGTCTGTTGAAGGATGGAATTTAATAAAAATATTTTAAAAACAATCTCTCATTTCATTTCAAGGACTTTTACTTGAGACGTTAGGAATAGGTGAGAGGTTCGGGAGGCCTCTATACTCAATAAATTCTTATATGTAATAGTTTGTGTGATTTTAAGATATACTGTAATGTGGATTTTTTTTCATTTTAAAGGAGAAATTTAGAATTTTAAAAATGTAACTTTAAATCAAAAAGGATTGTCAATTGTCAGCAGCGCAGAAAGTGCCTGTATAAATAGAGCCTTAGCAGTGTTGCCATCGGCAAAATTATTAGCATTAGCAACACCCCTGTGAGTACAGCATATTGAGACTAGTGTTGAGCGAGAATATTTTAAATTCGATTGTATTCGACGAATATCCAAAATTGGAGAATTTGCAATATTTTGCGAATGTGCGCCTAGATATTTGCAATGATATTCGTCATATTATGCTTAAACATTGCTTACCGGCATACATTGCGAATATTTGTGCGCATTGCCAATGGATAAGCACAATACACACAACGCTCATACTGGCTAAGATCACAGAATGAAGAGAAGCTGTAAAGCTGCTTTGCGAATAACTGTGAACACGTGCGTGATGGACGGCAATAGAATACAGTCCAATCAAATTTCACGAATTCCAAGAATGTTCCTTTGTATATTTGCG
>CM070040.1:47139878-47153774 GCA_036250615.1 Ptychadena robeensis
ATTCTCTCCTTCCTCTCCTGACATATTCTGGGCAGTAGGTATGTAATTTTTTACATACTCTGTAAATAATTTGAAAATTTTTCTTGCAGTCGGTGTTTGCTTTGGGCACCTGTGTCGGTGGATTAAGCTCCATGTTCCTGAATGATTGGCTTGGACGTAAACTCAGCATCATGTTCTCTGCATTTCCAGCAGCAATTGGCTTCCTGCTAATGGGCAGCGCTCAGCACATCTCCATGCTGCTCCTAGGAAGAATTCTCACTGGCTTTGCTGGAGGTTTAACATCATCCTCAATACCAGTAAGTAGGCCATGTTCTAGGCCCATCACTATATCAGTGTTCCTTAGATGAAAAAAATGTACTTGTTGTTACCAGTTGAAAGACCATTATTTTTAAATATGTCTCATAAAGCCTGTGATCACTGTCGGTTGACTCTGTTATGTCATCAGACCCTTTGGGTTCTATTAATGTGACATTAGGTGTCTCCTGGATGTTTTTAAGGCACCTGCCAATTAAGATGGGTCTATGCTGGGTCTACCCCAATGGGAAATTACGTACCAGTTATAGCTGGTGTGCCAAGACCCATTGTTACGTTGCACCCCCCCCCCCCTCGCTCAACATCTCGTCCGGCTGAATGATAGCACCCCTCCACTCAGCAGCTTGCCCATCAGGGGGGCCCCATGTTATAACTTTGCATAGGGTCCCCAAAAGGTTAGAAACAGGCCTACCTTGAGTCCCAGCACTGATGTGCAGAGGATTATTTTCAGAAACTACTGTATGGTCTTTTAGTTCCTATACATATGGTAAATAATTAAGGGCCATCTTATTTGATTTAATAAAAATATACAGACGCAAGAAGTAGGGAAGATCAATGCTCTTAAAGGTTAGAATAAAATTAGTCTTGGAACAGAGACACGTGGTACATACATAGAGAAATGTGTGGAATGTTGTCACTGCCATCTCTGTGTGATTGGTGACAATGCAGCTTTTGTAGCTCACAGTGACACGGATACATTCCCAATCACGTGCCATGAAATTTATGTGATGTGTGACCAGCAAGAAATCTATTTTTGCTGAAATTTGGGATGCCAGGATCTGCAGAAATTTCAGCTAGAAGTGAAACACTTTGTTATGGGGATTATTTCCTGTTGTAGAGATACAAATGTAGAAAAACTTTAAAGCTGCTTTCGACAGTGTATGATCCATTCTCTTATTTTCATTCTGTCTCATATATCATCTGATAAATTTCCCCATTTCATCATGAAAATTGCCCACTCTCAGCTGGGTTACTGTTTACTGTTTTTCTGTGTTAATTATTTGACAAGGACAACAAAAATTTAACACTAAGCACAACTTTTTAGTACCGTGGTTATAGATCACAATTTACATATGAGCACATACGGATAGGGGACTATCAATGCCAGGTATGTTAATTTTGGTAGAACTAAAATTAATTAATTGTGATCATTACAGCTTTCTCTAAGCCCCCCTAAAATTCAGATACCTGACAGGCCGTTTAGGTAAAAGCACCCAATGTGCGATGCTGTGGCAACCAGGCTGCACTGCTCCTAAATTCAAATCAGCGTTGTTCTTCTGTAGGCTGGGCATGCTTTCTGCAGATTTGGCTGAAAAAGTACTGTAGAAGATTGGCCTACCTATTACTGCCCACTCCTTGCTGTATTGACAGCATTGTTTCTGTTGCTGATACCCATCCACTTTGAGCTGCATTTCCTAGAACAGGGGAGTAAGTGAGACACAAATGAAGGAGTAAAGGAAGGTACAGTACATTTTTATAAGAACTGTAACTGGATTTTGTAGCTGTATAGACTGTTATAGTTGTACAGATTATGCTGGACTACATACACTGCATGCCCCCCCCCCCCCCCCCCCCCCCCCCCAAAAAAAAGTATTCACTTTAACTAAGAAAATAAATAGGAGCCTCCTACTGGATAAACCTGGGGTTGCTGCAGTTGGTCAGGTCTAGGTTCAGCAACAGTATGTGCCCCAAGAATGAGGTAAGCTGACTACCTGAATATACTGAATAACCAGGTTATTCCATCAATGGATTTTTTATTCCCTGATAGCACGGGCAAGATGACAATGCCAGCATTTTTGGGCTCAAATTGTGAAAGATTGGTTCAGGGAGCATGAGACATGGATTGGTCACCACACCATAACCCCTGACAAACCCCCTTGAGAATCAGTGGGATGTGCTAGAAAAGGCTGGAAAAATGAATGCAACACTGGATGGAAATAAATCTTGTGCAATTGCAGAAGCTTTAGAAATAATGTCACAGCAAATGCGTGCCGTAATCAAAGCTAAAGCCCCCCATACACGTTCCGATTATTCTCCCGACCGATTTTTCGTCCGATCCTGTCACCCGATTTTCACCTAAAATGTTATGGTCGGTCGGTCGGCTGGCACGAAAAATCGGAATTCGAATTATCACCGATCCATCAGTCCGACCCTATTTTTTAACAGCAGATCGACCAAAAATTTACGGACAGGTCCGAAGCAGTCCCGAACGATTTTTCGGCCGATTTTGAGAAATCGGGATCGGTCGGGTACATAATTCCGAATCCGATTAATCTCCCGATCGATTAATCTCCCGACCCGATCGGTCGGGCAAAATTCGTACGAAAAATCGGAACGTGTATGGGGGGCTTAAGTTAGAGTAGGTGACCTTTCCTTTTGGTAGCGACTTTTATTTTGGACATGCAGTGTATATCTTGGTGGTTTCTATCTGACATAGAACATGTCTTTATTTACTTCTTTGTGCTATCCTGATTTACTCAAATAATATTTTTATTATATTAACAATTTAACAAATGATTTCCTTACCTTGTCATTATTCTACACTGGTCAGTTCTTATGTGTGTCTATGTTGCAGGTTTATATCTCTGAAATCTCTCATGCGGGAGTGAGGGGTGCGTTGGGGGCCTGTCCGCAGCTAATGGCAGTATGTGGTGCCTTGGTCCTGTATGCACTCAGTACGTATGCCTCTGTTTGAGATTCTACACATATCTTTACAAAGCAGGAAACCTTTTCATTTGAACTTTCTTTATGTTTTAATTTGCTCTGTTGGGGGCTCCATTTTTGTCTAAGGACCAATTGGCAAGGCAAGAAGTGTTCCATACGGGAGACATATCCATGTTTAATATTCTGGATTCTAGCCTGTGTAAATTAATAAAAACTGTGAGCCAGAGTTGGAGAGAAGAGAGAATCCCAGAAATATGGTATAAAAAACTAAAGTGAATATATTTTTAAGACTTGTGGTCTGGGTATGGGTGTACCTGAAAGCGTAACTAAACCCAAAAACTAAATGTTGTTCCAATACTTTTATATCTTAAATTATTGTCCTTTATATCGCACACTGAATATTCAGATGATAACTGACTTTTGTATTCTTAGGTATTGTTGTGCCGTGGCGCTGGTTGGCGATAGCGGGTGAAATACCTGTAATTACCATGCTCATCCTCCTGTGCTTCATGCCGGATTCCCCCCGATTCCTAATTTCAAAAGGCAAAGGAGAAAGGGCCCTTAAGGCTCTAGAGTGGCTCCGAGGGCCAAATACAGCATACAGGGATGAATTTAAGAGAATTGAAGACAGCATTCTAAATAAGGTATTGCAGTTAAAAAAGTTACAAATTAACAAACAAATTAGTGATCATAAAACATTGACGCACAATGACACTAAAAGTGATTAAATATATAGATATTCTGACACTTATTGGAATTCCATATCAAAAACATTTACACTTACAATATAAACTGGCTGTTGAGGACCAAAACAATGAATACTTGATATCCCAAAATAGTGGCAAACAATTTATGGATGTAGATAAATATCTGAATATTTCTTGGAGACGCCTGAACAAATGAAAAACTTGAGGGGTATAGAAAAATAACAAACTGACAGGGATTCTCAGAGTAACAGCACGCAGATTATGTCTACATAATGCAATGATTCCCAATCTATCCCTGCATGCCCCTTTTTTTAAAATAGGAACAATATTGAGTCCCTCCTCCCTGCCCCCCATTCCGCGCGGCTGCAACCGCTCTCGCCGGCACCCCAAGTCTTCATCCGAACGCACTGACGTACGCGTGCATCCGCATGAAGACTGCTTGTCCCTCCCCGGCTTTTAATTGGCTGGTAGCAGTAGGGGAGGGTGATGACACTGCGTGCAATCAGCAGATGGAGACCTTACAGTTGGGAGAGCCAACAGACAGCTGAGTGCTGCAGTTCTACCACCCCCCCCCTCCCCCTTTCCCTGCATCTGTGCTGGTTGACAGCTTGTCTATCACACAGAGGGCTTTGAGTGTCAACTTGGCTGCCTCTTGGGCGCCCCCCCCTCAACACCACTGCACCCCATAGTTTAGGAACCACTGACGTGATAACACATTGGCAGTTGGAGGTACTCAGAACAGTGACATTCTAACATTTGGGGATTCAAAGAATGCTGAGATTTGGGGGTTACTAAGACAGGGACTGACATTTTTTGGGTTACTAGAACAGTGACATACTGAGGTTTGAGGGTCCTGACAAATACTGCACTGAGATGTGATATTATAGAATAAAAATGAGGAATTGTCGGTATATAAGCAATTCTATGGTGACATCTTTTCTTTCAGAACAGTTCCATATCGTGTAGTGAGCTCTCTGAACCGCACTACTATAAACCCATCCTCATTGCTGTACTCATGAGATTCCTGCAGCAGATGTCTGGAATAAACCCAATTTTGACATATCTAGAGCCCATCTTCAACAAGACCAAAGTCATTCTGGTAAGGAGTAATAGGGCTGTACTGCCTTCCTGGAAAGCAAATATTGTATGACACTCACTGCTTGAACCCGGAATTGGGCTTTTAATGTAAACCTATACTGAGAAACATGGAGGCGTCTTTTGCTGACCTCATTCTAAAACTGCTACTTGCTGGGTTGTCCTAAAGGTAGCCATAGACAAGTCGATTCTCCCTCAATAGTAAAGAAATAGGATCGGCCGGGAATTTACCGGCATGTTCGATCACGTGTGCTCCGACATACGGCAGATTCCTTGTCGATCTTGCCAGTTGGGTACAACTGATTTTCGTCCAAGCGACCGCCGGCCAATTGGCGGGAACGCATATGACGGTCGATAGCCCAAAAAATCGGGCATCCCGTGTATGGCTACCTTTATAGTGTTTTGATCTCAGAACAAGGTCCAGGTCAGAAGTAAACAGAACAGGACAGAACTGATTTTCCTTGCAGTGAACCAATGACCGTCTCTTTATTTTCATTCCTTAAGTTTGTTTGAGATTTTTTTATTTCAGAAGCTCATTATACAATTTTTATATCTCTGTATGATTTTCTTTAGATGTAACAACAACTATGTAGTACAGGGGCCTCCATAGATTGCATACAGATTTTTGGATGGTATAGAAAGGCCTAGAAGTGCTGTTTCTAGCCTTTTGGGCAGGGGAGAGTGCTATTGGTGGCGCTGCTGACATGCCGAGGGGGGTGGAGAAGAAAAGAAAAACACCCTCCCATTCAGATCTGCACAGGGACGGAGGTTGCCGGCTATGCGTGCAAGGAAGGGCGTGGCACATGTGCACGCATATTTGGCATAGCGGGAGAAAGGGCCCTGGCCCTCAGATTTGTTCATTTAAGTTTGCACAAATATTGTACATTTTCAGGTTGTAATATGTATGATAACCTTTACTATCCATTGACCATGCAGATACACACTTTTGTTATTGTAACAATTTCTACCTGTAATGTATTGACTAAAGAGTTAGCTGTTTGCTTAATCCAGCCCTAGGACACAGTGTGTTATCAGAGATTTCCTGACAACACTGTCACCTACTGTGTGACAACACATAGATAACGCTGTCATTTTTATGGTTACATATTTACAAAGTTAAAATAAAGTATCCTGTCTAGGAAGTTCAGCCATTTATATACTTCACCAGGTATAGGCAAGAGTAAAGAAAAACAAAGCTGTGGGCAGCATTATCCTATGTGTTAAAGGGAAAATGGTTCACAAAGTAGGCTTCATTCCTTGATTAAAACCTATTCAGTAATATAAAATATATTATAGACAAAACCAAAACTTTTTTTCTGCTATTTCTTCAAAAATCATCATTTACGCATGATTTTCATTAGACTACTTCCTGTCACAACGGCTATGTCCAAATCCTTGTCTTCAGGATTGTGGGTTATTTCTTTTTTTAAATATTTCATACATGTTATAATTGTAATTACATTTTCATAAAATTAATTAAATATATTTTCAGGACCTTTTTGTTACCCATTCATTTTAGTTAATCTGAATTTCACAAAATATTTTTTACATTTACCTTTGTTAAAGTGGTACATACACGCCATTTGATTAACGCTGCTCGCATCCTCATACCGCAACACGGTTCCTCATTCTAGGACACGGTTCCTTTGCTGCAGGAATGGTTATCCCAGGTAGCTTATGTTAGTGAGATGGAACAGCTCCTTCATATGAAAATAACCTTACGAAATACAACAAACTGTGGAGACCTCGGGCTCATTATATTTCACAAGTCTGGTAGATGGACTAGGCTGAGACAAAAGTCTTCTTGAGGAATGTACTGGCGGTCGTGTATGGGGGAACAGAGGCATTCCAGGGCCTGCAATATTGATACTATACATGGCCACAGGAGGGATGATAGGCTGATGGGGGGGGGATCTGAACTACTCTGGTGATCATATTGCCTCGATAGATATGGTTAGTGTGTAGCTACACTCCTACCTGACACTACACTCCTTGTTTGTTTATTTATTTTTCTTTATTGGTTCGCCTTATTTCTATTGGCTGTGTACACTTTCAACAAAAATACTTTAATAAAAAAAAAATATTGGAAAAAAAAAAAGTGGCAACCAGAAAGTATTCACAGCGAGTCACTTTTTCGACAATTTTTACATTACAGCCTTATTCCAAAATTAATTAAATAAATTTTTTACTTAGAATTTTACACACAACACCCCATAATGACAACGTGCAAAAGTTTAGGGCTAATTTATAAAAAAAAACTGAGAACTCACATGTACATAAGTATTCACAGTCTTTGCTCAATACTTTGTGGATGCACCTTTGGCAGCAATTACAGCCTCAAGTCTTTATGAATATGATGCCACAAGCTTGGCACACCTATCTTTGGCCACTGTCACCCATTCCTTTTTTGCAGCACCTCCCAAGCTCCATAAGGTTGGATGGGAAGTGACGGTGCAGCCATTTTGAGATCTCTCCAGAGATGTTCAATTGGATTCAATTCTGGGCTCAGGTTGGGCCATTCAAGGACATTCACAGAGTTGTCCTGAAGCCACTCCTTTGATTTCTTGACTGTGTGCTTAGGGTCTTTGTGCTGCTGAAAGATGAACCGTCACTAGTCTGCCAGTTTGTTCCCGCTGCTGAGAAAACATCCCTACAGAATGATGCTGCCGCCACCATGCTTCACTGTAGTGATGGTATTGGCCTGGCTATAAATGTTGCCTAGTTTCCTCCAATGCTCTGCATTCACACCAAAGAGTTAAATAGTTGTCTCATTAGACATCAGAAATGTTGTTTCTCGTGGTCTGGGTGTCCTTCAGTTGCCTTTTGCCAAACTCCAGGTAGACTGCCTTTTACTTAATAGGTTTACTCTACCATAGAGTATTGATTGGTGGAATGCTGCAGAGAAGGTCTAGAAGATTCTCCTCTCTCCACATAGGCCCTCTGCAGCTGTTGAGTGACTGTTGGGTTTTTGGTCACCTCCCTGACTAAGGCCCTTCTCCTCGATCGCCCAGATTAGATGACCGACCAGCTGTCCTGGTGGTTTTGAACTTTCTCCACTTAAAAATTATGAATTCCAATGTGCTCATTGGGCCCTTTAAAGCAACAGAACATTTTCTGAAACCTTCCCCAGATTTGTGCTCAGATACAATCCTGTCTTGGAGATCTACAGACATTTCCCTTGACTTAATGCTTGGTTTGTGCTCTGACATAAAGTGTAAACATAATGTCCAATCCACTGAAGATGGACCACAGATGGACTCTAATTAATGCGAAACCAAAGAAGAAGTTGCCTTGATAGTGAGTATCATTGAAAGTATGCCATCATCACATTAATACATATAGAAAAGAGGAATTCACCAAATTTGCACCCAGTCAGCACCAATCCATTGACCATACTGACAAGAGGGACTGTCGCTGGCAAGACAAATGTACAAAAACGTTTTTATCGGTAGTTCAAAACAAGTCCATAAATGTACTAATCATTCAGTCCTGTGCTTAAGCTCGACGCGTTTCGCAACCTGGATGCAGAGCTGGAGAGAAAACACACAAAGAGAGGTGGTCGAAGGTATCTAGTAAATAATTTTTTGAAGTTCACCTAAAGTTATATATAAAAGGAGATAAATGGTAATATACCCGACTAGAAAGCTGGCAAGGGGATTATAGATACCTACAACCACCTCTCTTTGTGTGTTTTCTATATGGGCTCCAATTAAGCTGCAGAACCATCTCAATGATGATCAGGAGAAATAGAACGCAATTCTTCTGAGGAAAAAAATTAATTGAATCCATTTTTGGAATGAGGCTGTTACATAATTTCCGGATGCACTGTATCTTGTGCCATGTAAATACAGTATATATGAAGTGCCCATATGTCTGATTATGTAATATGCAGAGTGTTGTTTCTGATTAATTTTTCTTTTCCTCTTATCTAGCCAGGAAAGTACGATGCTGCTCTTGTTGGACTGGTAAGACTGGTGTCAGTACTGGTTTCAGCCACTGTAATGGACAAAGCTGGAAGAAAAATATTGCTCTTCATCTCTAGTAAGCATCAACTTAGGGATACAATACATAAAGGATGGCACATGCTAGGCCTGGTGTAATACATTATTTCCATAGTTAGGTGGTAGAGGGGAACATTGTTAAGTCTTTTTGTTGTTATTAGAGAGATGCCGAATTTCGACAATTTGACTCAGCTTCTGCATGTCATTTGCATACTGCTGTTGAAAAATCTAGTTGTTATTAAAACAACTAATACAGACAAATGGCTACAAACTTGAGATACCAATTGACTAATTTCAGCGCCGGGCCGACACAGAGGCTGAAGAGGTTCCAGCCTCTGGGCGCTGGTCAGGTCTGGGCGCTGCTCAGGGGGTTAAACTTCTGACGCCTCCATCTCGTCCTGCACTTTGACGAGATGGTGCACTTGACGAGATGGAGCCGTCCAGCTAAGCTCAGATCAGCTCTAAGCTGGCTGATGTCACCCCTCTCCCAGCCCAATTTGCATATGAATGTCCCCAGGGGGGGCACGGGACATTCATATGCAAATTTGCTGGGAGAGGGGCGCACTTGGGCAGCTCAGCCTCTGTTGTTGGTGGACCTTGTCCCGGCCCTAACTAATTTAAACTGTGAACAAATTTGATCACCCAAAGCCATTAGCCATACACGCATAGATCCGTGGGCGATTTTGTGGTAAGCAATTGGCGTGCGTGTTCACGGCAATCGACTGACTGCAAAATTGCCAGTGGACCGCAGCTGCCCATCTGAAGCAACTGATTCATGTGGCCCAAATCATGATTGGCCAAAGAACGGCCATGTCAATTTGTACACCTTTTTTCCACACATGACTCTTATTTTGTATCTTTCAGGCTCTTTGATGCTGGTCTCTTCCCTGGCGATGGGATTGTATATTCATTTCACAATCGATGTAAAACATAATTCCACAACTCTCAATGTGACGCTGAACGGGGCAGACTCTCACGTAGATCCAACTAACTATTTGGGTCTTATCCCCCTCATATGTGTAATGTTATATATTTTAGGTGGGTGTACAGGTTTTTTAGCTCTGGAAAAAGTGTGTGTGCTTGGTGATATTCTCAGTATCTGTTCTTATTTTGTATGTATGGATGCTATACACTACCTGTCCTGAATGTCTAGCAAATGTTCATAAATATGTTCCTATCCTACAGAATATATACACTATGCCAAAGCATTGGTAACATATAGACATACAGGAGCTCAGAGAATTCCAGTGTGGTGCCATAGGATAGTATCTGACCTGAGTAATTAGACCATTTGTGAAATATTGCTTGCTCCTAAAAAATGTCATGGCCAACAGTTTGGGTTATCACACTGTTACCGTGCACTTTTGGCAATGCATATTGTGCAGTGGTTCTCAATTTGTGGGTCGGGACCTCCTCGGTGACAATTTCACAGGGGTCACAGAGTTCACTGAAAGCATCTGAGAGCTGCTGCTAACAAATGCTGCTGATGCCCACAAGCAAGGTGGGAAGGTTATAAGGAGAGTAATGCCTCCTTTCTAACTAAGAAGGGAGGGGGCATTATTCTTCCTCCTTAGGCTATGTCTCCACTCTTTTTGTGTGCTCCGTCGCCCCCCTGTGTTAAGCGCAGTGCTTGGTGGGGTCCCGACGGAGCACATACATTACCTGCCCGGCACATCGTCTGTTCACACATCTGCCATTGCAGGGTTTAACTTACTGCACTACGTTAACCCCTGAATCATAGGGAGTCCCAATGGAGCACACAATGCAGTGGAAACCTAGCCTAACTTGCCACCCCGCACATCATTTGCACAAACGGGATGGGAAAATATAAGGGAGGGGACATTACACTTACCTGATTGCCAGAAGTGATGTTACCAGTAGTTGGAATGCGGAAGTCACACTCCGCACTGGCACTTCCACGTTTCAAATAGAGGAAGTAACATCACTTCCGGGGGTCGCAGAATTAAAGAGGTTGAAAACCACTTATATAGTGTTTAATAACCAAGTACAAAGGTTTCCCTTAGTAAACCTGTGTAACCTTCAAACTTATGTGATGCATTTTGAGGATTTTTTTTAAAACATGTTATTACATGCATTGTGCCTGAATAGAAATAAAACACAACTACAGGCAAAACATAGAAATTGCAATGGACCTCAACCTGCACTGCAGAACAGGGTGCTAAAACAGCATACTAGAACATGTTCATTGTGGCTTTATGACAAAGTAGAAGCAATTAGAAAGAATGTCAACGCAGCCACAAAATGGTAGGTCACCTATAATCCCGAGCACACATTGAGGAACACATTCTTCAAAACAATTTCGAGCAGAGACCTCCAAACTTTGCACGGCCTTCAGATTAACAGTGCACAGAGATTTCATTGCCTAGAACCTAGGTGCCCAACCTGCGGCCCTTAGGGGGGTGCAGAAAAAGTTTCTCTTCCAATGTGGCTGTGCACCAACACTCAAAGACAGGTCCATAAAGACATGAGTAAGTTTGGTGTAGAGAAACTTGACCAAGTCTCCACAGAGCCTTGACCTTAACCTGATAGAACATCTTTGGGATGAAATAAATGGAGTAGGTTAATTAGCACTTTACTGGTTCAGTGAGCTGGGTGTGATTCTAAATATCGATGTTGGTTATCTTGTGTTACCATTTTCTGTAATTTCAAAAAAAGAACTGACAGAGTACAATTGGTCTCGCGCAGGTTATGCCTTTGGTTGGGGTCCAATCACTTGGTTGTTGATGTCAGAAATTCTTCCACTGAAAGCTCGTGGTATGGCATCTGGTCTATGTGTAGTGGTCAGTTGGATTACTGGATTTATCCTTACTGAGGCTTTCCTTCCTGTTGTGGTAAGTTTTTGAAAATTGTCTACATTTTTATATCAGTTTTGACCTATTTCACACATTTACCTATTCACCACCTTAAACCAATTAGGTAGATGGTAGAATACCTCTCATCTGGTGTATGACAGTTGAATAAATAAAATTATCTTTTCAGAATGCCTTCAAATTGGAGACCCCCTTCTTCTTCTTCACCTTCATCTGTGTCTGTTGCCTCATCTTCACCTACTTTGCTGTGCCTGAAACCAAAGGGCGGACATTGGAGCAGATTGAATTGTATTTCCGCTCAGGGCGGCGTTCCTTTATCAGATAGCCAGTATGGACCTTCCATCACCAAGACACAAATACTGCTACAAAGTGTATCATTGATTCCAAAAGTGATTCTACATCAGGTACTTGACGTTATACAATGTATATAAGGTGCAATGAGTCGCTGCGTCAAGTCATAGGCCCTTGGCTTTTATAGCACAGAAACTGGATACAGCTGTGCTCGACCTTAGAACTGACGTTTTTCCATAATTCCAATGCAAAATAAACACATATAAATATCTTTTTACGGAGAACAAATTATACATCGTAAATTGGTTACCATACCATTTGGTTTTTTTTTATATGAAATTGTATTATTTTGATCATTTTAATAAGTTAATTAAATAATGTAAAAAAAAATCCCATTTTAAATCCTCCAGATTCCTATCTAAAGCATGGGTTTCATTATTATTAACTTTCATTTATAAAGAGCCAACATATTACTCAGAACTGTACATTACACTGAATGAGTTGACTATCCAGCTCTGCCACAAGACCTTTATTAGACCTAGAGGTCAGGTCACAAAAATTTGAATACTGGGTATGTTACGCGCTGGTCAATTAAACTGTCAAATGGCAACCTGCGATGTTTACTCTAACTCTAAATGAAGTCATTGCCCTTTCTGGAACTATGTTCTCTTACACCATTTGTTTTGGGGAACCCCCACTGATCTATGACACTGTGTAAAGAGGACATTACCAAATACACATTTCCTTGGTTTTTCCTCCAGGCTTGTTCTGCTTTTCTTTTTATAATGAAATTGTTTAAGGTTCAACATTCATTGTAAGTGATGTGACATAATTTTCTGCTATATGCCTTAACAGTGATACAATAGTTCAAATAGAACTATATATTGTGTTCAATACAATAAAAAAAATTACTTCATATCACCATTTAAAAACCGGAATAATTCCCTTGGTGTCCCGATTTCACATCCAGTTACATGTGCACCACCTTTACGACACATTACACGTTTTGCCCTTCTGGCTTTTTCAATTAAATAATCTATGAAAATTGAGTCTTAGGGCTATTTTTAACCGTGCTGCGCATGCAGTTGCAGTTTTTGCCTATAAAAAATGTGGTAGCAGCAACACTAGCGCAGCAACTAATCTGTCCATTACCAGAAAAAAAAGGTGCATTTTGCATCTCGCGCCTCCCTAGAGATGAGATTCTTGCGCTGTGATACTAGAGGGAGATTCTTGCGCTGTGCCTGCAAAAATCCAGGCTCAGGACATTTTCAGGAGCGCAGGGCATTGCACCCCATGGAAACCTGTGTACCTTGCATTGACCCTAGCTGCCCTGGGTTGCTGTACTGGAGCTAGTGTGAACGAGCCACAAAACAGCGGAAGGGGAAAATTAATAGTGAAATGTAAAGGCGATGCACATGTTACACTGGATATGAGTTCAGGAAATCAATATGATTTGATTGTATTGAACACAATATATAAAGTAATAGATGATATCCGTGTGACTTTCTGTGCCAATATAGTCCTCTGGTCTCTAGATTGAAGCCAGGGAAACTTTCTTTCCACAAATTATCTGTTAGGATGATGGCACTATAAACTGTAATAGAACTGTAATTATATATATCTATATATATTGTACAGGATTTGAATGGCAGTCTGTGGACTGCAACTTTGTTAAGATTGCTAACAGGACCTGGACTGTGAATAGGCAGGATGGTTGGGAGGGCCTCCTATTCACCCCACCCAGCATAACTGGGTCACCTGACCTAATCAGTGAAAGAGAAATGGACACTGTCTGGAGGACAGACAAGGCTGGACAGCTTCCCTCTGAGAGATGACAAACTGTGGTTTTTGGGAGAAACCCTATCCCCACTTTACTTTCTTGCCTTTTGCTAAAGACTGTTGTTTTTGCTGTAGTTAAGCTAAACTGTTTTGGGCATAAATAAAGCCTTGTGGATTTTAAAGACATTGAATTCCAGTGTGGTGACTGAACACCGG
>CM070040.1:47174224-47195175 GCA_036250615.1 Ptychadena robeensis
TCATGCCCACTCTCTACATATATAGTATAGGGGTCATGTCCCCTCTCCAATTATATAGTGTAGGAGGTCATGTCCCCTCTCTTAATAAATAGTATAGGAGGTCATGTCCCCTCTCTTAATAAATAGTATAGGAGGTCATGTCCCCTCTCTAAATATATAGTATAGGAGGTCATGCCCCCTCTCTTAATATATAGTATAGGGGGTCATGTCCCCTCTCTTAATAAATAGTATAGGGGATTATGTCCACTCTTCAAATGTATAGTATAAGAGGTCATGTCCCCTTTCTAAATATATAGTATAGGGGTCATGTTCCCTTTCTAAATATATAGTATAGGGGGTCATGTCCCCTCTGTAAATATATAGTATAGGGGGTCATGTCCACTCTCTAAATATATAGTATAGGGGGTCATGTCCCCTCTCTAAATATATAGTATAGGGGTCATGTCCACTTTCTAATTATATAGTATAGGGGTCATGTCCCCTCTCTAAATATATAGTATAGGAGGTCATGTCCACTTTCTAAATATATAGTATAGGGGGTTATGCCCACTTTCTAAATATATAGTATAGGGGGTTATGTCCACTTTCTAAATATATAGTAAAGGAGGTCATGTCCACTCTCTAAATAAATAGTATAGGGGTCATGTCCCCTCTCTAAATATATAGTATAGGGGGTAATGTCCACTCTTCAAATATATTTTTTGAGCAGGATAAATTTGAGTGCCCCTCCCTAGGACTTTACTTGGAGGATGTTACAATTATCATTGTTTGTATATTGTATACCTGTATGTTGCCTGAAGAAGCCCTGTCTCTAGGGTGAAACATGTTGCACAACTAACAGGGAATCACCAAACAAATTGGACTGTTTTTTATCTGTTTATTATTTTCAATAAAGCATACAAAAATTCTACATTTTGTAAAGACAAGTTTTTTGAGTAGTGCACAAGTCCATCCTCCAAGTAAAGTCCTAGGGAGGGGCACTGATTTGTTTTTTGTTAAGTTGCCTCATAATTATGCACAGTAATAGTCACCTGCACACACAGATATCCCCCTAAAATAGCTAAAACTAAAAACAAACTAAAAACTACTTCCAAAAATATTCAGCTTTGATATTAATGAGTTTTTTGGGTTCATTGAGAACATGGTTGTTGTTCAATAATAAATATTGCCTAATAATTTTGCACTCCCTGTATATATCAAATAATTTCTGAACCGATTAACAAGCTTGCTTAATTAATTCATAATTCCTGTAACTGGATCGGCTATTTTTGATTTCTACAATAGCTATATATCTCCCTAATGAGCCGTAAATGGCGAAATGCGCCAGAAAACGAAGTAATAGAATTGACACCATTTGATAGCTTGTGTGGTACCAGTGATACTATTCGACCTGGCAATAATCATTATTATTGAGCAAACTGTTGTAATAACCACACCGTGGTATTTATTTATTTTTCCATCTAAATCACACCGCGGTATTTTATATAATGTACATGTATATTTGGATGAAATTTGTTAAATAATATATAACTACTTATGCCTTAAAAGCCCCAACTAGTAGCAAGAGGAGATGTTTATGACCTTCTTAGGGAAATGTTTCATTCATGGAAAATTTAGGGTGTGGAGGCAATTGACTGTCTTGTAGGACAATAGAGGTCCCAATAGATCAGTGATATCTAATATTACATTTATTTTTAATGATTTAGTTAAGATAATTGCTGATGTCTTTCTTCTCTGGCATTGTGCTAACATACCTGAATCCTCCTGACCCACAAACTGCCAAACATCAACTTTCATAGCAGTGGTCACACTTGCAATGAAAAAGTGCATTTGATAAGCAGCACCTTACTGTTGCTTATTTATCCCATCCCGAGGTTGCAGTGATGTACTTACATAGCCCAGGTCCTACATATTGTACAGAATGTAGTATCTGCCCTTCTTTTATATTACACCATCCTGATGATTTAGGTCGACTCTCCAAATGTATTTTATTGCTCATGAATTACATATTTGCACTCTGTATCATATCTAACTTCCAAACAATCCAAGCATGTCCCCCTTATTTATTTGGTAAAAACACCTACAAAGTAATGGACACCCACTGTAACATGAAAATGAGAGGAAATCATGTGATATGTGTATTGTTTATAGTTATAGAAGCATAATGGAACTAAAAGATGACTCAACCAGTCATGTGTAAACAGAATGACATAGTAGGTCATGTGCCTTTATCTGTAATTCCGCATCTTATTTTACTTTACATTGTATATTATGTTTTTTATGGTTTCCCTCAGTTTCGGGCTCAGTCAGACACAGGTTTCTTATTTATCCAGATTTCGGGGCCCCTTACTGGGTCATTTTTTGGGGCCCCCTACCACTAGCAAACCCCCCTCCCGGGCTAAGGGCTACAAATGATGCTTACCACTACCCCTTGAACCCCCTGCCCCCCACTAATTTTGAGGGCTGCAGAGGATGTCTGCTACTCATATGAGTACCAGGAAAGGGTTTTTTGTACTCACCCCATATGCAGGGTGGTATGAATAAGTGTCGTGTTCCTCACTGTCTCCCTCACTGTCCTCTGCGTCACCCTTTTGCATGGTAGATTCTGCTGCAGATGGATCTCCAATAATTGATGAGCCTCCGATTAACATTAACACAAGCCTCCATCCACAGTATACCATTTCAACCCCCAGATCTCATACCTCAGTAGTCAAACAGTATTTTTCTCTTGTCAAATTTTACTCTTACATATGCCTACTCTGACCTTTAACACCCTAAGAAGTCCAACTTTTTTGTATTAGTAATTTAAATTTTCAATTTGACATCCCTTACTGCAACATTTCACAGTTACAAATGTTTCCCTGCAGTTATCCAAGTGACATGCATGTTATACATTTAACAATTACACACTTTCACAGTAGTGTATACATGATGAAGTGAGGTTGTTTATACAGCTATTTAATGTGTTCGAGCTTTAATTGCAACTCAATCTGCAAAATCTATTTCAGACACAAGATGTCACTAGTAAACACTTGCTGTCAATGTATCTTTTAGAAGGGAGGGGGGTGTAGAGGGGGCGCTGCAGGTCTCTCTGGCTAGTATGCAGATGTATGGTGGCTGCACACAGGACGGGGGAACACAGGACCAGGCAGTGGACGCCTGGGCCCCCCTAAATGGTCAGGCCCAGGATGGGTGTGCCCCTTGTTCCCGTCTGACAGTGGTACTGGATTAAATAACTGTATTTTGTAGACTATAAGATGCACCCCAATATAAGAAGCACCCCTATATACAGCTGTAAACAGGGGTGTGTACTTTTTCCATCTGGAACAGTGGTTGGCTGGCTTTGACTACTACAAAGGTATTTATTCTGGCTGGCAATGCGACCGGCCAAGCAGGAGTTCCAAGAGGTAGGCTTGAGGCAGAGGGAAGAACCGCCCGTCATTCAAAACTACGGTATGCACATTGCAAAAGATTCTTTAGTGGGCATAGCTTTCCATTCACAACTTGTGTAGTTACAAGTACATTATCCAATAAATAATAGACAAGTGAAGAAAAGCTATATAGCCTATTGCAAAACAATCCCAGCTAATATAGAAGAAAACATACAAAACAATGGCAAAAGTCATCCACTTTTATTTAATATTGTCCACATGACACAGTATCAGAATAGCTGTTTTTAGAATCCAAAGAAACACTACTCTCTTGCCCAAAGGATTCCATCGAAGAAAAACAGTACCATCAATTCAAGGTAAAACTACCGTATTTTTCAGACGCACCCAGAGCAGGAAATCAGAAAAAATATTTCATGTGTTTAAATGAATAATGGAAAAAATCGCATGCAGTACCTAATTTCAGCCACAAAAATGGTGTCACTAGAGAGCACACTTCGGCGTCTCTTATTTCTCACTCTGGTCTCCCTGTCTCCTCTACGCTGCATGTGAGGAAGCTACCAGCGAGTGCAGCTCTCCCCACACACACTCTGCATTGGCTATATCTGCGGGGCTCTGCAAAAGTTCTGCTCCCCACCAGCTCTCCCAGCAGATAGGATATCTACACACAGACGATCTCTTATCTGCCGGGAGAGCTGGCAGGGAGCCAAGTTGCGATCACCGGAGGCCAAATGGCCATGGGTGGTCGCACCTTCGGACTATAAGATGCAGTGCATCTTATAGTCCAAACAATATGGTAGTTGATTTTGGCTACAAGTGAAATCAGCAAAAACAATGATGTTGGTCAATATATATATATGGTATATATATTTCAAAAAGCATTTTGAAAGAAGTTAGAATTCCATAATATCATAACTGACACAAGCACTGTCTAGTGCCTCAGGTGAGACATCATTTTATATACAGACCCCAGCATCCTTCTCCTATCATGAAGACATGGAATATTATAGAATATGTCACAGAAAAACGGCTGCATTTGTAGCACATGTTCTTCGTATATCTTAGGGCCCTTTCACACTCTGTGCATTGCGTTGCTTTACTTCATGTGTTTTTTTACTGCACGCATTTTTACATGGACAACCAATGTTACCATTCACACTGCATATATTGCGTTTGTAATCCCCTGTTTACAACCCGCATGTGTTTTTTAAAACGCCCTGCTGTATGCATTTAAGATTCTTTTTTCATGCATTTTTCATTGAATCGTTCAAAAGCGCAAATGCAAAATGCAGATGTAATGTGAAAAAGGCATGTGTTTTTCTATATATGCAAAAAACATGCCTTTGAAAAATGCATATTGTGTGAAAGGGCCCTACATCAATGCTCCATAGGCAAGAGCTAATAAAACACAAGTGTCAAGAATCAAAAAGCAATAGAATACTGTCTGCGATACAATTGCCACAAATTGTTCATGGATTTAATGGCAATCATCAGGAAATTGTAAGTTTTGGTGAATGTCAGTTAAAGTTGCTGGATCAGGGGGAAAACATGACCTTTTTACAGGTTTGGGGACTTATATCATGGAAGAAACCAGTAACAAATGTCAGCAATGCATTGATAAGAAAGCAGATTAACATGTATAAAAATAGTTTGGATGAAGGCAGAATATCTGCTCTCACAATACAAGTGATCCTAAACACAGTCCACCATCAACCATGTCTGTTTTTGCTTAGTTGGTGGTCACCCTGAGTTTCAGGAGAACAAGGCTTTTTTGAGGAGGGGACATAATATTATGGGGTCAGATAATGGACTGTCCATTTTGGTTTGGTTTCCCTCTCTCCTTCACCCAATACTGCGCTCGGAAACTAACTCTGTCCTCCGAGAAGTTGCCGTTAAACTCAATTTCTGCCCAGCTCCCCGTGGACTCCCAGTAAAACAAGTGGTTTTCATGGAAGGCGGTGGTCTTCATTGATTTCATGTCTCGGATCTGGAGAGAAACAAACATGTGGTAAATACAAGCACGTTTTAAAGTGCCTTACATTGGATAACTAAAACATTAACAAGCTTAAAGGCATATATAGCTTCCTTTTGGTAACCTGATATAAAAAGCTAAAAAAAAGCACTGCCATACACTATAAACGGACCATAACATCACATTTTACATTCATAGTTGGCAATATGGAGCCCTAAGAGCTTACACTCTTCTACCCTTCTAGGAATGTTTTTGGAGTGTTTTTGTGGTACATTTTAACCATTTATCCAGAAGAGGATGCATTAGATCTGACTCTAAAGCCCCCCATAGACAGGCAGACTCCTCCATACAACTTTCATGAGACTTACCAACAACTATGTAGTATAGTGACCTCCCTGATAGAATACATAGTGATTGGAAGGTGTAGAAATGTCCTCCTATTACATGGTTTTGGTAGAAGAAAAGTTGGTTGTACAGAAGTTGCATGGAGGAGTCTGCCTGTCTATGGGGGGCTTAATGTTAGATGAGAGTTTTGTTTCACAGGCTTGCTAGTCCCAAAGGTGAGAAATCTTATCTCACCACTAGTGCTACTTAGAGGATATGTTATATGATTCTGTAAGCCAACAACTATGGAAACATCCTATATCTGTTTTAAGTGTGGTCTGCCTATTAAGGCCTGAACAGAAAGGCCCAGAGCCCGGAAAGAAATTTAAGAATGTCTGCAAGACAAGCATGAGACAGAAAGTAAAGTGTTAAAAGGCTAGGTGGAAGGAGATGGCCTTACCTAATTGGGCAGCCATACTAAAGATAGATGGGTTCCCAGGGTGACCTGATTGGGTATGGCAGGATCATCGGTTAGGGTGTGGCCGACATAAGAAATGTTAACCCTCCTTCCTCTTTGTATGTTTGCTGTTGGTGTGGCTGCATTTCTCATGGTGGCATTGGCAGTTTGGGTCTTTAAAGGTGGACAGTGCCATTGGTGTCAAAATTGTTGCGGACACATCTTTGCCTCTTTCTCTATGACCAGTTGTGTCACAAAAGAGTGACCAATGTATACAGTAAGTATTTGAACACCCTGAGATTTAGCAAGTTCTCCCACTTCAAAATCATAGAGGGATCTGAAATTCACATTCAGGTGCATTCCCACTGTGAGAGACCATATTTAAAAAAAAATTCAGGAAATCACATTTTATGATTTTAAAAGAGTTTATTTGTATTGCACTGCTGTTGGAGCAAATGTTAGAAAATTGAAGAGGCTACAGACAACTGTCAGTCTTCCCTGGACTGGGGCTCCATGCAAGATCTCTACTGGTGGGGTATCACTGATGATAAGAAAGGTGAGAAATCAGCCTAGAACTACATGGGAGGAGCTGGTCAATGGCATGAAGAGAGCTGGGACCACAGTTTCAAAGGTCCCTGTGGGTAGAACACCATGCCGTCATGGTTTAAAATCTTGTATTTACAAGGAAGGTTCCCCTGCTCAAGTCACCACATGTCCAGGCCCCTCTGAAGTTTGCCAATGTACATCTGGATGATCTAGAGGAGGCATGTTAGAAAGTATGAGACCAAAGTAGAACTCATATGAGACCAAAGTAGAACTTTTTGGTTTAAACTTCTCTCAATGTATTTGGAGGAAAAAAAAGGATGAGTTGCATCCCAAGAACACCATCCCTACTGTGAAGCATAAGGGTGTTAACATAATGCTTTGGAGGTGCTTTTCTGTGAAGGGGACAGGACGACTGCACTGTATTAACCTCCCTAGCATTTGAGATGAACCTAGTTCGTTCTGTGTTTGGGTTTGTCCCAAACGCAAGTTGACCGGGTGAACCCTATGTATCCCCGGAAAGCTACAATCGCCTGTACTGCGCCATTGTTAATGCTATGGAGGGGCAAAACACTAGGGAGGTCAAGGAGAGGCTGGGTCTTCCAAGCATATCAAGGTTCTGGAGTGGCCTAACCCATCTCCAGACCTAAATCCAATAGAAAATCTTTGGAGGGAGCTGAAACTTTGTGTTGGTCAGCGACAGCCCAGAAACCTGACAGATCTAAAGGAGATCTGTGTGGAGAAATGGGACAAAATCCCTGTTGCAGTGTGTGCAAGCCTGGTACAGAAATACAGGAAACGTCTGACCTCTGTAATTGCAAACCAAGGCTTCTGTACCAAATATTAACACTGATTTTCTCAGGTGTTCAAATACTGTGCAGCAAGGCAATACAAATACAAAATGCTTTACAAATCATACAATGTGATTTCCTGAATTAAAATGCTGTCTCTCACAGTGGGAATGCACCTACAATGTAACTTTCAGACCCCTCCATGATTTCTAAGTGGGAGAATCACAGGGTGTTTAACTTAGGGCAGCCGTCAGGAATCATGGGGCCCGGTTGCAGAAAAATCGCCATCCCGCACCCCCATAACCCTGCCCCCCGACCCCGACGACGCTGTTCCCGGACTGCCGCGGGCACATTGTACACAGTGGCAGTCCGGGGACACAGTGAGAGTGAGAAACGATGATTGTAGTGGATCGCGTTGAGCTATCCCCCCTAATGCTTAATGGTGGCTGTCCATAACTATTATTTTTATTGCAATATTAGGTCACTTCAGTCTATACCGGGGTCTGGACAGTGGGTCTGTATAAACACAAAGACTAACCTAACGATTTTATCTGTTGATTAGACAATGTCATGTTAATTGCCTTAAAGTGATGGAAAGGACAAAAGCAATCAGTCCCCTGCGGAGGGTCTGGTTCAGCAGGAACACAATAGGTACATTGTCTGTTTCCCTGGACTGATGATGGGATTATGTCTCAGGGTGAGGGGAGGTGGCGGGCTGGTTATTGAGTTATGTAATTGAACAATGCATCGTCTATCTAGAGGTGTCTCCCTTGCATGGGAGAATGGGATAAAAAGCCGGGTATGTGGCATTAAACGGGAGTTCTGCTCCTGAAACTGACTGTCGTCCAGTTATTGGGAAGAGTGATGGATGTCCGTGGAAAGCTTTGGGTACTACGTATGCTGTGCTTCCTGTGCTAGTTACCTGGTTTTGCAGTACCCCTCGGTAGGCAAGCGGAGAAGGCCTATGTCACCCCAGCGCTCCGCTACAATGATGTTGCCTCTGGGTTCCTAATATGGTTCAAGTACGTTAGACCTATTACTGGTAGTAAGAACCTTCAAAGACTGGCAACCTTGTATGGGAAGATGGTAATTCATTGTTGAGATATTCGTGTTATTTAAGGTTTTATTACAATAATGTTGAATTAAATTTTGTCAATAAAAGGGCCAGATTGGCCATTTCATTCCAAATTGGGTGTCCAGTCCATTATTTGGCAAAATTATATGTTGACTATTATGATTTTGGGTGGTTGGTCTGAAAAGTCTCAGATGGATTATGGGATTCAGGGAAACAACATGCTTACCAGGATGTAATCTGACTGTGTCTTATTTGTCCCTTTTTCAAGGTCCATGTACAAGGCGTGGACTGCAATAGTAAACTTGGGAGGCACATCAATAAAAATACGGCAAGCAGGGGAGCCCAGCTCATTCCGTGGCTGTACAGGATTTCGTATGTCTCCTTGTTTCCCAAACAGCTGCACATCACAGTCTACCAGAAGAATGAAGAGTGATGTCATATAACTTCCACGTTACACTTGTATATTAATATAATAATGTGCTCAACAGCCTCTATGACCTGTGTAATCATAATGATTTCTCATAATGACATCTTTCCATGAGACTATGGGAGTAATCATTAGACACAAATGAGTGAACATATGTTAACTCAACTAACACCTAGAAAACTATATGGTTGTACCTTGGTGGTAGTTTTTAGGGGCTGGTTTAGTTGTGTACTCCAAGACTATTCCATTGCCAGGGTGAATTTGGCGTTGTCTCACTATCACCGTATTCGATCGTGTCATCATCGTGACAGCTGAGAGACGGGTACAAGCCTTTCTCCACATAGCTCTGCCATAGAATAATACTAGCTCACCTACAAAGCAAGTAAATCAGTCAGTGAAAAGTCAGTCTCAGTACCTGCAAGTCCTTTGACAAATATATATATATATACATAAAGGTCAATAAATATTTGGACCGTGATAACTTTTGTAATATATATTTATATTTTGGTTCTGTTCTGTACATTACCACATTCCAGCTTTAGTTCAGGAAGTTAGATAAAAAGATTGCATAGAAATATAAGGAACAATCACTTTAAGGACTCAAAAATTAAATAAAATGTTCATTGCCTACACTCTGCTGTCAACGACAGACTGAATTCTTGAACTCATTGACATCACCAAATGTTGAGTATTATCCTTGCTCTGCCAGGTCTTGATAGTTCTTTTCTGGTCATTTGCTATACCAGGGTCCCCATCCAAAGTATCTAATGGGAAACAATGTGTGAGTGACACACATTGCAATTCCTGTATGTTCGGCGGACAACTGAAAGCAGCGTGGTGATGTCACCATGCTGTGATCGCTCGCTTGCAGAACGCACGGGAATCCATACATGTATGGAAAGCTTAACTCCCACAGTGATGTCCTGAATGATGAGGAACTCACACCTGGTGGTGGAAGAGGCAAAAGACCCTGGACCTCTTATTAATCATATTTATAACCCTAAAGACACAACAGCACTTCCCCTGTACTGGACAGAGCCCTATACAATGCAGAGAAAATTTTTACTGTAGTAATGTTCGTTACAGTATATACTGTATATACACTTACCAGCTGAGCAGTTAAGGGAGCTGGACGAAACTTTGATAAAAATAACCTCTCCTAGTGGCCGTCCAATAGAGAACATACAATCATTTTCAATAAGCCCGGTGGTGTTGATTATTCCAGAGGCATTTAGGAAAAGCTGTCCACACACACCTAGAAGAAATCAGAACATCAAAAATAGCAGTTATTTCTCGCTCACAAATCATATTCATTGGCTACCAGTTGTGATCTAATCAGTTCATAAGCTGAAATGCTGGCAAAATATTTTGCCATGGGAAATAATCTCTCGTATTTATGATATCAACATCCCAATATGGAAAGGCAGACATATAAAATGGAAAAAAATTCAAAACTATTTTGGGGGAAATAATACACTATTGTGGAATATGAATTTATCAACAACTTGACACAATTCTTCCTTACGCTGGATGAAAATAGTTATGTTTTGGAGCCAATTTCACAGCAGAGCCTCCAAAAATCTAATGCTGACCATACACGGGTTAATACTCGTGCAATCGACCAACAATCGATCGCAGTGTGGTGACGTCATCAGCCGCCTGTGACTTTATGCTGCTTGTCAGATTGTCTGGAATTTTTGCACATGTCCGTTCCCGGTTCAATCAACCTTTTCCTGCTCAAAGAAAGACTGGACAGCTAATTTTTCAATAGATTTGAGCACAATCAATTGCTGTGAATGCGCACATTGCTTGATTGTGCTTGAATCTATGAAAAAATCACGCCATGTATGCCTTACTTTACATGCCCACCATAAATTGGTCCTTAACCTTCTGAGCGCCTAGCCCGAGTTAACTCGGGCTGAGTTTCATGCATCATGAAACTCAGCCCCAGTTAACTAGAGCCTTGCTCTAGGTCTCGTCGGCTTTCTGCGGCGGTCGGGAGCATCGGCATGTATGCCGATGCTTCCGGGTCCGCCCCCGATCGCGTCACCGGTGACGTGAAGGGGGCGGGGGTAAGCGGCGCCATAGACCTCCGTCTAACTGGAGGGGCGTCGCTTTCTTTCAGCATAAGTCCGGCGTCTCCAGTGACGCTGGACTTATGTTTACTACCTCCAGCTGAGCAGGCAATCGCGGCGGAGCATATTGTGCTCTGCCGCGATTGCCCGTGGCACGGTTTTGAAAAAAACGTGCAAAGGCTGAAACGCTCAGGAGGTTAAATCAATTGGCCAAAGAACGGACATGTCCGTATTTTTTGGGCGATCTCATTATATATATTATATATCTCATATATGTCGGCACACAAAGGGTGTGCAGCCAATTCTCGGGACGACCGGCTGGGCGTGATGACATCATCATGAGCGGTTGATCTACAGCGAAAATGCCCACCAATTTAACTGTCTATGCCCAGCTTAAAAAATAGAGCACATTGGCAATATCCAGAATGAGAATGTTTACATTGCAAGTGCATGATATTTCCATAGTGCACAGCAGTCTGTCTCTGGATAAAACATTGGGCTGTTCGTACCCTTTCTAAACTAATGGTAAAATATTGGAAACATTTCCTTCCACTTGAGCAAGACACCATTGTTTTTGTAAATCAATGTACTCCACTTTTGTAACCCATTGCTGCAATGTGGTGCCTAACTTTGGACACTTTATGTTACCTATGGCCCAGCGCAGGGGAACAGCAGTGGACACATGGCCTTAGATATGTCTATGCTTACTTTCAATCCCCAGATCCACAACAACCTTAAAAGTCCAATCTTTTTTTAGTAATTTACATTGCCAATTTTACAGTGGATCTGCAATACCAATTTCAGTCAAAGTGTCGCTAGTGAGCACTTGTTGTCACTCACACAGGTTCTGCTCACACGGAGGAGGGAGAGGGGGAGCTGAGGATTTCTCTGTGACATGTCAAACTCCTTGGTACACAAACGCAATCAGTAACAAAAATATTGGTCCGCATAACTAGGTTTTGACCCCATTTGCATACTGGCGGACCACATACGTGCATCCCTGATTATATAGTTTGCTTTTGCAGCTGCCATGTTATATTGAGAGGTATGCAAGTGTTTGCTAACCAGTTAGATTACAATGATGTTTATATATTTACCATTTTCATCTCCAGTACCATCCCCAGGTCTCTCTGGGGATTTATGACCAACAGAGGGTAAAGATCTGTAATAAGGTCTCTGGTGGGCTACAGAGGTCTGTGGTGTGCTCATCAGCTTGGGGGCGACATCTGATGCGTTGGCCTGTATATCTTGTAAGCACGTCTTTTCAGAACAGCCTCGTAGTGTGATGGGTTTCGGTGTGTGTCCACAGAGCGCAGGGCTCACATGCTGGTGGGTTTTTGAGTTGATACAGAATTCTTCGCGCTGTTGAATTCCATTACCACAGGTGACAGAACACTAAAGAGAAAGACATTTCAGTCTAGCTAGCCATACAACCATCAACTTTAGCTAGATCAAGTTTCAGTTTGATCCACTAGTGTAATTTACTGTAAATATTGATTGCCAAAGTAAACTTGTCATATCTGGCTGGCCAGGAAAGGGGTAGAGGTGACATGCATATTCCAAAATGTATAGCTTTACCTGTGTCCAGGGTCCCACATCCCAAATGTAGAAGCAATGGGTGATTAAACAGGGAACAGTAGACAAGGGTTTTTCATGGGATGGACAAGCTGCGGACTCTGTATCTGCGCCAGCCACTTTCTGAACACACATCACTTTCTGCCTAGATATTCCATAGCCACAAGCTGCAGAGCATGGACTGCTCTCCACCACTTGCCACCTAGTGGTCACATAATAGAAAGCAATTTGTTACAATTGACATTGATTCTATGAGCCTGAAAAGGGTACCAGCTATGCTAACCAGAGCATCACATTTTTACACAACAACAGGCATTAAAAGTGATTTGACATGCAACCTTTATAAAAGATTTCAATTCAAGGACATGAAACTTTAAACATTATATCATGCCAAGGTTCCTTCTTTTTAAATCCACACCAACCTTTCCTTTAGAGAAGAAAAGAAGCAGAGTCCTGATAACAGTACTATGTTTTGGAGGTATCAACATGAGAGAAATATTACCATAAAAAGTGGAAACAGAACCAGGAACTACTACAACAAGAACAATAGACCAATTTACCTTGGTGGGCATGGTTGTTGGTTGCAAGGTTCCTGTTCTTGAGGATGGGGAAGGTGCTGGCATTCCATATCTGATACAATTTGTTCCTCAGAACTACCGTGCTGAGAATCTCTAGTACAATAGAGAACTCGTTGTAAAATTCCACCTCCACAGGTCACGCTACAAGATCCAGTTTTGTAGCGCCATCTATAAAGGAAAGCAATGCGTTCACTGCTGAAACCACTCTCAATGTATTCATATTTATAATGAAGTTCAAGGATGTTAAGTGTTAATAATCTGCTATTCATTTGACTTTCTTACCGAGCTGGACAGGGTTCGAGGGCACATGGTTTCACATATCCTGGATGAGGTATGTAGCTGCACTTTGAGGGGTGCAGGTGGTGTGAGATATCATTTTCCATTCGGACACATGTCACAGAAAGTGGGATTATTCCTCCTCCGCATGTTAGTGGACATGGTGACAATTCCTGAACCTCCCAGCTGGGCGGAGAAATACATACTTAATTTATTATGACAATACTCAATACTATTTGCCATTATCTGAGTTAATGTTACACAAATCTATGTATCTAATTGGTTAATGATTGAAAGGCTGCTAAACAAAAATAAATAATTAGTGTTAGAAGTTATATGAAGGCTCCTTGTTGAGCCATATAATGAGACGGGTTAGGATATCAGACATAAGACAAGGTGGCTGCTGGCTAAACAGGTGGCAATACAGGAGATGCTATAGAGTATTGTGAACAACAGAAACGCTTTAAATAAGCATCAGTATCTGTACATATAAGTATATGAAGCTCATTACAGTGGTGGACAGCTCTGTGGTCGGCATGGTTGGTGCTGAGTGTCTGGTTTCAGCGTCTGGTTGCAGTTAATTTCTGGGGCTTCTTCTCTGGATGAAAAATCAACACATACGTAATGTAGTTCCAAAGTCCCTAAAAAAAGAAAGAAGCATGATAAAAGGCCCTAAAATATTACCCTAAAATATTATACTTTTCAAACTATAAAATGCACTTTCACCCCCAAAATCGGATCTGAATGCGCGAACCCCAGCTTCCTGCCAGCTCTCCCGGCTAGGAGATTTGCCAGGGAGCTGTCAGATGAGAGATGCGGCTGGTGTCAAGATATCCCATCTGAATTGTATTGCTTATGCCAACAGAGCCCAGAGCCCTGCTGGTATAAGCAATGAAGAGAGAGATAGATGAACTCCCATCTATCTCTCTCTCCGTACTTCTATATTAAATTGTTTTATCTGATTTCCCTGGTTTTAAAACTGGGTGCGTCTTATGGTTCGGTGCGTCTTATGGTCCAAAAATACGGTAACTGTTAGCAATTTGTCATGGCATCTTGCTGGCAAGTCAAGTCAAAATTTCAAAGAACTCTTTTTTCTCCAACATTCCCACAACCTTTGTAGAGACATCTCCAGCAATTTTGGTGATGATACCATGTTCAGGGGCTTTGCAATCAGCTCACAAAAACAGCTAGTCAACAAATTCGACCATCTCTAGTTGTGAGGCAGTGCAATGAGCATGCTGATAGGAGATCAGAGTGACAGATAGAAAATACGGTATCTTTCATTTGTAAATGTAGTTTTTTGCCTCATGTTCAGAATAAGGTAAAGTCATTGCGATGATACTGAATGCATATTAAGTTTGAATAAATGAAGGTAAAAGCCATTATTTGTTAGAAGATGAGACTCACCAGTGCCACAAGTAACAGAACATTCACCCTGTATCGGACTCCAAACAAAAACTTGTGTATCGTTCCAGAAAGGGAAGCCAGTCAGAGGTAAATCTCCTTTTAATGTAGAAATAATCTGATGGTAAAGAAGGCACATTGGAATATATATTAAGATAAAAATTTACATTTGATTCTAATGGCAGGTATTACACATGTGAAGGAGATTTTACTTTAAGTTTATTTTGTGTCAGTTCTTCAATAGATATTGTCACATTTTTTGACTAGCTGATTTGTGAGTTGATTGCAAAGTTCATAAACATGCCATCATCACCAAAATTGCTGGAGATGTAGAGAAGGGTTGCATAGAAACAAAAAAAAACTTTTGACTTGACATCTTCAAAAACTATTTGTGTTAGAGCAAAACTTTCTTTCTTCTTTTTATCTAGTATACCTTCAATCTTTCTCTAAATCTCCAGCAAATTTGGTGATGATACCATGATCAGAGGCTTTGCAGTTAACTCACAAATTTAAAGTAGTCGAATTCTCAAAAAAAAAAAAAATGTGACCATCTCTATTTTATTAACAAACACATAACGTAAACTCGAATATAAGGCGAGTTTTTCACCCCAAAAAATGCGCTGAAAAGGCCCCCCTGGGCTTATACACAAGTCAGGGTCACAGTTCACAGCCAACTTAAGGGCCATTTCACACTATATGCGTTGCAGCGTTTTTTTTTTTTATTGCATGCGTTTTTTTACTGCATGTGTTTTTACATAGACAACCAATGTTACCATTCACACTGTATGCGTTGCGTTTTTAAAAACGCAGCGTTTCCGCGTGCATTTTTAAAAACTCACTGCTGTATGCATTCACTTTTCCTGCGTTTTTCATTCATTCGTTCAAAAATGCAAAACACAAACGCATATGTAATGTCAAAAACACATGCGTTTTTGTTTATATGCAGAAACGCATGCCTATATAAAATGCATGCCTTATAAAAACGCAAATAGTGTGAAATGGCCCTAAAGGTTGCGGGTGTTAGCTGGTCTTCCTGCAGGCACTGGCAGCCTCTGTGAATGATCTGATCTGTTTTCCATGTGTTTCAGAGATCAGTTCATTGAAATGTAAACAAACACACCACATCTAGTGGAAACATTATTCATTTTACTGAAGCTGGATTTTCAATTGAAGTACCTTGAAAACCCATTCTGTAAGAACAACAAACCTGTGTTCTCTCTAGTAAAGGGTGCTAGGGTCTAGGGTGCTTTTTTATATATTTTTCTAATTTATAAACTCAATTATCTGACTTTGCATTTCCCACTCTCAATAAGTTTCCCTAGTTTCTGTAGATAAAAATAGTTACCTCTGCTTATATGAGGGTTGGCTTATACTCATGTATATACAGTATGGTTTGTCTTCTGGCATGCCAAGGGAAAAATACATTCTGTTGCAAGGTTCTCTTTTTCTATAGAGTGCATATACTTATTTACTCACCCTCTCCCAGCCAACAGGACACACACTGACCACACAAGGGACGTGTTCTGGTGGCATTTCTTGCTTTGAGCATTTGGAGATGTCCACCATGGATTCTATGCCAGATTGAGACTGTACGCAGGACACTTTACGCCTTGCTGTTCCTGAGCCACAGATTGCAGAGCAAGGACCAACCTCTGATACATCCCACCTGTATAGGAATAAGATATTTCATGTCAGCTAAGATGGGAAGTTGTCCCAAATTATGGTTCTTGTATTTCCACTGAGTACATTTTATAACAAGCAAGGTAGGTGTGCATGGGAAGAGCAGGCAAAACTAATTACAACCTGTGCTTAGCATGTTGGCAAATCAAGTTCAATATAATTTTTTTGTACATGTATATGAATTGAAAAAGGCACATATTAAGGTGATATGCAGTATATTCCCTATTGTTTATCCATTTCTAATTGCTAGGGAATGTTTTATTACCACTTCTAAAAAGTTGTATCTCCTATAAGCACCCTGAAAAGAAATGATCATGTCTGTTGGCCAGTTATTTTGTAGTGAAGGTTTCCCTTCTTTCCAGTCATGAATATTGATGAATATCTCCCATGTCTGTATTCCATTTAATGAGTTTACCTGGCTGGGCATGGCTCTTCATTACAGGAAACAAAGGCTTTCGGCTTAGAAGTGTGATCACAATGCCAGTCTGCCATAACCATCTCTGTGCCACGTAACTTCTGGACACACTGGACTGTCCTGCTCATCAGCCCCCCTCCACAAGAGACAGTACATGGAGAAGACTCCTTTACACCCCACCTGAAGGGGAAAATAAAAGACATGCTAAAGGCAGCAGATAAATCGTACTACCACACAGTATGATTGATTAAATAAATTTCCTTTCCCAAGTACCATTGGACACAAATTGATGGAAATACCTTCAAAAGCCAAGTCCACCCATCAGTCGTTCACAGTCCCTGGGCACACACTTTTGATATTCATTTACCACCCGTACATTATAATGTAGGCAAACTCAGATTTTGCAGTACAGCAAATATATATTTTTGCCACCCAGCCCCCCCCCCCTCTCCCCTATCCAATGAAAACAAACAAACAAAAAAAATAAAGTATTGGGTTCCCCCCCTTCTGGCATAGGGTCTGGTAAGCTCAATAAAAGGGGCCACCTTGTATGCTCTGGCAAATGGGGGCCACAAGTAGAGTGAGGTCCCCCCACAGCAAAGCAGACCCTCTTCTGGAAGAGCATCTGGTATGCTTTGGAAAAGAGGGACCACGAACAGCATTGGGTCCCCGCCAGAGCAAACCAGACTAGTTTTGGCAATCCTAGAAGGACTGGAAGTGGGGGTGCCCATCTGAGTAGATGCTGGTCTGATTGATCTCCCCCAGTGGGGAATGTCCTTATTAGTGTTGAGCAGCATATGGTATATTCCAGTTTGCGTAATTTCGCGAATATATAAAGGAACATTCGAAATTCGCAAAATTCGATTCGACTGCATTCTATTGCCTTCCAGCATGCACGGCTGTTCAGCCTCTCTTCTTTCTTCTGTGATCAACACAGTGCGTATTGCGCATATCCATTCACAATGCGCACAAATATGCGCAATGTATGCCAAATATATTCGAATTTTAAATATTCTCTCTCAACACCAGTCCTTATTAAAGTTCTGTTTACAAACATTGGAGACACCTCGCATGCGCCAGGACCATGGGAATAGCTGGGCAGAGAGCAATTAGGCCAGCATCTTTCCTGTTTCATTTAGTTGCTGGACTTCGTGGGACACAGAAGCATCGCTGGAACTCCAGGGAAAAGATATTGTATAATATTGTTTCTATTAATCAAACATAGAAAATCAACAAACCTTGGAGGGCAGGGGTCATCACCACAAGGTTCCTGCACTGGAGCAAGAATCTCAGAATCATTACAGAACCTGGATTCAGCTGGCTGGTGAAGAATGGAGTCAAAGCATTCATAGACCACACTTCGAAATCCTGGAAGATGATGGCACAAACACAGTACAAGTAATAAATAAAATAGCCAGTTCATGATAAACCACCATAAGTCCCACTTTAACTCAACACATAACCATTTTCTTTTTCTTTTTCAGTATGATCATCAGGACAGGAAGCGAGGACAGACACATAGGAGGATCTCTAACCTTTCCTGATAGATAGATAGATAGATAGATAGATAGATAGATAGATAGATAGATAGATAGATAGATAGATAGATAGATAGATAGATAGATAGATAGATAGATAGATAGATAGATAGATAGATAGGCCGGTTCTGAGAGTTTCTACTCTCTATCTAAAAATAGGAAATGTAGATTCTGGTAGTATGAAGAAGATTGTCATCGTCTCACCTCCACCACAGCTGACTGAACAGGGCTTGGGGACTGGTGACCATGTGTAAGAATGATACTTTTTGGCGATGTAATAACTGAAAGTGATATCTGGACTTGTTACTTCTCCATATTCTGGCCCATATTTTCTGAAGACCTGTGATAACAGGAAATGTATTATTTAAAAAAAAAGCCAGTGATGATAATAAAACAAAACATTCCTCTACATTTTGTACCTGTATCTCAATGACCGAGGAGGTGGGTCCACCAATAAAGATGTCTTCCAAACTGGGCAGCTTATTATCAGTTAATGACAATCTGTACTCTATCTGCTTGTCCTCCACGACAGATGGATTCGTTACATTCAAAGAGATGCTCCGCTTTCCAGCTACAATGTAGTTGGAGTTTTCTTTAACAGCTAGACATAAATAATAAAAAATCCCAAAGTAAGATATCTGGTAGTGATGAGCAGTGAATTATTCTCCAAATACTTTAAGTAAATTAGAAAATTTGATATCTCCTATCATTATTACTTAAAGCAGACCACCTCCTTATCTGCTTACTATGATTGACAAAATCTGTAAAAATGCAGTGGAGCCCAGTCTGTGATGTAAGTGGATATTTGGAAAGTAGACATCACTTCTGACGTCTGCCTCCCATAATCCCAGCCTGCCCAGCAGCCAGCCAGATCTGAATCCAGTGATGCTGGAGGGGTGGAGCATCACCAGATTCAGATCTGGATTATAGGAAGAGTCTCACTCCTCCATCTTACATGCTGGAGGACAGGACACTACAGGTATGTCAGCATGGAGAGAGGAAGAGGGTAAGTATTTCCTCTACAGGGATCGCTTTGATAGATCAAGAATCCATGTAGGTAAGTAAGTTTATTTTTTGTTCTGTTTTTTTTTCAGGTTAAAACGCTTTAATGCAAAAAATTGGCACTTGTGCACGTGCATATTGTGAACACAATGTATTGTCATAGTGACATCTAGTGGCAGAATGTGGAATAGCAGCTGCACAGATGTATTTCATTTAGAAAATCAGCACTTGAATATTGTGAACGCAATGCATGGTACTTTTCCCAGAATCTGGAATATTTGAGATTACAAAGATATAGCACTATGTTCGAGATCTTCTCGAATTCTAAAAGTGCTGATATTCGCAATAAAAACTCATGATTTTAATATTTGCTCTCAACACAAATGTCTATCAATGTATCTAGCTTGACAAAGGCATTTATTTTGTTTCTAATTTTCGTGATAATAAAATGCACAAATCTATAAAATGCAATGAATGAAAATGGAGGTCATTTCTGCTAGGAACCTAAAATGAACCAATATTTCTAAAATCCAAGGAATTCAGGGAATTTGTTTTGTCTTACCTAAATGAGTAAAGAGAGGCTTTTGATTGGTCACTCTGAGTGTCATGGCACCAACAGGTACAGTCAGGAATGTTATATAAACTGCAACAAATATAAAAAACACTTAGATAGAGAGAAAGTCTTTAACTTTTTATTGTTTGCTAATTTAAATAATATAACTTGCCTCCAGCTCTTCCTTCTGTAAAAGAACCGCTTACTTTACTGCATGTACTGTTGTCTCCGCCACATACTCCACAGTGATCTGCTGCCATCCCAGAATCCATCACTCCATCGCAGCCAAAGACCTGAGCAAGACACCTGCAGCATTACACATAGGCAGGGTTTAGGGGGCTCACTCTGCACCTACTTGTTTTATATACATTCACTTTTAAATTTTGATATATATATATTTGATATATCAACATATATTACACTTTGCAGAGCAGAAGTTCACTTCTGAATACTTTTCTAGATGTGTAGCACTGGTGACAGGGCAAAAAAAATATAACATATTGAAGACTAACATCTCTGCTTTCCAAACATATGTTCTACTTCATCTTTGTAATGCCACTAGTGATGGCTCGAACCCGGAATTTGATGTTCGCGAACGCGAACTTCCGCAAAAGTTTGCGAACCCGGCGAACCGGCGAACCCGCCATTGACTTCAATGGGAGGCGAATTTAAAAAAACAAAGGGACCCTTTCTGGCCACAATAGTGTTGGGAAAGTAGTTTCAATGGGTCTAACACCTGGACAATGACATGACAGAGGGGAATCCATGGCAAAACTCCCAAGAAATTTTTTTTTCACCCACTAAATCCGAACCAAGAAATTCTACAATGATAGTCAATGGGATTTGAGCTGGAGAGCACTAAACAACATCGTTGGAC
>CM070040.1:47213530-47228676 GCA_036250615.1 Ptychadena robeensis
TCTTCCTGATATTTTTTTAATAAGATACTTTCTATTCAACATTTTAAAAAACAGTTCAAGGAGAACACTCAGCTAACACTCAGTTGCATATCATCAAAATAGTTGCATAAATAATGTATTTTGCATTTTATTTCATTTTTTTATTAAACCAGTATCAAAAATTATTCATGTGCAATTATACTTCCTCACACGATGAAAGGCAATACCAATACTATTACATCACATGGACAAGTGTAAACCGAACATGCATAGTGGACACTGGGATGAGCATCACACCAGCGCGAAATATAAACATTTTCAAGGGATTCCTTTGTGTTTGATAACTACTTTTTCATTGGAGATAAGGCCTGTCATGTCATTAAACCATTCATTAAATATGATTCTGTATCAAGTAATCCTAATAAATATACTAAAGGTTCACATGGTATTGTTACAGTAAGGCGAAGATGAGGCGTATCCTCTCTGCACTACCTTTGGAAAGCAAGCAAGCGATGCATAAAATAACCAAAGTGACACCTACTGTAGAGAGCGTCGTCTCTTAATCCTATTACATGAGAAACTGCTGGGTTATGGTAAGTTCTTTGCAAAAATGTAAAGTTTCCTTGGCTCTGGAGCTGCATGCAGTTCCTTAACCTCCTTGTTCTGGCTCTATGACTGCAAGCAAGTCTCCTCTCTCTCACCAACACATACATTCTGGAAGGAAGAGAGTATGCTTGAAGGAAGAGAGAACCTGCCAGCAGCCAAGATGGCTGGCTGCTGAAGCAGCTACGACTCCTTGTCCCCCCCACCTTACACTGGAGCTGACAGTGGCCACCACAGGGGAGAGGCCTGACCAGGCTGGACCATTGTGGCACCAGCTCAAAGAAATCTGCCCATTACTCATCTGATAGAACACCCACATCTTATTCCTAAGAATAATAAGGGAATAAGGCAAGAATTTAGTAAGTTACAAAGAATACACCGTGGATATAAGACCTATTTATTTTTCTTAAAAGGTTGCAAGGAAGTAAAATAGATCTAAAAAGTTAGTATGTTGTAAATACATCACAACCGTAAATAATTAATGTAATCAAATGATTACGAATGATTGAATTAAATTTTTTTTTACTTTCAAGCATACTCTCATACACTCCCTCCACACTGTCATATTTCCCTTAGATCTGTTATCGTTGTACTTCTATGCCTGCCGCATCGACCTTGATCAATTTACATGTTTTTCACTTTATCAGAAAGCCCTGTCTTTGTGTTGTAAATCTATCTATGTGGTTTTTGGATTAATTACCCTAATAATGAATTTAATTTAATTTAATTTAATTTATACATTAACATAAATATTCATTTAAAAATACACTGAAATAAACCTGAAAAAATTATTAAGGATATTAAATAAATAAAAAAATAAAACAAAATGACATTGGTTTTAAAATGTGCTTTTACAATGTCTATTTATCTTATTTAAAGGAAAATATTTTACAACTCTCAAAAAAACAACTGAACGTATGTATGTGTTGGGTAATTTTCTCTCCCTATAGTGCCATAATTGTGTCATGCGGTTCTCAAGAACATACATGAGGGTCAAATAGCCCAAGGCATAGTGAGACATCTTATTGTCATCACCTTTGAAGGACTGATACAAATGGCTTGTGTACTTTGTAAAGTGCTGGAATTTGTAGTATGTAATGGTAAATAAACCAAATAAAGCTGCTGTCTTATCTTTGCCACTGTTTTCCTTTTTATACAATCAGCTGGAAAGTTCTTAAAAAGAAGATGAAAGATGTACATATCGTTTGGAAAACTAGTGATCTATAAATTAATGTGTTAGTGGAGGTGAAAGGGGAAACTTTAGTAAACAAAAAAAACTATTTAAGACATATAAATATCTAAATTATCAATCAAATAATTTGTCTGGATCAATTTCGAGGTTATTAAAATTTCTTAAAAGACATGTTTGTGAATAGGAATCTTGAAGTGAACCTAAGGTAAAAAAATTGTTTTGTTAAATTAATCAATACCTAAAGCCCCTCATACACCTTTAGATCACTCCATGCAATTTCCATTAGATCTACCAACAACTATGTAGTGCCGGGTCCTCCCTGATAGAATACATAGTGATTGGAATGTTTAGACAGGTCCTCATATTACATGGTTTTGGTAGAACAAAAGCTGATTGTACAGAAATTGTATGGCAAGATTGTAAGCTGTATGGGGGCCTTAATAAATAGTAAACCAAAGCAGCAAATGGGCTACATCATGCCTTAATGTTTCAGATTGCAATTGGTTGGATCAAATCAATATAATTGAAACAAAGAAGCATAGTATAATAGCCACTAGATGGTGGCAATGTATAAGAGTTTACTGTTTTCCAGTCATTCAGAATTTTTCTTCTTTCAGTTTGTTTTACTGACAACATATGAATATTGTGATGTAGTTAAGGGCCCCATACACGTTTTAATTTCCCTATGATCGATATCAGATTTGATCTAAATTAATGATCGGCGTTGGTATGATCCAACTACCTCCCACATGGAGGCATCGATATTTCATCGATGTTGGTTCGATCAATCAAAAGCTTAATCAAAGGAAGTCGATTGTAAAGACACCACAATTTCTGCCTATGTATAAGTATGCTTATTATTTAAAGCAAACAAAAATCGGCCAGGCACAACAAAATACCATCCGATATTATACTCAAACGATCAAAATTGCCGACATGTCCAATTACTTTTGGATCTATTTTTTAGTAAATTTCGATCGATCTAGGTTGATTGAACCATGTGGACAGTCATCGATTTTTGGTCTATGGAAAAATCTTAACGTGTATGGGGCCTTTACAAGCCTGATGTCATTGCTGTCTGTGTTCCCTTTAGGGAGATTTATTTCTCTCCCTTATTGTTTGAATCTCAGACACCATGAATGCTTCACCTTGTATCTTGATGGGCTTTATCCTGTTAGCATGTGTACTATAGGGGTTGCTGGGGCATGTAGCGCCTCTATCTTTACTGAGCTTAGGTATCTTGCCAGGGAAATGCTATACAGGTACTGTAACGGCAGGCCAAGGGGGACCGCAAGGCTGGAGCACTCGCTGACATTTCTCAGGCAGACCTAAAACATTTACCTGCACTATGTGTCTATTGTGACCCTTCACACTAGTGATGAGCAGCAAAGACAAAATTTAAATTTGCTACATTTCGCAAACTATTCTCGGAAATATATTTAGTAAATTGCAAAATTCAAGATCTGCCATTATTACTAAATGTGAAAATCAGCACTTATACATGCGAAAAGTGTGAACGCAAAGGTTTGTCACGGTGACATCTAGTGGCAGAATGTGAAATAGTTACTGCAGTGTAATCACCACATGAAACAAAACTTTAATTCATGCTAAAATCGCCTCTTGTAATTGCAAATGTTGGGAACGCAATGCATCGTACTTTCCCCAGAATCTGGGGAAAATATTTAAGATTACGAAGATAAAGCACTATATTCTTGACTATTCACGATCAATTGACACACTGCTGAGCTCTACCCAAAATGCATTTTTTTTACTTTGTTATACACTTCTGTGAGAAAGCCAATGTCTACCTCACTAGTATAGATAAATTGGGTTCTTGACTTGGCCAAGGAGTATATACAGTTTAATCATTGCGACTAAGCCTAGTCCAAAAAGTAAGCGGTGGTGCTGCTACACAGTGGGTATCTACTGTACAATTTATGTCTGAGGCTGTCTATTCTCAAACCCTAAGCCAGCGTAAGCCCAGGTATCTCCAACACTCACATGTTGAAAGCTTGTTCTTGCAGCCCACACAGACAGTTATAGTCTGGATCCCACTTGGATTAGTCTCAGGCAAACAAGAACATTTGACCCCTCCCATCTATCCTTATATACCCCCTGGAGACAGCACCACCATTTGCTTCTGCAGTACTGATACAGTTGCATGGGTAACACGTTATTGCATTACCACCTCATTACAAAGGGGTCCTCTCCTACTTTATCTAAATGTTTTTTAAAACTTTTAGTTTTAGCTATGCTTGAACAACCTCCATGTTCTTCTTCTCTTTTGTCTTTTTTTCTCTATTCTATAATTCCTTCTGCTCTTCCTCCTTGTATTGTATTCTTGGTTTTCTCCTTTCGCTCTTTATGACTTTTTCTCCATTCTCTATTTTTTTTCCTATCTATTTTTTTCTTCTCATCCATCATTTCGATTTATTTTTCCCTCATCCTTCCTTCCTTCCTGCTTCTTCTCTTCCTACATTTTCTTCCTTCCTGTGAGAGAGATTTTCATGCTGTAAGTAGGTTGAGTAGTCAGATTCGTGCTGCAGGCTGCGTAAGGACAAAAGAAGGTTAATTGCATTTGCTTTTCAAGACCTCTGTCTGTTCATAACCAAAAGGGCAACTTTTGTTTCTCTTATTTTTTCGATGCATTTAGCACTTCACGCACAGGGGCTCCTCAGATAACACAATGACAGCGATTTAGACCCAACAGCCTCTTTGAAAGCCTATTGATCTGACTTGGACATCCGACTGCTCAGCCTAATTTAATTTCTGAAGCTGCTTATGGGTTAGCATGGCAGCTTGTAAATTAGCACTGTGGCCTTGCAATACTGGGGTTCTGAACAAATATAATAAAGCAGCTTATGCATAATGTATAATATATAAAGCAGGGAACACACGGCTCGATATTGGAGCCGTTTGAGGTTCCCTGCAGCAGCACGATGACATAATCATGCTGCTGCCCGACATCAGAGAAATGGACATTGACCGTGGTTTACAGTCATGTCCGATATCCCTGTTTTGTCTGTAAACAGGGATGGCCGCATATGATATGGGCCAGATAGATGCCCGTGGGCGTGCATGGCGCTTGAAGTGGCCATTGATCTGGCCCATATCTACACATGTGTTTTCAGGTCTAGATTTTCATCACAGCATCTATAATGGGAGGGGAATGAAACAGCATTAGCAGCATCAGGATCTGGTGGTTGCATATGTGCATACAAAGTAATGCTGGTATAGGCTGGTATTATGTTTCTTGCTTAGGGTCGATTTGGAAAGGTATTTTGGGGTCCAGTCTGTGCTGGCAATACACTTTAATATAATGATATTTAATAAAACTCTTCCAGGTTATCTGTCACAAGTTAATGGTAAGACCCCACCTTGAACTCAAACTTTCCCAGATCGATTTTTAGAATGTTCTGGATTGAAAATGATGTCATTGTCATACTAAAAAGTTGTACAAGCATTGAAGGAGGGGAGGGGAACCAAGGTGGACCAACTGAAATAAAGGAGCAAAGAGGACCAGGTAACATTATCATCCTCTGCAAATCCACTGTATTTCATGCTGTCATGAAGGACATAACTGTAAGGAAGACCATACTTAGGGCTCTCTGACAGCACAGCATGCTTTGTATCACCGCGTGGTAGAAAAGCTTTAATAGGACGTTTACGAATACTCTATCTTACAGAGGTCCAGCCCCCTGTCAAATCTAAGAATCCATAATGGCCCACAAGTCAAAATTTTTATATCTACAAGTCAAATATATCAGCTCTTGTCCTAACAGCATCCTTGAACAGGCTTCTTAATTTAAAAAAAGTGCAGCCTCATCCTCATGTTTTTGAGTTAGCAAGTTTTCCCAGTAAAAGTTCTCCTGCTGAAGCACACCATCAATTGACTAATTACTAAAATTGCTGTTTTATCCTATACCTGAAGCAGATAGAAGAAATGATTGAATTTTCTGATCAGCCAATCAGGGAAGATCTACCCGATCAGCTGATAAAAATGATCATGTGCTTCTCCATGAGTTCTCTTGCTGAAGAACTTCTTCTAGAAGAAACTCTGATCCCTTATTTGTTGCAATAATTTTATTTAAAACACATTGTATATAGAAGCAGACATACAGTATTTATGATCGGGTTTCTGCTTTTTAGTGCAATGCCATGTTAATATCTTAATGTTTTCTTACAGTGCAAGTCATTGGCCTTATTCATGAAATCACAATATTGGCCAAATTACCAAAAAGCTAAAATGGTAATATAATAGGTTATAGAATTCTCTGCCGATATAGTTTTTACATATATTAATTAATATATTATATTAATTAATTACATATATTAATATATTAATATTCACATGTCAACTGGGCTTCGTAGCGAAAAGCCAGAGACCATGGAAAGTCACATGATAATGGGGAGGACAACATTCTCGGAGGGCAAATGCTGGCTTTTTAATATTACAGCAATGCTAACAAATTGCAGCAATGAAAAGAAGGTCAATCCGACATTACAAAATAAATGGAGGCTAAATATATAAAATAAGATACAATTTGAACAACATTTCCATGTGTAGGAAAAATGTGAACAACTTTCAAAATCTTCAATATTTACTTTAATTCTTTGCCCAATAAAATGACAAAAAATTTGATTAAGTGGCATGGACACCCTTATTTAGCATTTAGAAACAATTTATTAAAGCAAACTTACCACCTTCATATCTACTTACTTTTATCGGCAGCAGAAATTGCAATAATATTGCAGATTGGAGGTACGAAAAAAAATACTTATCTTGAATTGTCAAAATACAGCAGCGCACCACCCCTCCAATGACGTCTCGCTGGGGTAAGGGAACTTGGGCAGGTAGATGTCAGCAGTTACATCTACCTTTCCAAATCTCCTTTCAACCAGCAGCTAGCTAGATCTGAATGCCGTGATGCTGGAGGGTGGAGCTTTACAGAATTCAGAACCTATTAGATTGTAAGCCCGACCGGGCAAGGTCCTCTACTCCTCCTGTGTCATTACCTGTACCTGTGTGTTATTGTGTGTTGTATCTCCACTCTAATGTATTGTACAGTGCTGCGTAATATGTTGGCGCTATATAAATAAATTATAATAATAATAATAACCGGATTGGTGAGAGAAGCATGCTTGAGGATAGGACGCTCCTGGCATGGTGGCATGGGAGCGAAGAAGAGGTAATGGTAAAGTATGTGTTCTTTATCTACAGGGATCGGTTTGCTCGGATGAAGACTACTTGAAGGTAAGTAATGTGTATATGGTTTTCTTTGTGTCTGTTTTTATAGGTTTAAAACCCCTTTAAATAAGGTTTAATCAATACAAGTTTAACAATGTGCCAAAATTAGACATGCAAATGCATTTTATTTGCGTGAATCGGGCTGCATAAGTTACCTTTTGGACTGCAATGCAGCATATGCACTGCATTCTGGAGCTGGTGGTATGCTTTCCCCATACACACTGTACACCTTTTTGGACATGATGACGTTAGTAGTATTTTAACCAAAGGGCAACCAAAATACATGCAGCAGCGCATCATAACGTAATGCAAAGCACAGTGCAGTGTTTAACTTAACACAGTTTTCCTTGAGAATCCTTTAATTTGATAGAGCCCTTAATGTGTTACCTAAATGTGACTGACCACTGTAGCTGTTGGCACTGTGAGAGTGTGGGAAGGAGGACTGGGAATTGTATACATTGTTACCATGAAGGGGTTCACTGTTTTGCTAAGGAATGACAGGAATTTTTTTTTTTGGCTCGTTGCTGGGCAGAACATAAGTGGCAGGTAAATGTGTGAATGTTCTGGAACATGTTCTGATGAAATCATGGTAAGCTATTTGGGAGTGGTCTGCCAGGGTGTAGAAGGTTATTTAAGGCCTAACAGCGGGAAAAGCAGTGACCTTCAGCAGCAGGAGAGAGCAGTGAGAGAGCTCTGATGGATCTAATGGGTAGTAGGACTCATTGGCCTGCAGGTTTGAAGACCTGGAGTGTACTGAACTGTAATTAAGGACTTCACCCTCGTCCCAGCTGGGGGCAAGGGCATCCCTAGCCAGAAGTGTCACCTGGGAGAAGAAGGCTAGGGCTGAGATTGATACGGGCAGCGTCTGCTCCCAGATGGCTCTGATGGAATGGTGTGCAGTGTAACCTGGCACTGTGAACATCATTGAAGGGCAGTGTATCTACACCAACTCATCGTGTACTGGACCTTTATTGTGGGATGTATGCAAGGACCTGTTAAAGAAAGCCAACCCCGGGTTTGCCTCACTGTTCAGGTGAGAGACTGCTTGGCCTAGCTGCTCCTTGGAAGGGAATGGAAGGAAGGGAAGCGTATGCCTGGAGAGGCCTAATGGAAGATTCTGAGAATAGCCCAGAGGTGAGATCACAGTTGTCCACTTTCCTACAAGAAAATAAAAAATAAACTTTTGCCTCTAGTATTCACTTCTTTTGTCTTTCTGGGTTATATCACTTTCTGCTCCTGTCAGCAAGCCTTTTTCTTCAGCTTCCTTTAAAGTGCAGCTAAACTGTAATTTTTTTTATTTTAACCTACCTAACAGCTAAATTTTTTTATTTTAACCTACCTAGTGGTTAAGATGAACCCTGTTCGTTCGCCGTTCAGGATCGCCCCAACCGCAGGGGAAGCGGGCATCGGGTGCAGCCGATACCTCCACGGAAAGCTGCAGCGATTGTCTTCACGGGCTTTGTCTTGTCTTCGGGCTTTTCCTTTCCTCCATGTTAATGGAGGAGCGCCGGCTTTTCCGCCCTCACAGCCGGCGTCATTAATGATGCGGGCTGTGTGGAGAGGGGCAGAGGGAGGGAGAAAAAGCGTACACTGTATGCGCGGTGCGCTAGGGAGGTTAACTTTTCTCTGAGCTGTCCCAATGGTTTGAAGTTCCAAAATCCTAAAATAATATATTTACCTGAGTATGTGTTGTCTGTGGAAGGAAGATGTTTTTTTTTAGTCTTCTGGGGGTTAACAGCTGCAGCAACACATATGGCCACCAGGTACCACCAGATACAAAATACATAATTGCTTTTAATGGCAAAGAGATCAGTATACAGACTTTGTGAAGTGTCAGCTTTCTGTATGGTGAGTAAAATAAACCGAAGGTAGAAGAATGCCACGGCTGTGGTGAAGAGAGAAGAGCAACGCGGAGGGGCAATGAGAGATATTTGATAATATCTCATTACTGTAAATAATTTATCTTAGTTTTACAGATCATCCCAATAATAGGGGGGTTGTCTGGGATGGACAGAAAGTACATCAGGTTAGTTGAGGTGCACTTTAACAGACCAGCAAAATCAAAGTAAGACAGTTTAAGCAAGCCATTTGGCACTGGCAGAAGTGCTTTAAATTATTATTGATATAGCTAAGACCTTTGTCTCAGAAAAAAAGTCTTAATTGCTTAAACTGGTCACAGGGGATACTCTTCATAAGCCATCTTTAAACATATATTTACATTTCATCTCCATTGATTTTTGATGACCTATAGCTTAAATCTTGAAGTAAAGAACATTTTAACTCTATTTTTAGATCTCTGTGAATAATACATTTGTGAACAATCTCCCCACACGTTTTAAATCCACCACATAATACACTGTACATGAAATATTATTTTAACATATGTTTTGACAGTAATACTAATGAGACATCAAGAGCACTTTTTAGCAGGTAATTTTAATAATCTGATAAAATAACAATTTATTGTAAATAACACAGTTTTAGAAAGAAAATCAAAGCAAACCTGTACTCAGATTGTGTTCTTCATGTCTCTTGCAGTGAGACCCCACACTATATGAACAATCTGTGAAGAAAAATTAGAAAACTACACCTGTAAAGTGAGTATGAGTAAAGTTTGATTGTTCCTCCTTGCTCCTACCCTCTAATTAGTTTGCACAGCGGTGGGGAAAAGGCACAATTGCTGCAAGCCCAGTAACAGTCATGTAAATACATTATCTAACTCTATACACAAAACTATGGAGATTCATTTTCCCCATTGCCTCCCTCTAGTGGCCACTTGTAAAATTGCAGTTAATGAACTTCACAGTAGACTGGCAGGTAAGTATGGAATCTCTCATATGATTCCAGGGAATAGTGTGTAAGTATATTTTATCGTCCCGTCTATGACCAGCTTTAGCAGAATGCAAAGGGTCTTATCTGGACAAACACAGGAGGTGAACTATTTAAAGAAGTAATCCAACCCATTAAAAACAAAAAAAAAACTACATGACCATTACTGAGATCATTTTATATTTAAAATAATTGTATCTGTTGCAGCACATAATGTGGTCTAAGCTATTTCCTTGACAAACCAAAGGAGTCGAATATGCCCCCATTGCAGCAGGAACATTAGGATGTAAAATTTCCCTCTATGTGTGTGGCCTCCTCTGTGTGTTCAGTGTATGTCAGAGATTTAGTGTAAATTTGTACAGCACTGTAGCATTTGTCAGAGCTATATAAAGCTAAATATAGTGAGTGTCTGTCATATAAACGTCTACAAGAAGAATGATTCATGAGACTAACTCTTCTGTGAATTACATGAAACATACAATAATACATGTGCCTGCGATATGGTAATGGTACATCATTGTATATTTAGAGATATATATTAATACTGTACATTATATCATAAGCAGGGACAGTGTCATCTTTTCTTGATGAAGCTGAAATGCATTTCTTGCTGTATTCTGGAAAGGGTAGAGGAATATTTAGAGCTTTATCAGTAAATAAAAGGAATGAAATGGACCAGAAATCATATGCAGTTCTGGATTGGCCATAAGGTGGTGCAACAGGACTATTAAAAATATTCAGACCCTACAAAGTGGGCAATCATTTCTTAGCAAGAAAGAAAAAAAGAGAGGAAAATAGCACAGAAGGTAACAAAAGAAGAAAAAGTGTAATTCAGAAAGCATCATCAATGGATACAAGGAGCATTGCTGGAAGGGACAGCCTTGAACTCTCTTGCAGGGTCTTCCACTGAATGCTGTATTAAGTCCACAGACCTCCTTGCTGGATATATGTATCTATACAAATAGCAGCTGTACATGCCAGGCAGGTGATGCTGTCAGGCTGATATTGGATTATGTTCCTTTTCCTGGATCCTGGAACTAAAGCAGGTGATTAAAGTGAAGCAGACCGCCTCTGTCCATTTGCAGGACATGAGAGGAGGGGACAGTCCGCTAGCTATACAGCTGCCCTCATCAGCAGGATCAGGAGGGACAAGTTAGAGGCAAGAGTCAAACATTTTCTCATTTCAAGAGAGCAAACTTGATGCTGTTTCCCTATCCACCATCTGGAAGTCTCTGCTGGGATGCCATATACGGATAAAGAAAGAAGCCTTCAGGGTATTTACAAGTCTACTGTCCACCATCAGCACCAACATCACCCAGGGGAAAATAGGATGTGCAGCGAGTGCTATACCAACCAGACCTTTGTTTATGATGACGGCAGCACCCAGAAATACACTTCAAGGTAATTTAACTATCTGTTTTAGCCCTCAAAGGGAAAGTGGTTATTATTTCTGTTTTCTCATTAGTTTTTTAGTGTACTCAACAGACCAAACAGACAAGCTTTTGAAATCTGTTGTCTTTCAGTAAGAACAAAATACACTTCAAAAAGCCTGTACTTGGATTCTAGGTTTGCCATAAATGGTGGTAGTCCTGTCTGGTGGTAAAATTATACGTGAAAAAGTTTGGGTTGATTCAAACATTTTCCCCATGTGGATTGATGATGAATCCAAATAATCTCTTTTGGCCCTTCTCTGAGAAACACATTCTATCTCTCATTGTTGACCTGTCCTCCATAAAATACCCATCTTCACCCTTCACTTTAGTACTTGGAGTCACTGACCAACAAGTCTGGTAGGTGACTTTCCTATTCTATTGATTTGGATATATCAGAAAATAACAAAGCTAGAGAATTAGAACAGCCATGCAATTAACTTATTGATATAAGTTTCGTAACAGATTTATGTGAAATCTTTCTTCAAGGCCAAACATTCTGTAAAGGACATTTGCAGTAACATAATACTTAATTTTATATATTAAAAAAAAAGGATAAAATGGCATTTCAAACTGTCATGACTTGTAACATCAGATCTGGGGAATTGTGAAAATTCCCTCTATATTTAGTCTCCTTTTCAAGTTTTGACCTACATGTATTAATTAGTTAGTGAGGTTGTATTAAGGTGGTTTATCATAAGGTCCAGCCAGTCATCACTTGAGCAATGTGTGGTTAATATTTCGTCAAAGGAAAAAAAAATCCTCTTGGACTACAAAAGGATCAGTTTCCAAAAATCAAATAAACGCTTGTATTATTCTTCAGTAATTATGCTCATAGATATTCATTTGTATGGGAATTTAGTTATCACCTGCTAGTACTTTTCAATTATTGGGAAATCCTACCCAATAGTAAGAGCTCTGTAGGTATGAAGAAGCTGTATTGATACTGGGTCCCCCATGTACCGGAGGTCATGTACGTATCTGAGAAAGCAGAATACATTTTCATCAAATCAATAAAAAAGCTACTATTGATCAGATATTGGAAAAAATATGTATCTGATACTCTTTTTAGTTTTTTTTGTTTATGGCTGTATTAATATCCTGGGTAATCATTTAACACTACCATTGTGTTTGGTTTGAGCCAGTCTTGGTAGTTTAAATGAAATATTAAAGTAGTTGGACAATTTGAATGATGATGCAATTATAAAATGATGGTCACTGATGAGAAAGAATTGGTTGGAAAAATCTAATCTATTAAAATATCAAATGATCGATCTAATATTGATGTATCTATGGGAATCATTTGGTAATCACTGGTGCCATTCCCTAACATTATCCAGAAGAACAAAAGTTTACAGTTTCAAACCATAAATTAACACCGTTAAGCGTGGAATGAACAATCATGCAAAAGATAAGGTCTATAACTATTCTGAAAGTAAATTAAAGCCCCCCTATACACCTTACAATCTTGCCATACAATTTCTGTACAATTATCTTTTCTTCTACCAAAATTAGGACCTTTCTTAACATTCCACTATGTATTCTATCAGGGAGGCCTCTATACAGCATAGTTGTTGGTAGATCTAAACAAAATTGTATGGGGTGATCTAAAGGTGTATGGGGGGCTTTAGAATAAACTAATTTGGAAAGGCATACAGCCTACCAGTTAATGGTAATTGAAGAATTATTTGTGACCATAACATCACATTGGGGTGTGTCATTGTTAAATCTAAATAACTAATACCAGTGTATGGATTGTGCCGCAGCAGCCATCACTACACGTGACCATGTCTGTTAATTGCATAATGGGAAAAAAGTTGTTCAATGTAAACTTAATTGTTTCTTATGAGGTTAAAACACATCCCAGCATGTGCCATTTCCTGTACTAGTATTGGCCATTGAAGTCATATGCCACCTTAATAATAGTGTGTGACTAATGGTGACATATTGTCAGTGTTCTCTATACAAGACTGGAAAATATGACAAAGCTATAAATGTATGTTATATTTTTTTATGTGAGAATGGTGGGATATTAGAGTATAAGCTCCCCTGTAATGCAGAGACTGATGTAAATGGTTTAAATTTTGAGGTGCTTAACTTATTAAATAAATAATAATTTAATTAATAATTTAAAACCATAAAAACTAGGGTGTGATAGAGACGTATTGTATGCCAAACCACTTGGAGGCTAAAAGGTATAAAGGTATCATCCTTTCCTAGCCCAAACAGTTGGAGCCATGTGAAAGGAAGTGTTATTAACAAGAGAGACCCCCCCCCCCCCATGGTACCACAATATGCAGCCTCCTCACATTAGAGATGAACATTTAGCTGCAAACAACCTTCATTGCAGATCTCACAGTCACACTGATAATCCATATATCGGAGATCTTCTTGAAAAGAAGAAACATCATTGCTCAAAGGAATGCCAGTTCCTTTGATATAAAGTCCTGTACACATGTTGAATTTGTATACAAGTCGACCCCAACAGCTATACAGAAGCTAGATTAAAGGAGGGCAAACTTTTTGACTCATTGGCCATATGGGTTCTTGAACTTGAGAGAGGAGCCAGAGCAAGAGTTGGGTTGTCACTATTTGGTGTGCAACCACTACACAATGCAGCAGGGTTGCGATTTGCGGGTGGCTGACTATGTGAATTGAGCCTCACTAAATTAAGATAGTAAAAGATACTAAAGAAAAAAGTAATGAAACAAAAGAAAATATATTTTAGAAATAGAGAAAACTGTTTTACTAAAAAACATTTATAATTTTTTTTATTAAATATATAAATTAACAAAATGTACACAGTCATACATAAATAGGTTCAGTATTTCTTTTTCATGAGTTTAGCCATATTTCTCCAGCCCATGGCAACAAGATGCAAAGCCGCCTCAATTGGGATGCTGCCCACAGCCACATCATGCCACACCGTCAGATGCCACTAGGACATTTCTACGCTTATTTCTGTGAATGAGCAGAGGGAAGCTAGCCCATAGTTATCCATGTCTGGGCTAGATATATGACTATTCATCTAGTGTCTGCATGAGGACAAGCAGACCCCTTTTATCCTCATAGTGGCCCAATTTTTCAGTAAACCACTTCCTGAGAGGTTAGAGGTACAAAAAAATACAAACTGATTACCATGATTTCCCGCCTGGGACCCAGGGAGCCTATACCTGTAATATCAGGCAGGTATATGGCAAAGACACCCCCCACATCACTGATTACTAGAATACACAGTGATTGCAAGGTTTAGAAAGGTCCTCATATTACATGGCTTTGATAGAAGAAAAGTAGATTATACAGAGGTTGTATGGTAAGGTTGTAAGATGTATGGGGGCCTTTAAGGGAACCTTTTAGAGGTCATATTTTTTTGTGTTAGTGAATATTTCTTATTAAATATTAACAGTATACAAACAATACTCAAAGAGCGATACAAATAAGAACAAAATAAGAAGGGCATGGTTCTGTGTCACTAAAAAAGGAAACATGAGTGAATATTTGATAAGATGCCATATAAAATATATAACAGATTAACATAATCATGAAGTTAAATGAGTGCAGACAGAAATCTGGTAAAGGCCCTCGTGGGTTTTTTTCTGGCTGAGCTGGAATACGATAATAAAGAGTAGACCTAACTACACGGAGAGTGGGACTCTAGTGAGATGAACGAAATATGATTGAAATATAAAAAAGGGGTTGGGGGAGAGGAAATGGGAAAGAAAAGGGGTCATACTTATTTTTAATGATTGGAGGTGGGCTTGGGGACCAAAGGTTATTTTAAAGCCATTTAATAAAGGTAGGAAGAACAAAAACTACTCCCTGTTCCCTCGTGGGACTTTGGTTGGAATAGTGGCCCCTTTAAAAA